>OY747132.1:26885445-27250767 GCA_963556465.1 Berberis vulgaris | reverse complement strand
GTCATTTATTCAAATGTTTGGGGTTCATCTCCGATTATTTAAGTTGATAAATATCGTTATTACGTAATCTTTGTTGAAAACTTACGAAATATACTTGGTTTTATCTCATCAAAGTCAAATTTGAAGTTCCAACTATTTTTTTAGCGCTTTAAAACCTTGACTGGAATTTTTTTCAAACGATTATTAAATCGGTTTACACTGATGGAGGTGGTGAATATCAATCCTTGGCACACATACTTGCTAAATATGGTATTCAAAATCTCACATCGCCTCCTTACACTTCTGAACATGTCAGCTCCGCCGAATGAAAACACCGTCATATTATTGAAACCGGCCACACCCTTCTTCACCAAGCCTCTGTATCCCTTTGTTTTTGGTCTTTTGCTTTCAAAATTGCTACTTATCTCATTGCATGCCCTTACGCACTATCTATTTCGACACACTATTTAACAAATTGTTCCATTATCACCCTAATTACAATTATTTTTGGTTGCCTCTCTTATCTCTGGCTTTGTCCCTACATTGCTCACAAATTAGAACCCAAATCTTGTCCTTATGTGTTTCTCGGTTATTCTATTGCTCATCACTAATTTTATTGTTTTGACCCACAAAGTAATAAAACCTTTGTGTCTCGCAATGTTAAATTTGTAGAGAATTTATTTCCTTTTCATCAAATCTCTCATATTGCTTCTTGCATGGAAACTGCCGCGACTAAAGACTTCATATCCATTTTCTTCCAACCACCCAACATGGCCATCTTCTTATAATTCCCTACCAGGCCCATCACTTATCAGGCCCATTTCTTATCAAACTCTCACGAGTAATTCTACAGGGCCTGGGTCCCCCAGCCTGGTTTGCTGCCTTGGGGGGCGAAAATACAATTTTTCCCTCCCCTCTTTAAACACCTTCTCTAAAAAGGTTGTTAAAAAGGGGGGCAAAATTGTCTTTTTGCCCCACCCAGGCAACAACCTCGCTGGTTGACCCAGGCCAGCTATTATTTCGGAACTCTCACATATCTACCTCCATCTTCTAATACGTCTGCCACTCAGCTTCCATCAAATGCGCAGTCCCTTCCTCAACCGTGATTTCCTCCTAAATCGCCCTTTTTCTAACTAACTTTTATGTGTCTTCCTCGAGTCTATCTTCACTCTCGTCGCGCCCACCCAACGAGAACCACTCAATCACTCCACCAGTCGGTCGATTCCGAGGTTCCTATCTCCACGTCTTCCACGCCATTGGATATGCCTGCCTCTCGTCCAGATTAGATTAGTCCTTCTTCCAATTCTCCTTAATTTGCCACCTCTCTAGATCGGACTACCCAACCCTCTTCACTTACAATGAATCCAAATCTCTCTTCTCGCGTTATTACTCGTCTTTCTCTTCCTTTACCTTCAACCTATCTGAGCCTTCCTCCTTTACCTAGGCCCTAAAATTGAAACCTTGGTGGGACGCTATGTGCGAAGAGTTTGCTTAACAATTTCACATGGTCTTTTGTTCATTACTCTCCCACACAGAATATTATTGGAAGTAAGTGGGTGTATCACATCAAATGAAATCCAGATGGTTCTATTGCTCGTTAAAAGGCTCACCTGGAATTGATTTCACATAAACATTTATCCCGGTTGTTAAACCGACCATTGTTCGTCTTGTTCTTAGCATTATCGTTTCTCGGGGATGGTCATTGCGTCAATTGGATGTGAACAACGCTTTCTTGTAGGGCAGGCTGGTGGCAATGGTTTTATGCAGCAACCGCAAGGGTTTGTACATCCACAGTTTCCAGTCTATGTGCGTTAACTAAACAAAGGCATTTATGGCCTTTGCCAAGCTCCTCGTGCTTGGTACAATTAGCTGCGAGCCTTCCTCACTCACAATTGTTTCTGTAATTCCCTCTGTGATACTTTTTTATTTATAAGTCGGACTTCTACTGTCACACTCTATCTCCTTGTTTATGGGGACGACATAATTATTATCGGTAATAGCGATGTTGCTATTTAGAAGTAAATTGCTACTCTTTCTAGGCGATTCTCACTAAAAGATTTGGGCTCTTTTAAGTTTTTCTCTGGGTGTTGAAGGTACTCATATATCTCTTGGTCTCCATATCTCACAACATCAATATATTCATGATTTTCTTTCCAAAACAATAACGAGTGAGGCTAAACCTGTTAGTACTCTAATGTCTTCTACTAAGTCTCTTATGCTTAATGATGGTTTCCCAGATCACAATGCCACGGAGTACAGGCAGGTCCTTGGTTCTATAGAACTTATATCTTACTCGTCCCGATGTCCCTTTTGCAGTCAATAAGCTATCTCAATTCATGCATCAGTCATCTACTAATCATTGGAATGCAGTCAAACATATTTTTCGTTATCTTATGGGTGCACTACACTATGGATTGTTTCTTCGTTGTCATTCTTCTTTGGCTCTTCATGCTTTTGCCTATGTTGATTATGCTCACAACAAAGACAACTATTCCTTTACTTCTACCTGTGCAATCTTCGTAGGTCTAAATCTCATCAGCTGGAGCTCCAAAAAGCAACCAACTGTAGCTTGGTCAACTATATAAGCTAAATATCGTGCCATAGCTTCCACTATAGCTGAAGTTAAATGGTTATATCACCTCCTACAAAAACTTGGTTTATCTCAACCAAGGATGCACGGACTCGGACTCGGACACGGATACGACACGGCGACTCGGCAATTTTCAAAAAAATAGGACTCGGCGACACGGTCAAACTTAATTTTTTAATATATATTTTTTGTAACTCATCAAATTCAAACATATCAATAATACATTCAAATTCATTCATTCAAATTTACAAATGCATCATAAAGACAAGCTCAACTGCTCAAGTCATACTCATAAAGCATAAAGCAATATAATTTCATTAACTTGATAATGTAAATTGATAATTTTAAAAACTCACCAGTCACCAGCGAGGCGGCTACATCTCTTCTTCATTAACTAGCGGATCCACTGTCACATTTTCTGCATCCAACAGTCCAGCCTCTAGCTCAGGTTCATCAAGCGAAAGACTGGCAATCTCAAGCACTCCAGTAGCATCCAAATCCAACGAATCAATATTATCTCCTGTGACATCCCACATCCTTGTCTCACCTTCTTGGTACTCTTGTTTTCTTCTTGACAAAAGACGAAGGTTGGAATGCACATACACTAAATCTTCAGCTCGTTTTGGGGTCAATTTGTTCCTTTTTAATGAGTGGATGTTGTTATATGTGCTCCAATTCCTCTCACAACATGAGGAAGAACAAGGTTGGCCAAGTAACTTCAAAGCAATATTCAAGAGATTAGGTGCACAGGTACCATGAGCAACCCACCACACATCAGGTTCTAGGTATGCTCTATTCTGTAGAGCATCACTTTCTGCCAACTGTCCACTACCCGTTGAAAACCTTACATACTCTGTAACAACCACTCTTCTGTATTCAATTAGAGGAAAGTATCTCTTGAAACATATATCTCTCTCCTTTGTAATCTCAGGATCTTTGTGTGGCGCAATACGATTAGGATCCTCTTGCAGCCATTATCTGCTATAATACCTATATTATATATAAGCAATGTCAATCACAAATTAATATATAAACATTAAGTGCATAACTCATGAATTCTAGTCTTCTAGTCAAGACTCAAGAATAAGTAGAATAAAAAGTTAAAAACAATGTAATTATTTACCTTGGATTCAAGGAATGTGCTAAGCAATGCAGTGGTGTGTTGTTTTTCTCCCATCGATCCACCAATATCTGATGCACCACTGAAAAAAACTCTGACTCCTCCTCACTAGTATTTTCCTTTCCTTATGACGGTAAATAACTTGTTTCACTTTCTCAATCATAACATCCCACATCTCATACACCAATTGAAGACAAGACTTATCTGTATCAGCCCTCTGCAACATTGAATAAATAGGCTCTGTGAAACGAAACACATAATCCACTTTGTCCCACCACAAGTCATCCAATAGTATTCCTTTCACAATCCGTGCTTTGTCAACATCATCTTCCTTATAGGAATCCCACTTATCTCCAATCACCATACTTTGGATGCTACTTTTAATGTCTTTCAACCTCTTCAGCATAATTATGCTTGAAGCAAAGCGTGTCTCAGCTATGGAAAGCAACTTCAATCTCGAATGCTCATTAAACATGTGCAGCCTCATGGAATGGTTCATGATAAAGTTCTTGATCATCACCCTATCCCCAACAACATCAATAATCCAACTAGACAAACTGTAGGCCTTTTCATTTGCAGGCGTGTTCTTTGGAGCGCATATATTCTTCAAGGCAAGGTTGAGAGTGTGGACTACACAAGGTGTCCAAAAAACCTCAGGATACTCGCTCTCAACAGGTAAACCTGCAGCCTTAAAAACTGGAGCATTGTCGGTTATAACTTGAACGACATTCCTTGGCCCAACCTCACGTACAACTTCCTTGATCAAATTAGCAATGAAGAACTTGTCTTTGTATTCCCCTTCACAGTTCACAACCTTCAAGAACATTGGACCACCCTCATTAATCACTATGAAATTAATGAGAGGCCTCCTTTGAGAATCAGTCCACCCATCACAAACAATTGTTGCCCCTTTAGTAATCCATGTGAACTTTGTTGCCTCCAACAACCTCTCAATGTTGCCCCTTTCATTTTGAAGCAATGTCGTCCTCAATGCATTATACCCAGGGATCTTGTAACCACTAATGGACTTTGCTTTATTCGTTGCAAAGTTGAAAGCCTCCTGAAAATACGGATTCCTTGCAAGGTTGAATGGCAATGCAGCTGAGTAGAACGCCCTTGCAATCAAAGAATCCAACTTTTGTCGCTCACTCATATTGAAAGCATTTGCAATAGGATTAGTAGTGGCTCTCTTCTTCCTCTGTTCATTGTATGGAAGTGGAACTGAAGGGCCAACCCCCCCACTACTTGAAGCCGGGTGCGGGTGACTACTTGATCCCACTGAAGAAGGTAAAGGAACACTTCGTACCCTTGAACTTTCTGCTCTCAATGCAGCTTCATCAATAAATTGTTGCACCTCTCTAAGTTGTATGGGGGAGATTTTGGCACAAATAGCTATCCCATGGCCACTTATCTTCAACAAGTGGTGCTTCAATCTAGTAAGAGAGCTTGTATAGTCTTTCTGACAATAGTTACACTTCCATCTAAGGTTTCCCCCACCTTCACTTGGTCTTCCTAATCTTGTCACATGCTTCTAAAGATCATCTCCAGTTACTTGGCCTAAAACCAGTTTTAATTTCTTATTTAGTTTTCAGCCAATAGGTGCAAGTTCAATATGGGGTATTTGAAGTATTTCATGCATGCTTTCATATATATGAAGAGAAAGAAAAGAAAAAACATAGCAAAACAGGAATCACAGGAAAAAAAACAATACAGGAAAACAATTCTATATATTTTAACTGGAATTCTAATTGCTAAACAAAAAAGGAATCGCAGGAAAACAATTCTACTTGCAGGAAAAAAAAAAAACCAAATCGAATCGAATCGATGAAATCATAGAAATGTCAAATGAGGAAGGAACCAAAATAGCAGAGAAAAAAAAAAAAACAGAAATCGATCTCAGGAAGATCGATCGAGGGTCGATGAAATCAAAGGAAACTAACAGAGGACGCCATGAAATCACAGGAAACTAACAGAGTACTCAGATAAGCAGGAAAAAAAATGAAATCGATCGATCGAAAGTACCTAGTGTCGATGAGGACGCCATGATTCTTTGCTCCGAATTCTCTTCTTCTCCGTCTGTCGATCTCTCTACAGTCCTCAATCCTCTCTGTCAAAATCGATCGATTCTTGTCAGTCAAAATCGATCGATGATTCTCTGTTCTGACTTCTCTTCTCTCTTATCTCTACCTCCGTCTCTTGATCTCTCTACCACCGTCTCTCGATCGATCGATCGATCGATCTGGGTTAGGGTTTGTGAGTTAGGGTTTTTCGATTTTTTTTTTTGCTCTGTCGCTGTGTGGGAGGAGGGAGGAAGGATCGGGCGAGGTTTAATTAAAAATTTTAGTCAACAAATTTTGACTACGTCTGGACCGTGTCTGGCCGAGTCTGGACCGTGTCCAACCCAGTCAACGAATTTTGACCGTTGACCCCGTGTCCAATACGTGTCCAGCGCGTGTCGGACGCGAATCCGTGTCCGACACGTATTTGACGCGTGGTTCGGGGGTTTTTCGGAGAGTCGGTGCATCCTAGATCTCAACCCACTGTGTCTATCATTTACTGTGATAATGTCAGCGCAACATATGTGTGTGCTAATCCGGTATTTCACTCATGAATGAAGCATATTGTTTATGATTTTCACTTTGTTTGGGATCAAATATTCGAAAAGAAACTTCGTGTTACTCACGTGCATACATTTAACCAGTTGGCTTCTCTTCCCAAGCCACTTGCTTGTGCACTGTTTCAATCTCACCGTTCCAAGCTTAGCATTCTATCGAATGAGTTGCGCTTGCAGGGGCATGATAGAACGCGATAATGATTTACCCTAATTTATAGGCTTCCTTTCGGTTCCACCTTGTTGTGGTTGAACGTGTAATGTGTTGTGCAGAATGTGGTTTGTTTTGATTCCTTATTTGTAGGGCTGAATGGTTCCATGAAATATATTTAAGGCTATAAACCGTTATGAATAAAACATGCAAATTTTATGTTTCTTCTATTTATTTATAAGAATTGAGGATGAATACATTAATTTTGCAAAAGCCACTACAAATTTTTATTAAGGTGATGAAACAAGGCCTAAGCCCAAAGTTATGCCTGAGCTTAGGGATGGAATGGAGTGGGAAATCAAGAAACATTGCAAGAAATACATGAGAGACTATGTTATCCACAAGAATTTTGAATATCACCAAAACAAAGAATGACAACTTGCAGATTGACCTTAGGTGTTTGGATCCTCATAGCAAACAGATAGTGTATGTGAGGAAGAAACCTAATGAGGCCACTGCTATAATGAGGTCATGGTATCCATAGCATACTTGTAAGACATATAAGAATAAAGAGAACAAAAAGGCAAACTCTAAGGAAAACTGTCATGACAGGATTTACGACGGTTTTGTTGACAATTGCAAATTAATGTTGGAGCTTTGTGGGCAAGTGTTGTTTACAAATCCAGAAAGTATAGCTCAATGGGTTAGGAACTCAAAAACCAATCATTTGTTAATGTTTGCATTGCATATAGGGCAAGTTAAAAAGGCTTGTTCAAAGGGTGTGGACCTATAATTTGAAAATGAGTGGCATGTTTTAAATACCAAACAAAGTGCCCTAAGATATGATGAGCAAGACTAGAATGGGTGAATAGTCTCTTTTTGAAAATCAATTTTCTTTGAAAAACTTTTGAGGAAGGATACAAAGACATGGAGGCTATATGAACAGTTCGTTGATACTCCATGCCAAAAATAATCTTCTAGATCTTAGCAACAATAAAACCGTTCAAAGATAGGTGTACAATATGAAATGATTCATATCTTGGTCTTGATGGTCTCACAAGTCTTGAGATCTAAAACCCAATCTAAGAAAATACTTCTGCAAAGTACATTCAAAACTTGATGCACAAATCACGCGAGATAAACTATAATTTGTATAACTTGTATAACGTAAAACATACAAGATGAGATATCAAAAGCAGTAAGATAAACAAGTATACATAAGAATGTAAAGATAGGGGAAAAGAAAATACTACATACAAATATAACGAGGTTCACTTAAGGGCTCGCAAGCCACAAACTTCTTTTTTACTTGTTTAAAAGAGAACGACACTCTCAATCAACGTTCCATAATCTAGCAAGGTCAAGTCCTCGCATTCCAATGAAATTTACTGACACGAAACAAGTCCTCCGCTCCATGAATCTTACGAACACTTTGGTGATCACTTATGGGATGTAACAAAACCAAGTCTTATGGATGTGTGCTTGGGATTCCAAAAATAGCACCAAGTCTTATGATCGTGCTCCACAAGTGTTTTCGATTTGTCAAGTATCATACCATCATGGAATGCAACACAACCAAGTCTTACCATCTGTTTGGGATCATTGGGTGACACTTACTCGTACGAATCCATTCCATGGATTCTAGAACCCACACAGAGTTAGTTAAGTTTAGGCAAGCTCACACTCAAAGAGGTTTTTCTAGTAGCGTCTCTCAAATAGACGGATGGGAGAAAGGTTTAAACTCGAATCTCTCAGTTCTTCATAGAATAAAAGTGAGGTTCACCCTTACAAATGATTGTTTGGGGTAGAAAAGAATGTTCTCTCTAGAGCCTTTAGATCTCAAGCAAAGAAGTTGTTTGGTCTAGGTTAAGCACACTTTTCAAGCCCTAGATCTCTCTATTTTCTTTTGAAACTCACTCAAAGATAATATGAAGAGATGGAAATATTTCCTCTTGAACAATGGGCAGAAATTTATTCTTTTTCTTGTTGGATCATCTACTCTTAAACAGCTCTAACGGGTTTCTTTTGAACTTCCAAAGTTAATGAAGGCAAATGAGGATGCGACTATTTATAGATTGATCATGGAGGGGTGAAGTTGACTTCGTTGATCTCAGATTTTGCTTTTCAGAATGGCTAGTTTCAAAATGTCTCCTTGCTTTATCAGAACAGTCTTCTGCTAACAGTGACATATGTCTTTGTACTTGGCACTTTGTTTGAATTTTGCCTATCCATAAGTTATTTTTGGCAAGACTTCATTTGCCCCATAACTTGTTTTGGTCCACCTTCTTGGACTTCAACCATCTTAGACTTGTCTTCATGAAGCTTTGACATTATTTGATCGGTCTTCATATATTTGACTTCAATATCTTGAATTGACTTCGTCCATGATTGACTTTGGCTTTGATTGTGATTGGCGCATGACTTGATTTCATCTTCTTGTACTAACACATCTGTTTAAGCCCTCATAGTCGTTTTTGAATGCTTTAATTTCATTGATTACTCACAACCCAATATGCACGACTTTATAATTCAATCATTCTTTTTTACAATATTATTCCACTCAACATATATTGGTTTAAAAACTTGACCAATATTGTCTTTGCTCTAATTTATAAATAACGTTATCACAATTGGCTTGGAAGGGTATTTCTTGAAGGGCATATATGGTTAAGCTTGTCTAGCAGCTATATCCTTGGCTTCCCATTGCAATTTACTTGTGTAGAGGAGAAGTTATGATACATGGAGCATGTTTCTTATGATTCTTCAATCATATCTGAACAAACACCCATAGCCATTAACTTTTATCTCAGGCACACAAAAGGAACTTATTCAGGTTGTGCATGAAGTGTGATGATGCATCAAAATGGACCGATTATCACGACCATACACGTGGCATAAAGCTCCATCACGAGAATACAGTGCCCGATCCATTGGGCCAGTTCCTAAAACCCAAAAGGATTAAGGACAATTATAGAGGCCTGAAATAGGCCCACCTCTAAGGAAGTGTAGGCGGAATCCGAGTTCAGGCCCAGACGAATTAAAGCCCAAATCCAAGCTCGTCTCACGTTCTCTCATTAAGAAGAAGAACGTTGCACCAAGAAAGAGCCGGGGAGGGACTTACGCCTCCATGAGCGCATCTCCATTAAGGAGGAGCTTGTTACAAAAGATTCTCCTTCTGTTGCGCCTCACATGCTTAAGTCACGCAGAGAGTTAACTACAACCATTATAAAAGGTAAAAGGAACTTTCAACAAAGTTATGCAACTTTAACTGAGTTTAGTCTAAATTTACTTCTTTCTTCCAACAAAGTTACTAATGATATTCACATAATTATTACATAATATATCTCCTAATTTATATTTGTTAGTGTTTCAAATAGTGTATTTTAGTTTAATTATTTTATTTTTGTAGGATTTGGAGTTCAAATGACAAAAGTGCATTAGCGTGGCGAATTTGGAAATTCATAGACAAATTGACGAAGTGGATTGGGAGACACTCAAGCCAAAGATTAATAAAGAGAACCAAAGAAAAAAATAAAGAAAATTAGTTTTGAATTTTGGTGGAACAAAGGAGTAATATGGATGAACATAGCCAAACCCACCTTTCCTGTTATTAGAACAGAATCTAAACAAATGGGTGGGACCCCTTTTGTTTCCTTTTTTTGGTTTCCAATAAGGAGTTGTTTCTTTCTACCATAAATACAACAACACACAGGGAGGGGAGGACGGGCAGATAACGCAGGAACAACAGAGAGCGCATGAACAGCAGGGACAAACACAACGCATCAACAGCCGAATACGCATCGCTAATCCACTACGCGCTGCCATGAAGCTCCACACCGCTATTGTTGTCATCACCTTCACCATGTGTCACTAAACTCCACGCAAGGCGAAGAGATCAACTCCTAGATGTAACACACTTAATTGGTATTTAATTCGTTTTATGCTTTCACGATGAATAATGTCATTTATGATTTTCACTTTTATTTAATATAGGAGTTTATGTTATTTTAGTGACAAAGATTTCATCAACTTCTTCGTAGATTATTATTCCGGTGGTTGTCATTTTCTTTTCCATGTAAGTCTAGTCATGCTTTTCTTATGTGTGAAATTTTAAAGATCAATTAATTCCAGTAGGTTAGTTATATGTAATTGTCTTTTATTACGTTATTGTCTCCGGATATATCGTAAATTTAGGATATCATATATGACCAATCTTTGTGCTTTCTAGAAAAAAGTGAAATCTAAAATCCATTTACATTAGAATATATTGGTGCATTAAAGACTATCTTTCCGATTATGTTGTTTGGGATGTGAAACACGTAATTGAGTTATCATAGCGAATCAATACTAGTTGGTGAGTGAAATCTAGGAGGGATTCTTGGAACCTTGTGATTTTTCTAAACTTGATTTTTATTAAACTAAATTCAATTTCATATTTTAAAATTGCTAGAATTTCTTAAATTTAGTTTCGTGTAGTTATTCTTCCTTGACCTTGTTTTGTAGATCGCTTCTCCTCGTGGGATCGACACCCCAATCTTTACTGCAATTGATCGCATGTACTGTTTAAGTCATACTTCTAATTCTAACACAATGAGTAATCACGAAGATGACCATGTTCGGTCGCTAAAGGACTATCTCCACCCCATGCGCACTGGTACTCCATCATGTATCATGTTTGCACCAAATACGCCAAAGCTAGATTTTAAGTTGGGTATGATACAATTATTACCCACTTTTCATGGCCTAGAAAGTGAGAATCCTTATGTTCACATTAGGGAATTTGAGGAAGTTGTGGCCACTGATATGGGCATAATTATGCTATTTTAAGTACCATATTTCTATATATATTTTTAGCTATTACTTGTTAATTATGGTACTAATTGCTATTTTCATGTTTGTGTAGGTTTCCAATTACAATATTTTAAAATATAAGCAAATTGGCAATTTAGGAATACTAATTGCACAAGGAAATCACACAAGCAAGGAAACCACACCAACAAGGAAACCATAGAAAGAAGAAAACAAGAATAAAAAGGGGACGATACCTGGCTTTGAGAGATCATCCATCCATCCATCCACAGCCTCCACAACAAGCCCTAACCCTCGTTACAGCCGCAATTCCTCCCTGTTTCGCATCCATCCAGCAATAACTCTCATTCACGATCCACCGCGCAGCAAGCCACGCATCCTCCCACAGCCGCAACCATTATCGTCCCCCATCTTTGTCTCAGTTCATCACCCTAGCCACCTCCATCATCTCTTTTTCCTTCCTAACACCCAACACATTCACGGCTTCCACAACAAACCCTAAACCAAATCAAAACCCATTCTCGCAGATCCCTCCTCCTCGCGACAACCCTTCGTCGTCCTATCTTCACTCAAGCAGTCGACCTCCTCCCTGATTATCGCCACTCGCCTGATCTTCCTATCTCTCGCCTTCATCACCATCCCCCTCACTCACATCCTCTTCTCACTGGAGCAAAGACTGAAGAAGTGGAGAAGTAAGCAGATCGCGTGAGGAAGGTGAAGGAAGATATATCGCGCTATTCGCACCCCAGTTTCCACTCAGTACCACCACGCACAGGCGACAACGTTCTTTCTAATCCCTCTCTCTTATTTTTAGTTTGATATTAATTATGTATTGTTATTCGAACATAATTAATATGTCTAGCTAAACTCCTCTTAGTTAGGGGTGGATTCGAAGCCCCGAACATGTGTTTTATAAATTAATTGAATTTAATCTGCCTTGCTATTAGTGATTGTGTTTTGCTTAACTGTTTTATAGAGAACTTTTCTTTGTATGTTTGTTAAGGTGGCCAACTTAGTAAGCATGCTAGGATCTGGGGCTAGAATATAGGAGAGTTTCACCTAATTGTTATGATTCTGTACTCACAAGTAGTAAATACCAAGGAACGTTGGTAAGGTTAAGTAGAAACCTAGGCAAGAACAAGATGTTGATCATACTTGTAATTGCCTAGTCAGTGTTCATATTTTCCACAAAACTTAATGATCTTAGATTATTGTGTAACTTGCGATTCCTGTTTAGATAGCATGATAAGAATAGTTTGAAAGCGACACTTAGTTTAATTCAACGAACTTGGGGAAATAATAAGATTAATGCAGTGCGGTCACGGTTAGTCTTGAGCATTGTCTCTCACAAGCTAGCAAATGATTATTGAAGATTGATTTATAAGCATATGTTTGGTGTGTGGAGATAAACCCTTAGCTAATTTCTCATATTTGTCATCCCTTTAGTTTTATTATCTTTATAGTAATTTTCGTAGTTATATTCATAGTTTAATTTAGAAAATCCAATCCCCTTTTATTTAATTAATTAGGTTGTTAATTGTCGTTTAGTTATTATTAGTGTTAATTGACAAGCCCTCTAATCCTCGGTCTAGAACGATCCCTACTTATTCTATACTACAATCACAAAGCAGAGTATTAAGTTGTGTGCTACTAAAATAGCGCATCAGCCACTTTCCACGGCAAAGTTGAGGTTGTAGACTCGGTTAGACTAAGGTTTTTTCCTTTTTCCCTTAAGGAAAAAAGCTAAGAGTTGGCTATACTCTTTGCGACCAAGGTCTATAGGTTCGTGGGAGGAGATGAGCCAAACATTTTTTAATAAATATTTTCCTCACCACAAAACCAACGGTCTAAAGAGACAGATTTCTACCTTCACCCAAAAGAATAACGAGAGATTATATAAAGCATGGGAGAGGGCCTAGGATCTCTTGAATACATGTCCACACCATGGGTATGAGAGTTGGCGCTTAGTCAATTATTTTTACAAGGGATTCACCAGTAAAGAACGTCAGTTCGTTGAGATGATGTGTAATGGAGAGTTTTGCATAAGGACCCTAACGAGGCCATTGAGTACCTGAATGACTAGGCTGAAAAGGCTCATACTTAGACTGGTCCAAGTGTTATTGAGAGCACGGATAGAACTCGCCCAACAAGAGTCTACCAACTTAGGGAAGAGGACAGCCTTATAGCCCAACTGGATAGAGTGACTTGAGAGTTCGAGGCACTTAAGGCCAAGGATGATATGCCCACACATACTGTTGCCAGAGTTGAGCTACAGGATGCCTGTTTTATATGCGGGGGAGTTGAACACTTAGCACAGGATTGCCCGACCTTCACTGAGATGAGAGGGGTTTATGAGGAACAATGTGCCTTAGGGATGTACAAGAAGCCTTACTTACCATTCTCTAACACTTACAATTCTGGTTGGAGAGATCACCCTAACTTAGGTTGGAGGTTCAAAGCAGACCAACCTACACACTCATAGGCACAACCACCTAGGTCATACCCTGCAACTCCATACAATGCGCAATCTAACAGAAGTTCCTTATCAGACACATTACATGCATTTATAGAGGCACAAGGTAAAACTAATCAAAAATTTGAGGTTGCATTAACACAGTTGACAGAAGAGAACAAGGAGATCAAAAGCCAAATAACCAAGCTGACAAGTTCATTAATAGTACAAGAGCGGGGCCAATTTTCGTCACAACCTCAAGCAAATCTGAAGGGCCAACTTATGGCACAAACCTCTGCTTCAGACTCTCAGAATGTCAAAAAGGTTAATGCCATCACTACTCGGAGTGGTAAGATTTTAGATGGATCAAGCTCGTCCACAACTATAGGCTCCTTCCCAAGTGCAAAGGAGAACATCCCTGAGGATGAGCCCAACAAGAATATTCCAGTTCCAGTTCCAGTTCCTTTTCCTCAAACACTACGACCTACTGGAAAAAATCGAAAATGCATGGTGAGATTCTAAAACACTTGAAACGGGTTAAAATTAACTTACCTTTGTTACATGTGATTAAACAGGTACCAACTTATGCGAGGGTCATCAAGGATCTATGCACTATCAAGAGGAAGCATCGTGTCAAGAAGACTGCCTTCTTGACAGAATAGGTAAGTGCAATGATTGAGCAGGAGACACCCAAGTATAAAGATCCAGGGTGTCCTACAGTCACCTGCCAGATTGGGACTCATGAGTTCGGCCAAGCCTTGTTGGATTTAGGAGCAAGTGTAAATCTGATGCCATATTCTATTTACTTGCGACTGGGTCTAGGAGAGATTAAACCAACATTCGTGGTACTACAATTGGCCGATAGATTGGTTAAGAAGCCACGAGGAATAGTCGAGGATGTCTTGCTGCAGATTGATAAGTTTTACTATCTCGCCGACTTTCTTATTTTAGATATTCATTATGCGGTTAATATGGAGTCTACAGTTTCAATTATTTTAGGTAGACCTTTTTTTGCCATAGCTAACGCTTTTATCAATTGCAGGAACAGTCTAATGAAACTGTCTTTTGGGAACATGACTCTGGAGGTCAACACATTCAATATTAGCAAGCAACCACGTGATGATGATGAGTGTCATCATACCTACATGATAGACACGTTGATATCAGAGGAGGCACTCCTGAGCGCAGATTCTGAAACATTAGAGTACCTCCTTTCTATTTCTGATTTTGAAAGTTCACTTTATCCTGACAATGCTTTTAATATTTTTGTTGTTTTAGGGTTAAAGGATAAAGGAGGACGACAATGGCAACCATGCTTTGAGGAGTTTCTAAAGAAAAGACAGAAACCACAACCATCCACCGTGGAAACTCTGAAAGTTGACCTAGCTCCACTGCCTGAGGGGCTTAAACATGCATTCCTCGGACCAGGTGATACTTTTCCTGTTATTATTTCTTCCGTGCTTGATGGCTCACAAGAAGAAGAATTGATTAATATGTTACGTGAGCACAAATATGCATTAGGTTGGACTATAGCTAAAATCAAAGGTATTAGCCCCTTAATATGTTCCCATAGGATTCACTTAGAATAAGGAACTAACCCCCGTAAAGATCCTCAAAGATGACTTAACCCCACTATGAAAGAGGTGGTGAAAAAGAAGGTCTTAAAATTGTTAGATGCAGGCATCATTTATCCCATCTCTGATAGCAAGTGGGTTAGTCCAACTCAAGTAGTTCCCAAGAAATCTAGAATAACAATGGTGACTAATGATGAGGGGGTGCATGTTCCTACTAAGGTAGTGACAGGGTGGCGCGTGTGCATTGATTATAGGAAACTTAATTCTACCACCCGCAAGGATCACTTCCCACTTCCATTCATGGACCAAATCTTAGAGCGAGTAGCTGGTCATTCTTTTTATTGCTTTCTAGATGGGTATTCAGGATATTATCAGATTGAGATTGCATTAGAGGATCAGGATAAGACTACTTTCTCATGTCCTTTTGGTACTTATGTTTTTTCGGCGTATGCCATTTGGTTTGTGTAATGCACCGGCTACTTTTCAGAGATGCATGATGAGTATTTTTAGTGACATGGTTGAAAAATATATGGAAGTATTCATGGATGATTTGATTGTTTTTTATGATTCCTTTGATTCATGTTTACTTCACTTGAAGGTTGTTTTAAGTAGATGTGAAGAGAAGGGTCTGGTGCATAATTATTACATAATATACCTCCTAATATATATTTGTTAGTGTTTCAAATAGTGTATTTTAATTTAATTATTTTATTTTTGTATTTTTGTAGGATTTGGAGTTTAAATGAAAAAAGTGCATTAGCGTGGCGAATTTGAAAATTCATAGACAAATTGAAGAAGTGGAGCGGGAGACACTCAAGCCAAAGATTAATAAAGAGAACCAAAGAAAAAAAATAAAGGAAATTAGTTTTGAATTTTGGTGGAACAAATGAGTAATATGGATGAACATAGCCAAACCCACATTTCCTGTTATTAGAACAGACTCTAAACAAAGGGGTGGGACCCTTTCATTTCCTTTTGTTTGTTTTTGTTTCCAATTATATTTGGTTTCCAATTTGTATTTGGTTTCCAATTATATTTGGTTTCCAACTTGTATTTGGTTTCCAATTTCCAATTGTATTTGGTTTCCAATTTGTATTTGGTTTCCAATTGTATTTGGTTTCCAATAAGAAGTTGTTTCTTTCTACCATAAATACAGCAACACACAGGGAAGGGAGGACATGCAGATAACGCAGGAACAGCAGAGAGCGCATGAACAGCAGGAACACACACAACGCATCAACAGCCTATTACGCATTGCTAATCCACCACGCGCTGCCATGAAGCTCCACACCGCTATTGCTGTCATCACCTTCACCATGTGTCACTAAACTCCACACAAGGCGAAGAGATGAACTCCTAGATGTAACGTACTTAATTGGTATTTGATTCGTTTATGCTTTCACGATGAATAATGGTATTTATGATTTTCACTTTTATTTAATATAGGAGTTTATGTTATTTTAGTGACAAAGATTTCATCAACTTCTCCGTAGATTATTATTCCGGTGGTTGTCTTTTTCTTCTCCATATAAGTCTAGTCATGCTTTTTTATGTGTGGAATTTTAAAGATCAATTAATTCTGGTAGGTTAGTAATATGTGATTGTTTTTTATTACGTTATTGTCTCCGGATATATCGTAAATTTAGGATATCATATATGACCAATCTTTGTGCTTTCTAGAAAAAAGTGAAATCTAAAATCCATTTACATTAGAATATATTGGTGCATTAAAGACTATTTTTTCGATTATGTTGTTTGGGATGTGAAACACGTAATTGAGTTATCATAGCGAATCAATACTAGTTGGCGCGTGAAATCTAGGAGGGATTTTTGGAACCTTGTGATTTTTCTAAACTTGATTTTTATTAAACTAAATTCAATTTCATATTTTAAAATTGTTAGAATTTCTTAAATTTAGTTTCGCGTAGTTATTCTTCCTTGACCTTGTTTTGTAGATCGTTTCTCCTCGTGGGATCGACACCCCAATCTTTACTGCAATTGACCGCGTGTACTGTTTGGGCGTAATCAACTGACTTAAGCATCGGAGTGCCTTCGGCCACCGAAAAGGTGGTCTTTGGCAGTCTAATAGTGGTTTTGCAAGTCAAACTCACAGGATGATGATTTTTGGAGGCATCAATTTGGCGTCGTCCATGAGGAACGACAAGTTTCTTTTTTACAGAACACATTGATAAAAATTCATCACAACCTGACAAAGGGCAAACAAACCATTTGATAAAATGATGCAAACCCCAGATCACGACAATTTTCCTTTCGATGCACCACTAACAGTCGGAGAAGAAGACACAATCCGAATCACCGAACCATTAGCATCCGAAAATGCGGATCCACTACATGCAATAGTTCAAATGGCCCAGATGAAATACATGACGGAGATGTTGGATAAAATCGCCCAAGAACGCGTTCAGCCAGCCGACCCTACTCCTGCACCGCCTCAATAAAACTTCACTATCCGAACTCACGGGAGTAATGAAGTTTTAGTGGAACCCCAACAGGGAAACACGGATAGCAATGAACTCAACCAAGACAAAACCCCGCCGTGCGACGGAATGGTTGCTAAGATATCGTTCAGGATTGAAGTCATGAATCCCAACATACTATACGAATTGGTATTGGCCAAGCCACCATTCTCTGGCAAACTCATGAAGAAGGTAATGCCAAAGAAGTTCACTTTGCCAAAGTTCGAAGTGTACAATGGCACCACCGACCCGACTGATCACCTAAGACACTTTTACCATATGATGGCTCTAAAGGAAACCACGTAGTCGATCCTGTGTAGAACGTTCCCAACTAGCCTCACTTCCACAACAATGAACTGGTTCAACAGCTTACCGCCAAGGTCAATAGATTCTTCCTGTCCTTAGCCACTGCTTTCATTACCAGATTCATCGGGAGCCAATGGATGAGAAAATGAGCCCATTACCTTCTGCACATTCAACAAAAGCCGGACGAAACAATTCAGGAATATTTTACTCGCTTCACCAACGAACTAACAATGATTGATGGATGCAGTGATGACACAGCCGCTTCAACTTTCGTCGCAGGATTGAAGAGATGTACCTTTGTTAATGCCCTTGACTTGGAACCTCCAAAAGGCATGACAGTCCTGCTGAAAATAGCATAGATACATATTTCCCTCGAGGAAATGAAAACTGCGAGGAGAAAGAATGAACAGGAGAGGGATAACCATTCAAGAAAGCGAGAAAGAAAATATGAAAGAAGACGAGATAGCGGATCACGGGAGGACATTAGTCATTTAAAGAAACATCCAGGCAATGGGCGTACAAAGTCCAACCAACAGGAATCCAGGAAATCACAGTTGGCACGACCCATTTATGAGTGAATAACCAGCCTAATGAGGAAAGAGTATAAACCATACACATCCCTAAAAGCAAACCGAACCGACATCTTAAAACACATATCAAACTGGGAGAATGTCAACTGACCAACAATAATGAAAGAAGACCCGAAAGGACGAGATAAGAACATGTATTGTTCTTTCCACAAAGAGCACATGCATGATATCGATGACTGCTACAAATTAAAAGAAGATATCGAATATTGGGACGACTGGATGAATTCGTCGGCACATCAGATAAGCAGTTCAAGGGCAAGAAAAAAGTTGACGCTACCGCCACGGGATCAAAAGAACGAATAAGGGAATTAATATATGCCCTACACAGCATTCGCCCTGGGGAAGAAGCACTACCCACCCAAACAGACCTTTATCGAAAGACCAACACTCAAAATACCTCAACAACAGAGACAAATTCAGCCAAAATCAATCGCAAAGGAACTTATAAACTACATCAGGTCACAACAGGCAGGGTCGAACGGAGAGTAACAACCACGCGAGCCAATAATGTCATAAATTAGAAGGAATAACGAAGGAACGAGCGCCAATGCAAGGGTAAACAATAAGCAACACAGGAATAAAAAAAATAAATGTTCCACGATGTAACGAAGCCGCTATAAGAAAACGACTACCGAAATAGTCGAAAAATTCAATAAAATTTCATTTTCGGAACCGTCGTCTCACAAAAGCAAAACAACTTCATAGCAAAGCTACAAAAAACAAAGGGTGCAAAAGCCCACAAAGAATCAAGACACGAGTCAAGTATTCATGATAAGCTTCTGGTCTGATTAACCAAAGAAGCAAAAGTTGGACATCCGAGTCAAACTGAACAACAACTTTGGATCGATCGAGGTGTTGAGTTAACGAAGTAAAAGTTGGACAAATGAGTCAACTAAAAGGAAATGACTTCGAGTCGACTAGAGTGTCGCACAAAACGAACAAAAATTGGACACCAGAGTCAAACTGAACAACAACTTCGAATCAACCGAGGTGTAGAGTTAACGAAGTAAAAGTTGGACGAACGAGTCAAAAAGAGGCTGTAAAAGAAAAGAAATAACACTATAGATGGCATAAAAAAAGAAGAAAAGTAGCCACAACACCTTTTAAGCAACTGGGAAACGAAAAGATCGTTCACGGAGCGATGTACGAGACATAATGGCGCATTAAAAATATGCGTGAAAATGAATAGACAATGACGTAACCGAGATGATCAAGCAGCTAAAAGTTACCAAGGTCAGCTCAAAAGCACAATCGACGTACCAATCGTCACACAGTTAGTGCACATGTCACCATACCCACTAACTAAAGGGGGAGTAGCTGATTATACATCAAAATGGACCGATTATCACGACCATACACGTGGCATAAAGCCCCATCACGAGAATACAACACCCGATCCATTGGGCCAGCTCATAAAATCCAAAAGGATTGAGGACAATTATAGAGGTCCGGAATAGTCCCATATCTAAGGAAGCGTAGGCGAGATCCGAGTCCAGGCCCAGATGAATCAAAGCCCAAATCCAAGCTTGTCACACATTCTCTCATTAAGAAGAAGAACGTTGCACCAAGAAATAGTTGTGGTGGGACTTACGCCTCCACGAGCGCATCTCCATTAAGGAGTAGACTGTTACAAAAACATCTCCTTCCGTTGAGCTTCACATGCTTAAGTTAGTAGAGAGTTAACTACGACCATTATAAAAGATAAAGGGAACTTTCGACAAAGGTATGCAACTTTAACAAAGTTTTGTCCAAATTTACTTCCTTCTTCCAACAGAGTTACTGACTTAAGCATCGGAGTGCCTTCGGCCACCAAAAAGGTGGTCTTTGGCAATCTGACAGTGGTTTTGCATAGGGGTGGGCAAAAACTGATTTAAATTCGGTTAATCGACCGAACCGGTTTTCAAATTCGGTTCGGTAACCGAACCGAAATATGAGTAGAAAGAAAATAATTTAAACCGAACCGAACCGATTATAAACGGTTCGAAATCGGTTTACAGTTTTGAACCGACCGATTAATTAGATATATATAAATAACTAAATAACAGGTAGGTGTCTATACCTGATTAGTGCAACAAATGCACTGCAGTACACCCTATTGCACTGAATCACCCACTTCTTTCAAAGTTTTCAATTTTGGGCAAAAAATTGGGTCTGTAAAAAAATTGGACATGTTTTAATGAAAGTCTTTCAAATGCTTGAGCCTAAAATTTCGGCCCAACCGATCCGAAATTCGGTTCAACCGAATTCATCGGTTTACAAATACAAAATTCGGTTTCGGTTTGGGTTTTGGGCAAACCGAATGAAATCGGTTCAAAATCCGTTTGGGGCTCAAAACCGAACCGAACCGACATTGCCCACCCCTAGTTTTGCAGGTCAAACTCACAGGATGACGATTTTTTGATGCATCAATATGTATTCAAGTAGCCACCTTATATTATAGACAATTTTGTTTATTTACACATATTGAATTGCATAATTTATGTATGCAGGTTGTCCCCATAGATTCTGTTTCCGTCACATGTATAAGAATTTCAAGAGGATACACAAAGGTGATTATTTGGAAAATCTTAAATGGAATACAAGTGAGAATGGAGGATAATGAGAGGCACGTGACACAAATTCAGGTTGATGCCCCACTTGCTAAGGCATGGTTAGATAATGAAGCCAAGAGTTCATGGGCCAGGTCACACTTTGATACCACATCAAAATGTGAACGTATCGCCAACAATTTTTTCAGAGTCCTTCATTACGATGATTCTTGAGGCTAGGAAGTTTCCATTAGTGAAATTTATTCAGAGGTATCAGAGTATAGTGAATTTGTTGTTCTATGGTAGGAGGATAATTGTTGATACTATGAATCCCAATGAGGGTTTTGATGGACATTAAGGAAAGGAAGATAACTTACAATGACTGCACCATTGAGGGAACCAAGTTTGGATTGTATTATGCTCTTACATTAAGGAAAGGAAGATAACTTACAATGACTGCACCATTGAGGGAACCAAGTTTGGGTTGTATTATGCTCTTAATACGATGGGGGGTTTTTGGACAGTTAATTTGACGTTCATGCATAAAATGACAGATTACAAGGGTTCCTTGTGTGCATAAATTATCAGTCATTCTTCACTGCATATTTGACTGGTACCAGTAAGTAACAGCCATACACTCCTTTGTTAATGTACTAAAAATTAAATAAATTGCATGGTTTTGTAATTTTTACTTTATTGCAATTGTCCTTAAACAATATAAATTGCATGGTTTTTGCAGATATGTTGATCCATTCTTCAAGTGTTCATTATACATTGCAGCTTATGAGAATTATATAAACGACTTATTTATATTCATGAATTATTTAATATATAATCAATTCATGCTTACATTATTTATCAGTGACCACTACACCAAAAAAAAAGTTGTTTAGCCACGGCTTAACATCATGGGGAATATTGTTCTCCACAACTCTTGAGCATAAGCAAATGGGGCATCACAAAACAATCTTTGGTAGCTGCTCTCAAACATGTCTATATCCAGTTGCCAAATTTTTTCATGTTCATATTTAACAAGGAGCCACGACTTTTTCATGGTCACTAACGGTGGCAAATGTTCACAGGGTTGTAAACTGTGGGCCCATTAAATACGTTAAAACAAAAATTCTGTATATGTTGGCAGGCCTTAGAGCTGTGGCCAATGAGGAAAAAGGTATAAAAAAATGTTTATTCTGCTATAAATAGGGACCAAAATATGAACAAATATTTATCTTCATTTCTGCTACACTGCTACCAACAAGGACCAATATTGCCGTGGCCGATGAGGAGAAAGGTATAAAAAAAAGTTTATTCTGCTACAAATAGGGACCAGAATATGAACAAATATTTATCCTCATTTCTGCTACACTGCTACCAACATGGACCAGAATATTTAAAATTTGTGTTCATTTTTGCTATGCAACAAGAACCGGGTAATAAGAAATTGGATTCCACACAGGGAACACGAGATTCCAACTAACCCATTACACTCAAGGTGTGTTTGGTTGCATGGAATTCCATGCCATTGAAATTTATGAGGGAACCCCTACATTTTAGGCTAAATTGATGTAGCACTCCACATCCACCATTTGATTTTGTGATCAATGGTGAGAATGGAAGTCTCATGAACATGAGAATTCCACTCCTTGGTCCCCCAAGGCATGCAATTTTCATGTTCATGGGACTTTCATTACCACCATTGATTAAAAATCAAATGGTAGATGTGGAGTGATACCTCAAATTAGCCTAAAATATAGGGGTCCCCTTATGGATTCCCATGACATAGGATTCCATGCAACCAAACACACCCTCAGAGACGATTCCACATAGAGAACACGAGATTCCAACTAACCCATTACACTAAGAGAACAAGAGATTCCAACTAACCCAGTAAATAATAAATGCTAATGTGTATCACGTACTTTGGTGCATTTTCAGCCCAACACGCTCTCAATTCACCACCACTTGTTAGGAGGGCCTCCTGGGAGGCCTAGAGTGAAGAGAATGAGAGATCCTAATGAACCATTGCCAACGAAGTCCACCAATTGTAGCTCAGTTGGTTGGACATTCACTCTCCTTGTGAGAGGTCGCGGGTTCGAATAGGATTTTGTGAGTTTTCGTCCGATTATTAGGAACACGTGTGCTTTGTCGTTGATAAGCCTTCGGGTATTGAATGTAGCTGCTTAGATGGACTAAACCGGAGCGAAGAGAAAGCAAGTCTCCATGCGAGATTGAGGCGATGAGGACATTAAGTGACAACAATATTGTAACATCCGGGCCTAATTTGGTTAACCCTATAGGGTCAGTCATGTAGCCTTCGGGCATGATTAATAAATAAATAAAATGGTCAACGACCCAAAAAAAATCTATTTGTTATCATAGAGTGGATAGATATATGCAATTTACCCACATTGTGTATATATATAAACCATTGCCAGCGAAGAACGAAACAAATGTAAGCAGCGAGGACATTAAAAAAAAAGACATGGAAAGGGCTACTTGTAGCAAGGAAGGCAATTAATTTGGTTGAAGGTCCCTAGTATGCAACAAGGACAAGGTATACCATGAAGTCTTTCTCCTTCACAAGTCGGTTACTAATACTCTTGACAATCTTAGATGAGATTTTTAGTGGCAAGGAACTAAACCCAGTAAGTCGTTTCACCTTTGTAAGTGGACAAAGATGGCTAGACCTAAGCAATTTGGTGGCCTTAATATCCCTATGACGATGGACAAAAATGTTGCTTTGATGTCAACAAATTTGTGGAGATTTATTGACTTACCCTTCGATTCTAAATTTCTCATTTCGAAATCATTATATTTTCCAAGGAAAGCACTGTTAGACACCACCATTTCTACTGTCCCACACCACCACCCATTTTTTATTTATTTTACCACTGAACCACATCACCATCAAATAGTTCTTTATTCTCTCATGTTTCTCTTCTCTCTCTATTTCTCTCTCTTCTCATCTTTCTCTTCTTCAAGGAAGAACACCACCCACCCACCACTGGCCAGACCACCCTTTCCCCGCCTTCATTCTCCTCTCTCTTATTCTCATCTTTTCTCATGCACAACCCCCTCCCTGCCTTCTTTCTCTCCTCCCCTCATCTTTTCCTCTCTTCTCATGAACCCCCCCCCCCCCCCCCTCCACCTTCTTTCTATCATCCCTTATTCTTCTCCTATTTTGGCCCCCTCTATAGGAACCCTCTTCTTCTCATCAAGTTATGCTTTGATGCACATCCGGAGGAGCAATTATCAATTTGAGTTGAACTTTATCGTGCTATTTCATCAAAACAATTCCTCAAATTTCTTGCTCATTCATGATGTTAATTCATACAAGTGTCCTTCAAATATGTCTGACTAATTTCTTGCATATAACAAGAATTAAGTGCAAAGATTGAAAATTTAGGGTTCCCCATCTCTTCACCAACCCACATTGTCTCACAATGTCATTTACAATAAAAATGAGAGGGAAGTTGAACATGGCTAACTCTTTGCAACCTCAACAAAAACGACATAAAACAGGACTTCAAAACTCGAAATCAGAAGAATTTTTTTTGAATAGAGTCTGTGTTTTCACGCATTCGCACGAGACAATGTGTGTGGAAGTCTCACATTCGCATAAGGCTGGGCGAATTTAAGACTCCCATTTGCATTGTACAGTGCAAATGGGTGAAAACACGTTGTTTATTTTCTGGACAGATTTGCATGACCTTAGTAAAAAGACCATAACTTGCTCATTTCTAAATATTTTTAAGTGATTGAAATTATGTTTATTAAATAACTCAGAGTACTACATTTTTTGTGTTTTGATGAGCTTGAGAATCGGTCTCCATCGATCATATAAGTTGGCTGAAAGTCAGGGATACTACCCTGTTTTGTTTATTGGACAGATTTGAGCGACTTTAGTAAAATGGCCATAACTTGCTCATTTTAAAGCATTTTCAATTGATTCAGATTGTGTTTATTATATAACTGTGAGTAATACAATTTTTATGTTGTGATGAGCTTGATAATCGGTTTCAATTTCGCAACCTATGGTCATTTTACGACAATCACTAAAAATTGTCAGGAAAAAAATTAGGGTTCCGTTCCCAACTTTCGGCCAATTGATACACTCAATTTAGACCAATTCTAAAGATCATAAAAAGATGAAAAATGTATTACTCTGAGTTACTTAATAAATACGATTTGAATTTATTGAAAATGTTTTGAAATGAGCAAGTTATGGTTATTTTACTAAAGTCGCTCAAATCTATCCAGTAAGCAAAACAGGGTAGTGTCCCTGACTTTCTGCCAACTTATGTGATCGATGGATACCGATTCTCATGCTTATCAAAACACAAAAACTATAGTACTCTGAGTTATCTAATAAACACAATTTGAATCAATTAAAAATGTTTTGAAATGAGCCAGTTATGGTTTTTTTACTAAAATCGTGCAAATCTGTCCAGAAAATAAACAATGTGTTTTCACCCATTCGAACGGGAGTCTCAAATTCTCCCAAACCAATGCGAATGGGAGTCTAAATTTCGCCCAGCCCTTTGCGAATGTGAGACTTCCACTCTCATTGTCCCATGCGAATGCGTGAAAACGCAAACTCTGTCCAGATTTTTTTCTGATGATTTCGAGTTTTGAAGTTTGTTTAAATTTTGCAATGAAGAATGTTGTTATCATTGTTTATTGTTCCACATTTTGGAGTTCGGTTTGGAGTTCAATTTAGTGTTTGAAATTACATGTTCGATAGATCGCACACAATCGATCTTTAGAGAGATTGTACACGAACCCTTTGGGACAATGAAAACCTGTTGATGGGAAGATGAAGACTGTAGGAAAATTAGTGGAGTGGGAGGGAAGAAGATGTTCAAAATTTGGGAAAAAAATATTTGAGAGAGTGGGGGAGTGATTGACAGGGAAGAAGATGATTTAGGAGTGTAGGAGAGAGTCACGATGGTGGGAAAGAAGATCATACAAGCTTTGGGGGAGAGAGTGGAGTGGAGGAGAGATTCAATTGATTGGAGGGAAGAGAGAATCGAATTTGGGACAGGCACAAATTGTTTATGTTGGTGGTAGGGCTGAACAAAAAACCGATCAAACCGACTAAACCGACCGAACCGATCAAAACCGAACCGATTGGTTCGGTTTAAATTCGGTTCGGATCGGTTTCGGTTTTAAAAAATTCAAAACCGAAGTGGTCGGTTCGGTTTTCGGTTTCTATGTAATTTTAACCGACCAAACCGAACCGACCGAATATATATAATAAATAATATATATTTTATATATATATAATATAATATGTATAAAATAGATGGCCGGTTCGGTTTTATTTCGGTTTTGGTTCGATTTTAGTCGGTTCGGTTTGGTTACGGTTTGCATAAATTAGAATCGGTTCGGTTTCGGATCGGTTTTGTTAATGTTCGGTTCGGATTCGGTTTGAAAATTTGAAAACCGACCTAGGTCGGTTCGGTTCACGGTTTTCAGCCCTAGTTGGTGGTGTGGGAGATATGTGGTAGTGTAGAAGATAAAGGGGGTTGTGTGGGAGATAAAAAAAAATTGGATGGTGGTGTGGGACATTATTTTTGATAGTGTCAAATAGGCCTTGCCTTTTACTAATTGTATTGTCCTTCAAGCCTCCAATAGATCAGTTAAACAACAACTGGAGAGGGATTTTTAATGTTAAGAATGAATGCTCCCCTTTGGTAAAGGTGATCAAATCAATATTTGAGATAATAATTGGGTACCAGATGATTGATACAGAGGTTGTTTTGAAAAATACCGACTGTCTTTAATGGGTGAGTAGCCTTCTTTCTTTTACGAAAGAGTGGAATTCATCTCTTATTTCATAATTGTTTTTTATCCCTTTTCTTTGCTAATCTCCTCTTGTCCATTCCCTTGAACATAAATCATTTTTTTGTCAAAACATTATGCATATATAAACTAAGATTAGTCATACATCGCACGGCCAACAGAAGCTGCCAAGTGGTGAGCCTCGGTATTGAGGTCTCTACTGATATAATTACATTGCCACTTCGAAAGCAAAAGAAAAATGTGCCTAATATTACATAAAAGATGACGCCAAACCCAATCCAAAGCAAAAGTTGAGCTTGTGTCCTCTAAAAACAACACCTCAAACAAGTTCGTAGAATCACCGAGAATAAGGCCAGTTGAAAGATAGGATTGGGTGGTACTTTGTTCTAAGATGAATTTTACTGTTAAAAACAATTTTTTAATGAAATCTCTTCTAGCAATTTAACCTCATCCTCTAGTGAATCTATACTTGGTTTCTATGCTCCAAAATGTGGAAAATTGATTGTCCTATTTCAACCCAGTTAATCCTTTGGAAATTGTTAATGAACGTTCTCTTGACTGCTTTCAAAACTCAACTTTAACAATGTGCCTATTGATGGTTGTTGCCCTTTTTGTGGTGAGGATATTGAAACTAATACTCACCTTTTTTTTCTTTGTCTTGTTTCCTCAAGGTAGTGGTTTGCCATTCCTTGCCCCCATTCATTGGGATTTTTTTTTTTAAATCTTTTGTGGAATTATTGAATATGTATATTTCTTTAGCAAACAACTTCGAAGACTCCTCAGCTGGGAAATATTCTTTACCTCTCAAGCTGCAGTTGTCATACATGCTATTTGGAAAGTGTGCAATGCAAAACTTTATGAGAACATTAATTTCTCTTTTCACCAATTTCAGATGACTTTTGATAGTCTTTAGCAGGCTTGGTCTCAAAAAATTATGATCTCTAATACTGAGACGACTACTTCAAATTAAAAGATAGCTTCTATCCATGTGAACACTGAATAAAAAGAAATTTTCCTATACTCAGGGACTAACAGTTATTTGTTTGCACTACCTCAAAACTCTATGGTTCATTATAGCATTAATCTGTATCTTCATAATTCTTTCAATGACACTTGGCAGGCCATGCATCACTTTTCTAAAAGTTCTCAAATTACTTGTGCCTTCTTTATATTAGTTTTTTTATTGCAGAAGTTCAACAATAGTCAATTGGGATTCTGGTGTTGAGAAGTGATGGGGTACTCATTCCAAGTAGGCTAACACTATTGAACGCCACCATTTATACTGTCCCACACCACCACCCTCACCTTTCTCTCTCACGTTACCAAATAAAAAACCTTTTAAACTTCCCACTTTTTCTCTTATCTGTTTCCAACAAACAAAAACTTGTCCATTTTATTGTTTTTTCATCTGTTACATATACATAAGAAATTGAGAGTGGTTGGGATAGAAATAGAGATTGGGAGAGATTGCTTTTTAATCTGTAGCCCACTAGGAAACCCATTGATGGAAAACATAGCAGGAAACAAAGGAGGTGAAATTGAGAGAGATTGAGGGATAAACGAGGGAAATAAGATAAGGGTTTGTTGAGAAGTTTCAAAATTGTTGTTAAATTTGGTGTATTTAACTACACACAACTCATCAGGTAGACAAGTCTGCCAAGTTTCATAGACATAGAGATGGAGAGTTTGGCGTGGATGCAACATCCACCCAATAACACCAACCATCTATTAGCAGTGTCACCCAACAACAACAGAACAACCAATCAAAAGAGATTACATTTCATGGCATGAGAAAGATACCATGGGGCAGATTCGCAATCCCTGGAAGAAGACTAGGGTGTGGCTGGGGACATTCGATTCGACGAAGGATGTTGTTAGAGCGTATGATGCCACCACCGTCTTCTTCTCTAGTTTGTTTTTCTTCTATGTCGTCCTCGAAGAGGACTCCCTTGGATTCCCCACTCGTGGCAACTTCTACGAGGGCAAATAAATTTGGCCCTTGCATAGCCGCATGTGAATGAAGAACCCATCCTCGTATAGACCTATGCTTGTGGGGGTTTTCCATTTGCAGGAGGTTGTGCGATGACCAATTTTTTTCCTTCGTAGACGCCGCTGCGAGTAGAGAACCCATCCTAGCAGAGTCCTCTGCGAAGGCAATGGAAAAAAAGAAAAATGAAAAGAAGAGCTTGGGCGGCGGTGGTGTGGGGAGAGGTGGGAAATTATTATCACAACAATGGAAGCTCTGTGAAGAAGACACAGTTTTGATCTTCGACATAGAGAAAAATAGAAAGAAAAAAAAGAAGGAGAAAAAGATGTGTTTGGTTGCAGTGACGGTGAAAAGGAGAAAAAATAGTTGAGAGAGTGGGGGAGTGATTGATAGGGAAGAAGATGATTTAGGAATATAGGAGAGAGTCACGATGGTGGGAAGGAAGATCATACAAGCTTTGGGGGGAGTGTGAAATGGAGGAGAGATTCAGTTGATTGGAGTGAAGAGAGAATTGATTTTGGGAGAGGCACAAACTGTTTATGTTGGTGGTGTGGGAGATATGTGGTAGTGTGGAAGATAAAGGGGGTTGTGTGAGAGATTAAAAAAATGGTGGTATGGGACAATATTTTTGGTAGTGTCAAATAGGCCTTGCCTTTTCCTAATTGTCTTGTCCTTCAAGCCGCCAATAGATCAGTTAAACAACAACTGGAGAGGGATTTTTAATGTTAAGAATGAATGCTTCCCTTTCATATCTTGGAATGTGGTAAAGGTGATCAAATCAATATTTGAGGAAAAATTCTAGGGGTCGAGGGAGGGAACGAGGGAGGGAGCGAGGGATGGGTGAAAGTCATCTATCCGCCTCGAGATGAGCATCATCGCATATCTCAAATTTGATGTACTTATCTCGAGGCGGATGGGTGGTTACCACCCATCCCTCGCCCCCTTTCCCTCGCTCCCTCCCTCGCTCTGTAGCAAAGCTCATATTTGAGATAATAATTGGCTACTAGATGATTGATACAAAGGTTGTTTTGAAAAATGTTGATTGTCTCTAATGAGTGAGTAGCCTTCTTTCTTTTATGAAAGAGTGGAATTCATCTCTTATTTGTTAATTATTTTTTATCCCTTTTCTTTGCTAATCTCCTCTTGTCCATTCCCTTGAACATAAATCATTTTTTTTTGTTAAAACATTATGCATATATAAACTAAGATAAGTCATACATCGTACGGCCACCAGAAGCTGCCAAGTGGTGAGCCTCGGTATTGTTGTCTCTACTGATATAATTTCAGTGCCACTTCAAAAGCAAAAGGAAAATGTGCCTAATATTACATTAAAGATGACCTCAAACCCAATTCAAAGCAAAAGTTGAGCTTGTGTCCTCTGAAAACAACACCTCAAGCAAGTTCGCAGAATCACCGAGAATAAGGCCAGTTGAAAGATAGGATTGGGTGGTACTTTGTTATAAGATGAATTTTACTGTTAAAAGCATTTTTTTAATGAAATCTCTTCTAGAAATTTAACCTCATCCTCTAGTGAATCTATACTTGGTTTCTATGCTCCAAAATGTGGAAAATTGATTGTTTTGCTTCAACCCAGTTATTCCTTTGGAAATTGTTAATGAATGTTCTCCCGACTGCTTCAAAACTCCGCTTTAACAATGTGCCTATTGATGGTTGTTGCTCTTTTTGTGGTGAGGATGTTGAAACTAATACTCACCTTTTCTTTCTTTGTCTTGTTTCCTCGAGGTAGTGGTTTGTCTTTCCTTGCCCCATTCATTGGGATTTTTTTTTAATCTTTCGTGGAATTATTGAATATGTTGATTTCTTTAGCAAACAACTTCGAAGAGTCCTCAGCTGGGCAATATTCTGTCTCCCAAGCTGCAGTTGTCATACATGATATTTGGAAAGTGTGCAATGCAAAACTTTATGAGAAGATTAATTTCTCTTTTCACCAATTTCATATGACTTTTGATTGTCATTAGCAGGCTTGGTCTCATAAAATTATGATCCCTAGTACTGAGACGACTACTTCAAATCAAAAGATAGCTTCTATCCATGTGATCACTGAACTGAAAGAGATTTTCCTATACTCAGGGACTAACAGTTATTTGTTTGCACTACCTCAAAACTTTATGGTTCAATATAGCATTAATCCTTATCTTCATAATTCATTCGATGACACTTGGCAGGCCATGCATCACTTTTCTAATAGTTCTCAAATTACTTGTATGCCTTCTTTATATTTGTTTTTTGATTGCAGAAGGCCAACAAGAGTCAATTGGGATTCTGGTGTTGAGAAGTGATGGGGTTCTCATTTCAAGTAGGCTAACATTATTGAACACCACCATTTATATTGTCCCACACCACCACCCTCACCTTTATCTCTCACACCACCGTTAAAAAACATTTTAAACTTTCCACTATTTTTATCTGTTTCCAACAAACGAAAACTAGTCCATTTTATTGCTTCTTCATCTGTTACACATACACAAGAAATTGAGGAGGTGAAATTGAGAGAGGTTGGGATAGAAATAGAGATTGAGAGAGAAATAGGATTGGGAGAGATTGCTTTTTAATCTGTAGCCCACTAGGAAACCCATTGATGGAAAACAGAGCAGGAAACAGAGGAGGTGAAATTAAGAGAGATTGGGAGAGAAACGTGGGAAAGAAGATATGGGTTTGTTGAGAAGTTTCAAAATTGTTGTTAAATTTGGTGTATTTAACTACACACAACTCATCAGGTAGACAAGTTTGTCAAGTTTCATAGACAGAGAGATGGAGAGTTTGGTGTGGATGCAACATCCACCCAAAAATACCAACCACCTATTAGCAGTATTGGTGGATGTAGCAACCACCCAACAACAGCAGAACAACCAATCAAAGGAGATTACATTTCATGGCATGAGAAAGATACGATGGGGCAGATTCGCAATCCCTGGAAGAAGACTAGGGTGTGGCTGGGGACGTTCGATTCGACGAAGGATGTTGTTAGAGTGTATGATGCCACCATCGTCTTCTTCTCTAGTTTGTTTTTCTTTTATGTCGTCCTCGAAAAGGACTCCCTTGGATTCCCCACTCGCGGCAACTTCTGCGAGGGCAAATAAATTTGGCCCTCGCATAGCCGCATGTGAATGAAGAACCCATCCTCGTATAGACCTATGCGTGTGGGGGTTCTCCATTTACAGGAGGCTACATGTGCAAGGACCAATTTTTTTTCCCTCATAGACGCCGCCGCAAGTGGAGAACCCATCCTAGCAAAGTCCTCTGCATAGGCGATGGAAAAAAGAAGAGCTTGGGCGGCAATGGCATGGTGTGGTGAGCTTGGGCGGTGGTGGTGTGGGGAGAGGTGGGAATTTTTTATCAAAACAATGGAAGCTCTATGAAGAAGACACAGTTTTGATCTTTGACATAGAGAAAAATAGAAAGAAAAAAGAGGAGAATGAGAAAGAGATGTGTTTGGTTGCAGTGACAATGAAGAGGAGGAGATGATTTTAATTTGAGAAAGACCACCATGAGAGATCATTGGTTTTGTTGCAGTAACAATGAAGAGATGAAAGAACGCAGTTTTTCGTGGTGTGTTATTTTGTTTTTGTTTTTTAATTAGTAGTGTGGGAGAGAAAAGTAAAGGGTGGTAGTGTGAGATAGTGTAATTGGTGGTGTGGAGTAGTGTTGGCCTTTCAAGTATAGCTTATCCAGTCAAGTCCAATTGTATAGTGTTACTATTGTTGTTCTTCCTGTTAATAAGGCTTCCTTCCAACTAAGCGTTAAAAAAGGATGGCCAATGGAACAATACATTGTACCTCATTGGAAGCCTCATCTCTGATTTATAAGTTTGAAAATGACTTTTGCGATTGGTCGTGTAAGCCTATTATAGATAATATTAAGAGGTTGTTGTTTATAGCTTATTCAGAGGACTCTGGAAGCGCTTTATTCAGAGGACTCTAAATCGGATTTTGCTTTGGATTGAGTTTGGCGTCCACTTTTTTGGAATATTAGGCATTTTTTCCTTTTGCATTCTAATTGGCATTGTAAATATATTAGTAAAAACCCCAATACATAGGCTCATCAGTTGGCAGCTCGAGCTGGCCAAAGATTGTATAATTATTCCTAATATTCTATGCATAATGCTTTACCAAAAAAAAAAAAAAACTTAGTTGTTGTTTGTAATGACTTTATTGTTATCTCGATCAGGGATAGATTAGCTTATTTGTTTATTTATATAACTAGTTTAAAAAAAAAAGGACAAGGAGTTGATGGTCAAGTAGCGAACTTCACTAACATCACCCTATTCTAGCAAATTACTAAAACAAGCAAGACTCCTAGAGGTGGTGGAGGTGATACACATGGAATGCCCCATAGAAGGACCGTATAAGAAATGTCACTCACACAAGGAATAAGTGGAAATGGTGTGAAAGCAAGGATTGTGATTTCATTTTTTGAGTTAATTTTAGTCTCCTGATTTTATGAAATATTTCTGTGTGTAAAGAAGAAACGTAAAAATTTCGAGGATACATGAAATATATAATGAATTTCAAGGGAATATTAAATATGTGAAAAAAATAATATGCAAGTAAATAAATGTATTAAACACATTAAATGAAACTAAAATACTCATAATTAGAAAATCAATACCTATAATTAGAAAATCAATGGATAGTTAAAAAATCAATATATAAGTAAAAGGACATTAGGGTTTGGATTAAAAAATCATTAGATAATTAGAAAAAAAAACTCAAAATTTACGAAAAAAATCTCGATTTTGTTTTGAAAAAATGTATTTTAGTAGCTGGTTTTTATATTTTTACCGAAAAACAAAATTTACGAAAAAAAACCCTCAAAAAATGTAATTTTTTCTTTCGCCCTTTTTCTTTTCACAATTTCCAAAATACGAAAATTTCAGCGAAATTTCGTATAATTTCGCAAAATCACAATTCTCGTGTGAAAGTCACAAAAACAGAGTTGGTGCAACAAAAGTGTTTCGGGTTTGTAAGCTATTGAACAAAGGGTTGTTAAGCTATTAAACAACTGTTAAAACATGATACTACCCATTGGAGGTAGCCAATGTGCATACCCTTCTACACTTATGCCTTTCTAAGATGGCCTACACTCCAAGCAAATGCCTCACTCAATCACAAGGTGATGCATAAGGCCAGTCTCAAGGATCGTGGTACAACATCAACTAGAAGGTGATGTATGATTCAATCAGGTTAGCAACAGACCTTAGAAAGCATAAATGCATGTTCTGACTTTGCTTTGTTGTGTGTGTTTTCATGGCAATGGAAGCTAGACCTGATGGAAACACAAAAAAATTGAGTTTGCACTTATGTTGGTATTTTGGTGTGTGGTAGATGCATTTTAGTGTTAGGATGACAAGTGATGTTATGTTGGTGGTACGAACACTTTGATGGTGTTGTGAAGAACAACAACAGTGTATTTAAGGAAGAAGACTCAAACAACTAACTTTGAACGAGTAATTCTTCCTGGCCTGGGAAACCAGCGAGGTTGCTGCCTGGGGGGATTTTACACTTTTGCCCCCTCCCCTCCCCCCATTTTTAAACACCTTTTTGGAAAAGGTTGTTAAAGAGAGGGGCAAAAGTGTAAATTTGCCCCCAGGCAGCAACCTCGCTGGTTTTTCCCAGGCCAGCTAGAATTTCGGACTTTGAACATGTCCCAGCCATTATTGGTTGTACATTTTATGATTTTGATACGTGATAAATTCACAAAGAAAGTTAACAACTTCCATCATTAGGTGGAAGGTGCTTCCATTGCACATGAAAATCACATAATTTTGTAAAATAGGGTAATTTGGTTTCAAAATTGGTCTTGACTAGTCAACATTCATCGCCAAATGGTTTTCCTTTATTGTGGGGGTTAAATTGTTATTAGACTAAATTGTAGGCCAAAGTGGTGTACATATAAACTAATTGGGGTCAAAGTGCAATTAACCCTAAAAATTGTATAGGAAAACTACACACAAATTATACACAAGCTAAAAAATGTTTGGTTAGAAATAAACACCGTATCGACAATACTATGCATTCGGTTGATTTTTGTTCGAGTCATTTACACCATGAACCCTAAAGTTGGTACATAAATTCAATTTCTTCACCGTACTCAATAAAATTACAATACTACCTTTCAGTTTAAATTGTTTTACATTTTCTTCCCTAGTTTTCCATAATACCAACTTTGCACATATCAAACAACCAAACTACATAACAAATAACCAACCTACATTTACGTTTGCTTCCCTTACCAACTAGATAAATTTCTACTAATAACTTAACCCGACCTATTATCTATTATTACAAGTCAAAAGGCCAAATCAACAACTATTTGTCTTCAATCAACTGGATTTTGTGGATTTCCAAGTCTGCATTTTCATCTCATTATAATTATAATTACAGGAATGCCCTTGGCCTTATGAATTATGTTTTTGGGCTTCAACAACATTTCTAAACCCCAAAGCAGCCCATGTATAATTACAAAACTACAAAGTAAACCCTAAGGTATTCAATTATATTAATATTTCAATATTTTGCTAAATTATATAAATTTATTCAAAATGCAACATACTTAGAATACAGGAAAAAAATAGTTACATTAACAATTTTATATCTCAAAAGCAAAAGAGTTGTAGGGGTCGCGAGCACACATTGCTAATTATTTATAATTAAAGATTTTCCTGATTTAAGATTTAATTTATTTATTTTCCACTTTTCTAATAAAAATAAAAGATCACATTATTTTCCACAAATATTTACAATTGTTTTTTAAATATTGCCACATAGAATCAAAATTGACAACACCATCAACCATTCAAAATTGTAAACATGAACTTCAATATATAAAAATTTCGGATGGAGAAATTGACAACACCATCACAAATTATATAAGAAAATGTTAAAAGTCTAATCAAGAGGACACTTTCAAGTAATACACTGCTTAAAAATCACTTAAACATGGCTAATAAGAAATCAGTGAATGAAAAGAAGGATGTTAAATAACACCACCATTTATGCTGAAGGACACACCACCATAATTTTTTTATCTACTGAAGAACACCACCGCCTTCACCTTCTCTTCTATCTTCACCGAAACAACACCACCCCAAAGGAGGCAGAGAGGTGGTGGGATGCTAGTGGTGATTAAAGGAGAAGAAGGAAAAAAAGAGGGGAAGATGAGAGGTAGCGGCGGTGGAGATTGATGTAGGAGAAGAAAAAAAGAGGTGATGGAGAAGTGGAGGAGGAAGAGGAAAATAATAATAAGAAGGGTGGAGAAGGAGGATGAGAGGTGGTGGTGGAAATTGATGGAGAAGAAAAAGAAAGAAGAGGTGATGAGGAAAATAAGGAGGATAAGGGAAGACGAGGAGAGGTGGCGGGGTGGTGGTGGTGAAGGAGATGAGGAGGAGGAGAGAAGAAGGGAGAGAGGAGAAAAGAGGTGGTAAGATTTATTTGTTAATATTGGTGGTGTCATTTAACAGGTGGTGATGTCCTTCAGAAAGGTAATGGTGTTTTTCAGAAGGTAGGGTATTGGTGGTGTTTTCGATAGCAAAATGGTGGTGTTATTTAGCAGTAGCCCAAAAAGAAATCTCAAAATTAGAATTCCTTATAATGCAGCCGGGTGCAGGTGATCTTAAGATCCCGATCCTTGTCCTAGCGGGAAACTTACAGAGCAGACCGGTGTGGACCGCCGATTGGAACGGTTTGATTTGGTGAAGAAGAGGAAGACCGATTGACATCGAAATAAACCAATCAATCTAAGAAGATGAGCGGAGACGAGGAGTTGTGTTCGAATCCAACCTCCTCCATTGCTTCTTCTAACAAAGGATTTCAGGTAATTCTCACTCTAGGGTTTCTTTCTTGAAATTCTAATTTCGTCATTGATCGATCGGGTAGTATTTAACTCTCTCGGGTTTCTGCTCTCTTTTGCAGCTTCTCAAGAAGTGCGGATGGACAGAAGGCACTGGATTGGGCGTAGCAGAGCAGGTTTGTTTGTTCACAATTTCTTCAATTTTCTTCACTTTTATTGAAACGTGTCATGGGTTTTGATAAACTCTAGTATTTTTCCAGTTTTCTGATTACTTTTCCTTTTCATGATGATATATGTAAGTTTCTGTATGCGATTTGCTAATAATGTTAACAACATCAAATGTCCAAGTCTTTTGATTTGCTTCTTTGAACCTAAATTTCCACCTCCTCTTTTTTTTTTTTTTTTTTTTTTTTTTTTTTTTTTTTTTTTATAATGTAATTTGTATAGCATTGTGCTTCAAGACCATCCCTTTTAGGGGTGTCAATGGGTTGGTTCAGGTCCTATACCTAAAGGCGACTAGGATCTACAATTGTTTATTTCTGCAGTTATGCTTCTAATTTGAGTAGTTCTTTAATAGAAATCAACTGAGTTTCAGTCTGTTTAATCTTCTTAAATCATGTTAACAAGTTATAAAATTATATTAAAATAGAAAATGGTCTTGCTGCTCACAATAGAAATAGTGAGAAGAGGGAATAGTGAAAAGATTATTGTCAGTTTGTCAGTGTGGCTGAGAGCTGGAATTATGGCATGATGTTGCTCGAAGCCTAATTCTATTCCATCTTTTGTCCTAAGAAATATATGCTATGGCTAGAACATTTCCTTGGAAGGAATGTGTAGCTCACTGGAATTTCAAATGGGTATTCTAAGAAGTATCAATCATCTTCTTGTAAGATTTGTCTGAATACGGGGATTTCATATGTTTCCACTTATTTTCATTCCTAGCATTTGTGATCTCCTCCCACACCATACCCAACCAAGTGCTAGGATGGCAGTGGGGCAGTTTTTTGCAGATATCTGCTCCGCCCCGAACCGTTTGGGGCAGATTGGGCTTTTCTTAACAGATTTTGGGATCAAAATTGGATCCGTTACTATTTAGGGGCGGATACTGATTTGACCATAACCGCCTTGCGGATATCCGTTTATCCATGTAATATTACTAAAATACCCTTCTAATACAAAACCCAAGTCCTATCCCTAATTGAATAATTCTCTATCTTCTCTACATTCAACAATCTCCACGCATTAGATCATAGAGAAGTAGCAAAACCAGAGCCGACGATGGTAACAACGCGTCTGCAAGGCTTGCGAGTTGAGGAGAGACGGAGATTTGAGTCGATCTTGTTGAAGAAAGCTTGTGTGGTAGACAGATTCAGATTTGTCGAAGCTAAAGCTGGACAAAGAACGCAGTCCAGAGAAAGATGGAGCGGCGGAGGAGATACTTGATTTGGAGCTTGCAAAAGAGGTTGAGACGACCCCATTGCTGCCTGGTTTTGCTACTCTTCTCTCTCTCCATGCATCATCTCTATCTTGATAGAACCTGTCACCAGCGCCTCCGCCTCTCCACGCCTCCATAGAGAACTCGTCCTTGTTTTTCATCTACTTCTTCTCCTGATGCCTCTCTCCTTCCCTAAGATCTGGTGTCGGTTTGTATAAGATCTGGTGTCGATCTGGCGAAAGTTGAGATCTGTTGTCGATCTGGCGAAAGTTTGAGATCTGGTTTTCGATCTAGTTTTGGCAAAAGTCTGAGCTTTGAAAGTATGAGATCTTAATTTGCGTCTTATTCTTCAACTAGCCTTAAATATTAGGTTTTACTCTTCAATGAGAACTCGCTACAGCTCTCATCAATCAAATTCAATATTTTCTTCATCAACAATTATTAAAATTAAGATCTGGATTAGAAAAGATGATTTTTTTTTTGAAATTAAATTAGGGGCGGATATCCGCCAATCCGTCTGGAGCGAGGATGAGTTTAAAAAAAATATATACAAATGGATATTCGGGTGGATTCGGGGATCCGCAATTCCCGACGGGGCGGGGATGGATTTGCCCAAATCCACCCCATTGCCATCCCTACCCAATGCACAAAAAATAGAAGAAAACAAAAATTAATAATATATTTGTGTGTTTGTAAGATTGATAACAACACAGTTAGTTCACTTGAAATTGATTGGACCAAACAATTATTTTCTTCTGCCAAATTCATGGTTCAGCTAATAAAATTTTGAATACTACTTCTCACGGTCTTGTGCAGGGAAGATTGGAACCATTAGAAGCACATGTGAAGAACAACAAGCGTGGTTTGGGTGCAGAGATAAGAAAGAAGAAGATGCTGCAGCGACCTGAAGCATCAATATCTAAGGTGAGATTAACTGGTAGTCTCCTAGGCCTTCTTCTGATTTTTATGCTGAATTTTTTTTTCAAAAATTACTTGAGTCAGAACTTTATGACGGAAATATTATCTAGTTTTTTCTCATAAGAAAAACTTCTTTTTCAAGGTATCAGTAATAACTGTCTTATTGAGACTAATTTCAGCATTAAGTAATGCACATTGCTCTTATGCAAGTTTAAAGTGTCTTAACTACTGGCCATTTTAAGGCTTTTGTTTAAAGTGTATGCTAATCATTCATTTGGGGCCTAGCAACATTCTAACATCTTATACTCTTATGGAAGCTCCAAAAAGTTAAAGTGAAAAAAATTTGCAGTTTCACAGAGTACTTGTATTGTTTGATCACATTTATTGGATTAACTTCTAGATTAGGAGAAACTCTATTGATTACAAAAAATGTTTGATCTTTTCAGTTTATGTCTGTTTGAGTGACATGCTTGCATGTACTAAACATTTGCTAATTTTCTTGCTTTTACTGTCTAGATAACTTTCTATTAAAGTTATTATCTACTTTACAGGACACTCAATCTACAAAGAAAGCCAAGGCGCTATCAAAGAGAATGAAGAAGATGTTGGAACATGAAAAGCTCTTGCAAGAGAAGGAATTTGAAATGGCATTTCGCAGGGAGTTCTGGCCAGATAATGTTTGAAAGTCCAAGTTCATAGATGACTCATGCAGGTATTGGACTCTTTGTTCCGGTCCTGTACATCGGTTCATATAATCTTTTTCTCACTGTTTGCCTATTAAGCACTTCTATAACTATTTTCAAATTTCTTTATTGATATTATTGGATGGTGGAGTGTGCAACTTGTTCTTTTCAATATGTAGATGTGGCTTTCGAAGGCTAAATAGTGTAGGAGATTGTACTTTGTACAATTCATTGTATTTTTGTGGTTTCTGATTTGCATATTAGATTTCTTCACTTTTTTGAGAGATGATCCTAGTATCTTGATTTCATGACGCTGCTTCCAGGGGTGAAATTAGTCTATGTTGCTTTCGAGACGATCCTATTACCTTAAACAATAACTTCCCAAGCTTTTAAAACTCTGTCGATTTTTTTTAGCACATTCAGATTTCAGATTATTAATGTTCATCCAAGAGCAGCAGTCTGAGAGAAGAACAAATACCACCCATTATCTAGATCCACTTGGTACTTATGCAAAAAAAACATTGATAGGATTAGTGTATTAAAGCATACTTCATTCTCAACCTAATAACACGTTGACAATCCAACTCAGTGAACCAAAACATTACTCAAAAGTGGGAAAGCTAAAGATACAAAATATCTAGAACTGAGCACTAAGTAAAGTTAGGAATTGAGGGAATAATCCCAAAAAAACCAACACGTCACTGGATTGTGAGAGGTTTATGCCTAATTCAAAATGATTAAAGATTGGAAAGACCTAATCTATCATTCAGTAAGCAGGGGCAAACCGATCAATCTCGAGTTAAGATTTTGCAAGCCATTAAAAAAAATGGGTTTTTTGACTTTTGCCCCTTAGTTTTACGACCAGTTTAACTTTTACACCCAAAACATGTCCAACCTTTGTTTTATACCCCAATTTCAATTCATGATACATAGTAACTTTGACTAGTGGGTACCCGTATGCCCCCTTTACTATTTCTAAAGAAAAATTTCACATAACTCCCTCAAATTAAACCAAACTAGACTGATTCCTTTTAAATGACTTTGAGACTAAAATGCTTTCATCAAACAACCAAGATTAAACCTATTAAAATGCACATCTCGAGAAATAAAAACGACGAGAATTTATTCAAAAAAATTTTAAATAACACACCCACAAACATGTGCCCTCCCATCGCCCCCCTCACTTCTTCCCCGTGAACAAAGAGATGGAGGGATTTAGAACCAACACTAAACCTCATGCCTCCTGTCAACACCATCATCATCAAACATAAGCTCATGGAAGAGAGAGGAAACTATTCCATCTCATCTCCCTTCCATCGAATTACCACCATTAGAGAGGTCAAATCGCTGAAGGAATTTGAACAAGAAGTTCTCCATGGACAAATAACACATTTGAATTCGAGAGTTTAGGGGAAATTGACGTTTATCATATTGTTGCGGATTTCCATAATGGGGTTTCTGAACCCCATGGATCTCACAGTAACTTTTGTTTTGAGTGGTGGTAGAAGGCAAAAATCAAATCAGAATCAATTGAAGTAAATGGATTGGAGATTGAACCGAGTGGATTGATGAGGGGAAGAGGTCGTGTAAATGAGGTGAGGGGTACCAAGTTGGGGAGGTGGTGTAAAGGAGTTTTGGATTGGGTTGGTGGTCCTTCAAGTTGAAGGTGGAAGTTGCTCGATGGGTGGAGGTGTCGTTGCAAAGTCGAATAGTGACTGGCGGGGTGGTGGCGGCGAGCTGGGTAGAGAGGGAAAGAGGATGAAGAAATTGAAGGTATCCCATTGTGATTTGCTTACATAGAGAGGAATTATCTGTATTTAGAGTGAGATCATATCAGGGAGGGTTTATGACCCCCATATGGAGAGAAGACTGCAATGAAGAAAAATAGTTTCTTCATAGTAGAATCTCGGTCTCCACGAACTGATGAAACTCGCGACTATGATTTCTTTTTTTTTGCTTGATTTGAGTTTCAATATTGTCTCTTACAATTAGGCTAGGCTGGCTGCTGGTTGAATTTGGACTATAATCAAAACAAAGGAAATGGAGTTCGACGAGCCTATAGAAGGGCTGGTGGTGATGTTGGAGGGTGGGTGAGATTGATGGTTATAGATCAGAGAAATGGGTGAAGTTTTTTTTAATAAATTAATTTTTAAATCTCCACCACCTTTAAGAAGTGTTTTAGTTTATTATTGTTTACTTTTTTCCATGAATTATCGTGATTAAGTTTTCATGAGATGTGTATCAAGACCTTTTAGAAAATTTTCAATTTTTAAAGTTCGTTCTTCGTTCATCCCGATGCATGTCATATTATTTTTAGTATGTTTGAATCACTTAGAGGTGCAATCCTCAATATTTTGATGGGCTTATGTGAAAATTTGCTCTAGAAGTGAAGGGTATGACAATCCTTTTACATCATTAGTCAAAGTCATTATTCATCGTGAATGGAAATTAGGGTCTAAAAACAAAGATGGACAAGTTTGAGATCTAAAAGCAAAATCGATCGTAATACTGGGGACAAAAATTAAATAACCCAAAACAACAAGGACAAAACTTACTTAGAGATTTAAAGAAACTGTGAAGAAATAATGGGGGGTTTCTTTGAGGGTTCTTGAAGAGCATAACCTCGAAGATTTTAAAGAGGACATGGATGATACAAAATGATAAATGGATTTGGTGAGAGAATAGGGAGGTAAAACACTAGCTTGTATTGTATATATATGAAAAAAAGGGTGAAGGCTAGCCACTACAAAAAGCATACATCATGTATCATGTGAGAGCACTAAACAATATGAGAATGAATCTCTTTGAACCTATCCCAACTACAAGCCCGCAGTCACTATCAGTCCACTGTCTCTCAGCTAGTTTTTGCACATCTTTGAAGAAGCAATGGCATGAATGATTCTCTCCTATACCCATTTCCCAAATCGAGAAAGGTTTGAAGGAGGATGGGATAATGAATGCCAATGTTTACCCAATCAAGGAAGGACTGGTCAAATGTAGCTTAAACATGAAATTCAGACAAAGGTAGCACCCAAACTAGAGGACAAGGGAGCAGAAGGTGATCTATGGATTCTTCAGCTTGCCCATAGAGAAACACAATGATTTTATCTACAATGAGGATCCTATCATGAAGAGAAGAAAAATAGCTTTGGAGGGGGGGGGGGGGGGGGGGGGGGGGGGTATCCAATCTAAATGAAGGAGTGAAGCTTACTAGTTCTCATCTAGAGAAGATGAAAATAAAGATGCGGTCAAATGTTAGTACCAATTGTTCATAGAGAAATTAGAGTCCTTCCCATTTTGAAACCATTTGTCTAACTCCACATCCAAAGACATCTCTTCAATGAAGGCCAAGATTAGACATCGTTTGAATCTTTCAATCATCGAGATTTCTTCTAAAGCCAAAAACCTAGTAGTAACATGGAGCCAAAAAACAACTTACGGATAACAAAAACTTTCTCAACTTACAACCAGATGTTCTTAGAGAACCAATGCAACCGGCGATGTTTAATGCCACATATGTGATGAGTGTGTACACCAAAATGCTTGAACAAAACAACGCCAAGATGATGTCGTATGTTTTAAGGTTATTCGCTCCTAGATCAAAGTAGCTTCCAAACACCCCAGATGCAGATAACCACCAAGGACTTGAAACTCCAAATGACCACTAGTCTCCAAGAGCTCACCCACTCAATTCTGATGGACTCCTCTTGAACCAACCTACTTAGCAACCTTGATACTAGCCTAGCTTTCAGAGTCAATTTGCTGCTTATGTTATTGTTGAGGATCTCAAACAACTTCTAGAGTGACAATACTCAGCTGCTCAAGGTTCTACTTATGAACACTTCCCACCATACCCGATTGAGATCCAGAATGCTCCTTACCCACTTAGATACACACATCTAACTTTTGTCATGTACAATGGGCATAGAAATGCACGAGCACATCTCTCTTTTCTTGGGGGCATTGGGCGCACATGAAGGGAACAATAGCCTAAGGCTGAAAGAATTTTTGAAATCTTTCACTGGGAAGGCTTACATTTGGTATAACAATTTGGCACCAGGGAACATATACTCATGGTGTGACATGGATGATACATTTTGCTCGATAATTTTCTTTGTGGAAGAGCCGACGACACATTTGACCTTACGCACCTTACACAACAAGATAAATACTTGAATGACTAAGTTAGGAGATTTCGAAACGTGGCGATGGATTGTTTTGAGCACATTGATGAAAAGCATTCGGTGGAAATTTGCATTGCTGGAATGGATCTCGTGTACCAAAAAACTTGCGCATACCCTCATTTTCTGAGCTACATGAAGCTGCATCTATGTCAATCCAATTACTACCTCCAAAGGTGTCAATCCCACCACCAAGAGCATCAGTCCAACCACAAAAGAGTTAAAATAGAAATGCTGCATGGTGCTCCCAGGACACGACAAAAAACAGATCGTCATTGAGGCACTCATCAAATTTCGTATCTCTTTATTATTTCTTTTTCTTCAATTGTCTCCCTAAATTATCCTTATACAAAATTTATCCTATTTCTTCTATTCTCATTCAAGATCTCTGAATCTCCTTTTCAATATCTGTTGCGTCAATTGGTAATCAGAGCCATTGTATTTGGTTCCTACACCAAATACATGTTCTATTGGCTTTAATCATCCGTTCTTCGTTTACATCAACCACTACCCCTTCCGCCTCCTCCATTTTCAGTCCTATTAGGAAAAAAAACTGCCCTCCTATACCATCGCATCACTTCTCGTCGTCTTCTTAAGTTTGTTTTTTCACCCAATTCAGTACATCATATTCGTTTCATCCATATTTGTCATTACCTTAGCAAATTGTGGAAAAGAAAAATCAAATCCGTTGTCAAACCCTTCATCCCAACCCATTGTTTCCCAACTCCCTCATCAAACCTACTTTATCACTTTAAGAGCCACCTCTTCAATTCACATCAAAACAATCCCAAATTGAACCCAATATTAACTTCATCACAAACCTGAGTCAAATCCCAGACCACCATTAATATTTTCCTTCGTCCACTTCGTACTTTCATTCCAATTCATCTGTTGCAGCTAAAAAAGAACCCAATCAGTTCTTGGTATCACAATAAAACACTTCCAATTACCCAAAATCAGCTTGCGTTTCAAACCCGTTCACCGTCAAACTTTGTTGATCACAACCAGTTGTTTTATCGTACTTTCAACACCTCTAATCCGCATTCCAAACCCCTTAGTCGTCAAAACCAACACACCCTCTCACGCTCTGTACAATCCTCTTCTCTGTTAAGTTGTTATTTTCGTCCAAATCAAACCCACTCCCTAGTCTTGATCCCATACAACTACACCTTATGAACCCACCCATCACATCCTTCCACACCCATTACCATATTATCCAAGCTGTTAGATCTTTTAAACCAAATCATCATATTCAATTCCTAGTTTTATTGTAGACACCACCTTTTATTTGTCTTAAAAAACTCCTTCTTTTAGTCACCATGACTACCTCTTCACATTTGGGTAATGTAGATCCCATTAACTATGTTATCAAAGCTATATTGCAAGCCGAATTGAAAAAGGAAAACGACGATCAAATGGAGATAATTACTCTTCTAGAGAAAGAATTTGTTGTTGATGAAGACACCCAAGCATTGAAGGCCTAAAGTAAACAAATTTCCCCACCTTGTTCACAAATCACTCAAATGTCATTAATCCTTCCACCATTATACCTCCCAAGCCACCACCCTTAGTCAACCTTCTACTGGAATCAATCCCGTTGCAGATTGAATCAACAAAATCAGTTGCGTTTACAACAGAGGATGTAGCAACTCAAGACTCAGATGTGTATGTTGATTGTTCTTGTTCATTAGTTTTCAATGATTATTTCGATGATCAAGTGGAGTACACAATTGAAGATCAAAATCAAGAATGCATGTTTCAAATAATGGAAATGGTTACGGAAAATGAATCATGTGATCAAGACCCTGTACTAATTTTTTCAACTTATGTTGATCCCTTTGCGCCCCTATGTGAGAAATCAAATTTCGGTGAAAAGCATGTTCATGATTTTATTTGTGATTGCATTGTGAAAATTATGCTTCCTCGCATTGTCATGCCAATATCTAAAAGGCACATGAGGAAAATTTGACCTAGGAGCCACAAGAAGCATTAGAATTTAGAAATAGTTTGTATTGCGTTCTCGTCATCTGAAATTGCTTGCATTATCTTCTTGATGTGCAACTTGAGGATGAATTGTTTTAATGAAGGGGTTGATGTAGGAACGTGGTAGGTTTGTAGAGTTTTCTTATTTTAAGGATTTTCTAGTTTTATTAGCATTTTAATTAAGCAAGTCTAGTAGTTTTAGATATTTCAATTGCAATAAAATTTGTAGGTTTTAATTAAAGCTCAAGCATTGTAAAAAACCAACAAAGATTTATCAATCAAATTATTTTCACTCAAATTTCCAATCTCTTCATCAATTATCTTCCTAAATTCTCTTTCTACAAAAATTTCCCCCTTTCTTACAGTCATCTTCAAAATCTCCGAATCTTCTTCTTTTCAATATCTGCTGCGCCTTGCTTCCAAGTGTACTACATCATCAATCCAATTACTTCCTCCATAGGCGCCAATCCCACCACCAAGACCAGTAATCCAACCACTAAAGGGTCGAAATATAAATATTGTGTGGCGCTCCAAGACACACGAACAAAAAACAAATATTTATTTAGGCACTCATCAAGTTCTAGTTGTCTCCAATGATAGGAAGCGCCCATGCAACTTCTCGTTCAAACGGATTGCCTTATATACCCTTGCCGATTCAAGTCTCTTTCTCACACACCTTTCTGTCGCAATGTTTGGCTCACCCAATTCTCCCGATTACTGTAAGGAGCCGCATGTGATGAAAAGATGATATTACTGGATGCAGTGCCTTGTTCCATCCAAAGCCGAAAAAATTGTGTTTTGAACATGATAGTCGGGATGATCCGCGAACTTCCCTATAAAAATGTCAATATATGCTGAACAGAAGTGTGCCTTGGGACGTCCGTAAGTCTTAATGAGATCATCCTTACATTGTGGTACATACTCCACACTGGCGCTGATGCCTTACCATTTCACTTATTTACCACCATATTTACGTCACCCCTACCTCTACCTGCCTCTTCACAGGTATCGTTGTTATTCCCATCTCTACCTTCTACACTCTTGTTGTTCCCACTCTTCATTATCTTTGCCTTTATACTCTCACATTGCTTATTTGGGGCAGGAGTACTCACTCTTTCATAACTTCATGGGGCAAGTTGTGTATCACTTTGGACGACGTGGTTGTTCTTCTAGAGCTTCCAGTTGTTGGTTCTATATCACGACAGGATTTGGATATCTCACGTGCAGAGGAAGAGGCAGGTAATGAAGTTTATGGACAAGGAGAGGATCAACCTTATAATGTGGAAGTGTTGGTTGTGCGCCGGTCTCGGTATGTAGTTGAGCGCCCTATTCACGAAGTGGTGTATGACTTTTTGTTTCCCTTGCCCATCAAATCATGCAAAGGGGAAATTTTTCCACTAGCGTCCGTCTTCCTTGGTACCTTGTATGAGCATTAGATGTGTTGAGTGACGATTTGGTGGTTGTTGACGACATTGGTCACATATGGACTGGGATGCACGGACTTGGATACGCGGGTCGTGTCAGACTCGGATACGACACGGCGACTCGGCAATTTTCAAAAAAATAGGACTCGGCGACACAGTCAAACTTATTTTTTTAATATATTATTTTTGTAACTCATATGAATTCATACCAACTTCAAGTGAAGCAATGGTTTCAATGAAAATGCACTCAATTGCTTACAAGCTTCTCATATTCCATTGGCATTATGACTTCAGAGTGTGTCAAAGTCAAAGTCCAAAGTCAAGGTACTACTCACCAATTTCTATCAAATACTGTTACATATAAGTTCAATATTAAAAAAAACAAAGAACTCAATGAATGACTAGGCTGTTTCGCACCAAGTCATGGTGTTGGCAGGCATTCATGGTCTGAGATTAACAATAAATGTACTGACAATCAATTGGTTGAACTAGGGCCCATTTGATTGCAAGTTTTCTAAGAGAAATTTTTTTTCCCCTCCATGCGGGTATGTTAAGGCCTCCTAATTGACTCTTCCAAGTCTTGCTTTTTTGTTTTTTCTTTTCACTTCAGCAAGTAACACAGTTCATCCCCCAAATCTCTCCAACATCAACAGTTCAAGACCCCCAAAGGCTGAAAAATCTGTCCTTCTCCCATCAAATAAGGGAAATGAGCCTCAAGAGATCAATGGAGCAAGCAACATAGTTCTCCTACAACCACCAACACCACTGTATGGTCCTCTAGTCTCTTCACAACCCTATCAACCATGTCTTCTCCCTATCAAGAAACTTGCCTTCCACCGCGAAAGAAAGTTGAAAATTGCAAGAAAAAAAGCAAACAGATCTCTCTCTCGCAGCAGATCTCTCTCTCTCGTCCTCCCCTCTCCTTCTTCCTTCCTTTCCTCAACACACCATGGAAAGAGAAAAGGGAACAAGGAAAGACATGTGGCTCGATCTCTCTCTGAGGTTCAGCACCGTGGTTCGATCTATCAATCGATCTCTCTCTGGTTCAACCCTCTTTTCTCTGTTCTCTCTATAATTAGGGTTTGAAAAAATGTGGGAAGGATCGATCGAAGAGGAGAGGTTATTTGCAACCACGTGTCTGGACCGAGTCCAGACCGTGTCCAAGACGTGTCGGTGTCAGTCAACAAATTTTGACCGTTGACCACGTGTCAAATACACGTCGAGCGCGTGTCCGTGTCCGACACGTGGTACGGGGGTTTTTCGGAGAGTCGGTGCATCAGAGCATATGTATGTATGTGAATGTCAACTTCTTATAGATTTGGCTATGGGAACATATTCCAGCGAATGCACCATAGACTAAAGAGTTCTCTCGTTTGATTTCTCTAAATGAAAGGACCTAGATTGGTCTATGGTGACAGTGAAAGGTTGTCCTTGCTAGTTTTGTAGGGCATGGCAGTTGTGTAAGGTTAGGGTGCCAGGTGCTCATTTGCGCAATTTTTTATATGATGAGAAAAAATCCCAATTACGTGTTGTGATACTTGCAATAACAAGGGTTGTCGATGTCTCCTGGTAGGAGTTCAACTTTTTCTGGTGGAAACCCAATGACCTCGTCTTTGATCCAGACATCTAAGATGGCATCAACATCTTCAGGAGTGCATGGGAAGTCCGGTGTGGGCTTGAAATTCCGAGGTTGATTTGGACGCATATTGAATGACCTTGGTTTTTGGAAGTTGCCTTGATGCTTCCTATCATTGGAGACAACAAGTGCTTCATGAGTGCCTATTAATGATCTGTGTTCTGGAATGCTACACAATATTCTTATTTTCACCTTTTTGTGGTTGGATTGATGCTCTTGGTGGTGGGATTGGCGCCCTTGGAGGTAGTAATTGGATTGACGATGCGGTATGCTTGGCTACATGGCGCAGTGGATATTGAAAAGGAGATTCGAAAATCTTGAAGGGAGAATGGAATAAATGGGAGAAATTTTGTAGAAGAAGTTAGGGAGATAATTGATGAAGAAATAATAAAGAGATAAGAAATTTGAGAGAAAATACTTTGATTGATAATTTTTTGTTGGTTTTTTACAATGCTTGAGCTTACTCATTTAAATAAAAAACTAGTCCTAGCCAAAATAGGAAACCTACAACTTTTATTGACATTATTGTATTGAAATACCTAAAATAACTAGACTTGCTTAATTGAAATCCTAATAAAACTAGAAAATCCTATTCATAAGAAAACTGTAGAACCTACTATGTTTCTACTTATTTAAACAACTCGTCATCGAGCTGCACATCAAGAAGATGATGCGATCACTTCCACATGACGATAGCACGATACAAACTATTTTCCAGTGTTTCTTGTGGTTCCTGGGTCAAATTTTACTCACGTGCCTTTTAGATATTGGCATGACAATGTGAGGAAACACAATTTTCACAACGCAATGATTAATAAAATCATGAACATGCTTTTCTCCGAAATTTGATTTTTTCACATAGGGCTGCATATGGATCAACATAAGTTGGAAAAATTAGTACCTCCTCTTATTTAGAAAGAGGGTCTTGATCACATGATTCATCTTACATAACCATTTCCATTGCTTGAAAAACGTATTCTTGATTTTGGTCTTCAATTGTGTACTCCACTTGATAATCATTGAAACCTAATGGAGGAGAGCAATCAACATGCACATCTGAGTCTTGAGTTGCTACATTTTCTGTTGTAAATGCAATTGATTTTGTTGATTCAATCTGCAAAGGGATCGGTTCTAGTAGAAGGTAGACTAAGGGTGGTGGCTTTGGATGTATAATGGTGGAAGGATTAATGACAATTGACTGTGATTTGTGAACAAGTTGGGGAAATTTGTTTACCTTGGGCTTTCAATGCCTGGGTATCTTCGTCAGCAACGAGTTCTTTCACTAGAAGAGTAATGCTCCACAGTTGTTGGGATCTACGTTATGCAAATGTGAGGAGGTAGTCATGGTGACTAAAAAAGGATTTTTTTTGGAAGACAAAGGAAGGCGTTGTCTAAAATAAACCTAGGTGTAAATAGGATAATTGGGTTTAAAAGATCTAATGGCCTGGATAATATGGTAATGGGCCTCAAAGGATGTAATGGGTGGGTTTGTAACGTGTAGTTGTATGGGATCAAGACTAGGGAGTGGGTTTGATTTGGTGGAGTAGAACAACTTAACAGAGAAGATGATTGTAAGAGAGTGAGAGGGTGTGTTGGTTTCAGCGATGAAGAGGTTTGGAACGCGGATTAGAGGTGTTGATGTTACGACAAATAATTGGTTGTGATTAACAAAGTTTGACGGCGAAGGGGTTTGAAACGCAGGCTGATTTTGGGTGATTGGAAGTGTTTTATTGTGATACCAGAAACTGATTGGGTTTTTTTTAGCTGGAACTCAGATGAATTGGATTGAAAATATGAAGTGGACGAAGGAAAATATCAATGATGGTTTGGGATTTGACTCAATTTTTTGATGAAGTTAGTATTGGGTTCAATTTGGGATTGTTTTGATGTGAATTACAAGCGGTGGCTCTACGGAAAGTGATGAAGTAGGTTTGGAGGGAGTTAGGAATCAGAGGGTTGAGATGGAGGGTTTGATAGAGGATTTGATTTGTTTTTCCACAATTTGGTAATAACGAATATGGATGAGACGATGACAATGTACTGAATTGGGTGGTGAAAACAAACTGAAGAAGACGATGAGAGGTGAATGCGATGGTATAGGAGGGATTTTTTATTTTTATTTTTATTTTTCTAATAGGAGTGAAAGAAGATAGTCGAGGCGGAAGGGGTGGTGGTGGGTGTAAACGAAGAAAACGATCAAAATGATTAAAGCTGATAGAACCTGTCGTATTTGGTGTAGGAACTACATACAATGGCGGTGCAACAAATATTGAAAAGGAGATTCAAAGATCTTGAATTGAGAATGGAAGAAAGGGGAGAAATTTTGTAGAAAGATAATTTAGGGAGATAATTGAAGAATATGAAGAAATAATAAAGAGATAGGATTGGGAGAAAATAATTTGATTGATAATTCTTTGTTGGTCTTTTACAATGCTTGATCTTTCTTATTTTAAATAAAAAAAAAACTCGAAAACATACAACTTTAATATAACTAGACTTGCCTAATTGAAATCCTAATAAAACTACAAAAATCCTAAAAATGAGAAAGCTCTGGAACATACTATGTTCCCATATCACTGCATTATATAGCTCAGAAAATGAGGGTATACGTAAGTTTTAAAAATGCGCTAGATACGCGGGATCCATTCCCAGCAATACAAATTTCCACCAATGCTTCTCCTCAATGGGCTAATAACAATCCATCGCCACGTCACGAAATCTCTTGACATGTCATTCAAGTACTTTTCATCTTGTTGTGTAAGGCGTGTAAGGTCATATAGTGTTGTTTGTTCTTCCACAAAGAAAATTTTCTTGTAAAATGTGTGTGCCATGTCAAGCCATGAGTGTATGCTCACTGGTGCCAAATTGTTATACCAAGTGTAGGCCTTCCTGATGAGAGATTTCAAAGATTTCTCTAGGCTCAGGCTATTGTTGCTTTCATGCACGCTTAATGCCTCAGAAAGCGTATCCAGGTGGGTAAGGCGCATTCTGGATCAAAATCGGGTACGAACAAGGTACTCATAAATAGAACCTTGAGAGGCTGAGTTTTGTCGCTTCAGAATTTGTTTGAAATCCTGATCAGTAACATAAGCAAGAGTCAGATTGACTCGGAAAGCCAGGCTGGTATCGAGGTTGTTGAGTAAGCTGATTCGGAAGGAGTCCACCAGAATTGAGTGGGTGAGATCTTGGAGACTGGTGGTCATTCAGAGTTTCAAGTCCTCGGTGGTTATCTGCATCTAGGGTGTTTGAAAGCGAGTTTGATCCAGGAGCACATAACCGTGATGGAAGCAAGTTTAATCCAGGAGCACAAAACCTTTGAAGTTTGAACATAGGACATTTTCTTGGCGTTGTTTGACATGCTCATCACGTCATTGGCGTTGAATGTAGTTGGTTGCATTGGTTTTCTTAGATAGTCTTGTTGTAAATTATGAATGTTTTCATTATTTTGCTCAAAGCCTTTCTCTCTATCAGACCTTGAACTTCTTTAAGTTGTTTCTTGACTCCATGTCATTGGGTTTTCAAACACTCCCCACTAGAGTCGCCAAAATGTACGAGTGGGGTCTCGAAAGTCAGTGGATAAGGTTGTAAAAAGTTGAAAGTGATCGAGTTCCCCTTGGTCCTTTCGGAATCTGGAATAAACCCTTATCAGCGGTGATCGCAGAGCTCTAAGCAAAATCGAAGAGTAAGAAAATGATCATCCTTCTTATCTTTTTCGATAATTCTTTTATAGTAATCGAAAGGGAAGTTTAACAGCAGTTATGGAGAATGTGATGAGAGAATGTGACATGTGCGTCATCATGGGCGATTTTTAGTAGTGGGTGACGTGGTGTATGGTACGTTCCCATGCTCTTACATTCATGCACAATCATCTCTAGCATTCTTTAACCTATCTCCCAAAAGTGGTGCCTTGGAAAAGGTGCATGCATGCATGGGCATTTTAGCATTAAGTTGTTTTTATCTCTTTGTTGCCCTCCAAACTTAAGTCCTCAAATATTGCCCTTACATGGCAGAGATTTAACCCTAAGGGTGTGTTTTGATTTTTGGAAAACTTTTTTTCCATGAAAAAAAAATTCACTCATAATTTTTTCCCACTGTTTGATTGCACAATGGAAAAAAACTTACCTAATTTTGCTTTACCAATTTGACACCACCGAATCAGACAAAATCCCAACCTTCAAACACAAAACATCCCAATCATCAATTACACACAATCACAAAATAAAACTTAAAGAGGCATCCTACTGTAGCAGATCAAACAAACATGCTAAGTCCCAAAATCAAAGAAACCAACAAATGGGTATCAGGCATTTCATTAAAAACAACTCAAATCAAGCATAAAAATCAAAATTTTATGACAAAAATAAATTGCTAGGGTTAGAACTTACTTGTTCCCCTTTATTTTGAACCAAGCTTCAGTGCAGAGTTTGTGTGCTGCAGCCAAATCATCCTTGCAAGAGCAACCAAGCTCAATAGGAATCCTAGATTCTGGACTATTGATGGTCTCCAAAGGAAGATGGCAAGTCCTGCAATCTCTCTCAACTTTGGCCAAATGCATCTTAATATAAGGAACCCACTTTCCAAATCAACATCTACAGAGCAATCTGATGTAGAAGAAGACATTCTATGAGGCTCTGAAACTCTCTCAATTTCAAGATCAGAAAGACATTCATACTACTCATAAGACCTACCACCCCCATTGGAATCAAAAGGTGAACGACAAGATTTGTCTTCAGTATCAGAGCAGCAAACACTTCCATCACTGCCTCCATCACTCTCAGCCATGGAACGATGACGACCCACTTCTTCTACACCCACACTTGACTTTTGTACAGTCGCTATTCTCAAAACCCGGACCCCAAAACGTTCATGCAAGTACTAAAACCTTTCAAGGTCGAAGCTTTATCACCAAACTGACCAAAAATAGAGATTCTGAAGAGTGGGTGTTGGAGTAGATGGTTTATTATGTGTTCTGCCAGAAGTAGAAAACAAACAGTTGAAGGAAGAGATGTTAATCACAGATTTTCTGCAGAGAAGAGTTGAAGAAGAAGAACAGAGGTCTAACTCTAAGTAAAACTGACACAATAAAGATTTCTCTATAGAGGGTTGAGATTATTGGAAGAGAAGAAGTTGAACAAACCTGGAGAGAGAAGATCACAGAGAAGGAGAAGTTTGAGTGAGAGAGGAGATAGCAGAGAAAGGAAGTTCGCATGAAGCGAGAAAAGATATCATGTGAGAATGATTTTTTCCCTCTCCAAAATCAAAATCAAAATCAAAATCAAAATCAAAATCAAAATCAAAATCAAAATCAAAATCAAAATCAAAATCAAAATCAAATGCCTGAAAACTTGGTTTTTGGGGAAATTTTTTCTTTTTTCCATTAAAAAACAGAAAATTAAACACACCCTAAGTATGAAATATGGTTAATCATCAATTTTTGTCATCTACAACTACTATCCTGAAATCTTTGATCTTAACCAACTTATTCCCTGTAGCATTGTAGATGGCAGGGAAGGAGGTCTTTCATGCATTATTACCTATCCATTGATGGTCCCAAAACTTAACTCTTTCCCCCATTGTGAACCTAAAATGAAAAAAGCTATTTTGAGCCAAAGATTTATGTTTTATGATCCCCTTTGAGAGAACAGCCATAAGTGTTGGTTGGTTCCTTAACGAACCAATCCAGCTGATATATACTGATACAATGCTTGAGAGAACTGGACTATATAATGGAAAGCTTGTAGAAGATACATACTCATACAATGCTTGAGAGAACTGGACTATGTAATGGAAAGCTTTTGCAATGTAATTGTAATCTTGGGTAGGAATATGAAAATTTGGGGTGTTCAGTTGCAACCATAGGATGAAAAAGTTAATGGAGTGAATTTGGACTGCTCTTTATTTTAGATAGGGGTGGGCATCCCATCCCGATTCCATTCTGTCCTGTCCCGTCCCAATCTAAAGTGGGATGGGATCGGGATAAAGATTTTATGTCTTGCCCATCTCATCCCATCCCTTCCCATCCTGAATTTATTTATTTAATATTTATTATTATTAATTTTAATCAAACTACTTTCCTAAATGAAAGTTTAGGATGTGTTGAAATTAAATCAAAACATCTATTGTTTGAAAATTACTTGCTTGATTTGGTATTCTTTATTTAGGTAGAAATTTTAATTTGGATATTTTAGGTCAAATAGATTCCATGGAAATTTATGTATTTTTACATTTTAGATTGGTTATAGGACAACTATTCTTGTATAAAATAAAGGCAAATGATGGTTTAGGTTAGTTTTGCACTATGAGTTATGTACTTAGAAGAACAATGCTCATAATTGTATCTTATATGAATGATATTTCAACTCTTGCGGAAATATGCAGGACGGGTCTATGATGGGGCTCTTCCATCTCCCATCATTTACTTGACTAACTTAATTCCATTGTAAGGTAACCCTCTACAAATTTTATATGACATTTAATATTGTTATGATGAAAATTATATGTACATAAATTTGACATTATTGGTATGTGAGCAATGTGAGATGAATTTTTTTTGTTATTTTCATTGGAGGGCTATTTAGTACATGCTCATCCATCCCTTCCCGAATCCATTTGGGATGAAGTCTATCCCGTCCTGATCCTAAACAAACTGGATGAGATAGAAATGAGGTCCATCTCGTCCCGTTCCCATCTCTAGTTTCAGATATAGATGTTTTCAGCAAAATTCAAAACATATTAGTTCAATACCATCAGTCAAAACTGTTGGAAATCTGTCTAATTGTATTTTTTTTTTTACTTAATTTACTGTGCAAGAAGGAACTAAAATTTCAAAATCAACATCACACACATCCATAATATATATATGTTACGAGTATGCAATTACCAATTATGGTCATTGTCAATATACAAGTAAAATGATGACAAATAAAATAAAGTTTTGTAGCTGAAAAATAAATAAATAATATTGTAATGTGTAAGCGTGTCCTGTCTTCTAGTCGATGTGTCATTTGTTAGTCCTATTGCATAGGTAATCTTGACCATGTTCGGTAATATCAAATTTTCATTATCCATTGATGGAGTGACAGGTCCTAGCATCACTTTTCACTGTATCACTTGAGATGAAATAAGATAAATAACAGACAATTGACGATACTTGACTTTATTTTTAATGCAGGGAGAAATTCTAGTTAATACTTGACTTGCAAGTATTTCGTAGTGTAAAAACACGAATGAAAGATTATCCTTTGCGTCTCGATGAGAAATGGCGCTTTCAGTTTTATTGATTTGACAGTGTCAAACTGTTCTTTCAGAAGCATGGGAGTGTAGGTGCTTCTTTTATTCTGGGTAAAGCAGGTTTCTAACCCAAAAGAAGGAAGGTGATTATTTGTACAGGGTTGTGATGCTAACCCGAGCAGTTAGAAATATGTAAAATTTGTTTAGTTTGAGACTCAGTGCTTGCTTTTTTGTAATGCATGTAATTTAGTAAATGTATCTTTTGTTGATTCATGAGGTAAATTTGGTTGTCTTTTCATGGCGGGATCACATTCTTTGATGTATTAGGGCATTTCTTTTACTTGACTATGACTTCTTTTTTGCGCAAGGCAAACAGGGGATAAAGGGACCATCCTATTATTAAAACTAAGATTACGGATCTACCAAAATATAATATATGTTCTCCAGTTAAATACGTGTGTATATTTTATTTTATTTTTTTAAATGCTAGCAGAGGAACATGTGTTAAATTAATTAAACATATCTTGGGGTTGAATTAGAGCAATGCTACACACCATGCATTATTTACTTGAAATTGTAACTTGAATCATGAAACCTCATACAAAGAACTGTCCAAACCCCAAATTGAGTAACCTACTCTTCCAACTTGTCTCTCTTTGTATCGGAGAAACCCCTCTTCCCTTGACTCAATGTTTTCCTCTCCATTTTCGTCTCAAATCTTCATTTATTGGAAACTTCATCAAACCTTCTGTCTTTCTTGTCCTCTTCTGTGATATTCTTTCAAAAGTATATGGCAGTTCACATGGTTACCAACTCTGAAGAAACCAGCATGCACATTTTTTAAAATATGAAGTAATTGATGGCATAGCAAATCAAAAATCCAGTTGTTGTGTAAAAGCACTAGAGGAAAGTCAAGCTATACATTTGCTTCTTCACCAGTATGTGTACTAGGGTATTTTCCTTGCCCTTAGCACAATAAAAGTTTAACATGAAAAATAGAGTTTATTCAACTTTAAATATCAAAATTTTGGGTATGGAAATTAAACTCATGCACTCTTATTGGGGATTGATTGAAGGTAAGACATGAATGCTAACTTTAAGTCTCAACCATTAGATGCAATGAATCTCAACCATGAACAATGTTTATCTACAAACTTATCTCTTGGTGCTTTAAGTTCTATGTGATCCGTTAGATTCTTATATTTAGGTAAATTTTAGCCGTCTTTTATCTCTTACTTAAAAACACCATTCTGATCTGTAATATAGACTAGGGTATTCTCCGTGTTGTTGGCATGATAAAAAATTAACATGATAAATAAAGTTTAGTCTACTTTAAATATCAAGATAAATAACTATCAAAATGTTGGGCACGAGAATCGAACCCATGCACTCTTGGTGCTTTAAGTTTTATATGATCCATTATATTCTTATATTTGGGTAAATCTGAGCTGTCTTTTATCTCACACCTTAAACATCATCCTGATTTGTAATATAGATGTTCCTCTATTGCCATTTTCTTGAATATGTCAGCACAAAACTTGAAGTTTTCTTCCCCCAAATTTCATTTGAACAATTTAGATTTTTACATGCATGATTGTTGTAATTTAAGAGAAGTGTGACCAAGTCTATCTCATGTTCCATCTAACTTCTGATCTCTTCTTTGTATATGAACTCTACATCTACCTACAACAAGGCTATCTTCATCTAACAACATGTCCCTGTATTATTCTTTTATTAGATATCATTCACTTAGATTTATTCTCTTTATCATTTTTATTCACCATCTTGTACATTATATGCATGCAATGAAAGCATGAGGTGGTAAGCATTCATGACACGACTTCCTAAATTATGCCACCTCAAAGTATGGAGGTGGACATCCGCTATTTTTCTAGAAGTGTCTACAATACTCCCCCTTGGATGTTCACCTCATGTTGTCTTTCCCTTGAAGTCTTGTTGGATGAAATGCTCCATCATGAAAACCTTGCTGGGAAAACCCAGTTGGAAAAAACCTTAGCGAAACAAAAAGAGTACAACGTGCAAATTGTCCAAAGTTTTTGACAAAATTAAGTCTCTCTTATGGAATGTTCTCCCTGATAATCACAACAATTGAATGAAATTGTAAACCGTCTCAATCTATTACCATGCAACGATTTCTGAAACTAGCATTCAAACTCACGTCTCTTATGGAGTACATGAGTATATCATTTATGCAATGAAGATTGCATTACCGCCATTGTTGGCTCATTGCTGCATCGTTAAAATCTTGACAAGAAAACCTGGTAAGATAAAACTATGTCGAAGGAAAAAGAGTACAACTACCACTCTTGCATACTTCGGGATGTTCTATGTGCATAATTTTGCCATGTTAAAATCTTGACCTAGTGGAAAAACCCTTGTAGAAGGAAAAAGAGTATAACGCGCATAAATCAAATATAATATATTTCTATATGATTTTGAAGCATATTTTTGGATGTTTTCGTAGCAGACTTCTGGATGCACACCTGGGGGTGTACTTCTGGATACTCCCCCTCATGATAGTAGAATTTGAATTACTTAGATGATTAAGTCGGCGCTAAACCAATTTGATGAAGAGATCTGCAAGGTTGTCACTATGCTGAATTGTTCGACTTCAATCATATGGTTCTTCTGAAGCTCGTGCCGGTAGAAGAATTTATTGGAATGTGTTTCCTTTAATCTCCTTTGATGAAGCCTTCTTGCATTGGAAAAATAGATGCAACATTGTTTTCATACATTGTATATAGTCAACCGACTAATAAGTTTGTTTAATAGATCTCCATGAAATAGTCGCACTACTACTCATAAATATAGAACCTGCCTGTGAGCAACCCTTATAAGGTTCAAACAAAGAACCTAAATCTGCATAATCAACTAGGTGAGAATGGTTAGTTAAACCACAGGAATAAACCCATATCAATGATCCCACGAAGATATATGTATAATGTCATGCTTTAGAAATTTGTGCAACACTATATCTTCCTAGTAAATGCACAAAAAAAACTATGCAATGTTATGCACTTGGTTCCAAATATAACAATGCATCAATAATAGTCGGATATGGTACTTCAGAACCGAGTATATTTTAATTGGTTGATACAAGTCTTTCTTGAGATCTAAAAATCGGACGACCATGGACATATTTGGTGGATGGGAGTTGTTTTAATAAGTGTTACAAATACCTTGATTGATGGACCAATATTTTACTAGTATTTTACTCGATTTGCAGGCCAAGACAAAAGTTGTTTTTATCGAAGGTCTTTCATTTCAAATTTTGTCGTTAGATAATTAACATTATTTGCAAGGTCCAATAAGAGTTATATTATTAACATAAACTGCTAGTATGATAAAAAAAACAGTTAACGATATCTTAAGAAAGACACTGTCAAATTTGCATAATCTTCCTTACACAAATATTTTCTCAGACAATTATACTACATTGTTATGAAATTGTTCAAATCTAATAAAACATATCTTACTTGTATTGAGTAATTATTTCATGGCTTTGCTTAAGGAAAAGTAAATCTTTGAGAGATTTTCATGCAAATAGTTGTGTCTAGAAAAGTAAATCCTTCAAATTTTTTTATTTTTTTTTATAAATATCTGTGTCTAAATTCCCATATAAATAAATAGTACAATATTAATAAGTGGCATATCAAGTTTTCAAAAACTTCAAGACTTTTGGAATGTGGTCCATATCCATAACTGATGAATATATTTCACCAAAACATCAAATGATGAGTTTCTACAGGAAATTTTATGTCATGAGTCTTGGCTTATATCTGACAATCTCATTTTGTTTTCTTACAAACACTCATTTGAAACCAACAAGGTTTACGCACTTAGGTGTTTGTATTATAGGTCCAAAGGCACCACATTTCTCAAGGGAACCTAATTCCACTTGGACAATATCTTTCCATTTGGTCAGTCATTTCACTTTTGTCGACACTCATAGATGTTTTGTGGTTGAATATCATTGCTTTTTTATATTACAGTAGCTACCATGAATATGTCATCGATGATCATTTCATTTAATTCCACATTTCTCCTTAATATATTGAGATCTCATTATTATCAGGTACCCCAGCCTCTTCAAGGGATTTTTAAATCACTTCAGGGATATGAATAACCACTTTTGGGGTAATAAAGAAATTTGATTTTTCAAACATGACCAATTCTGGAGCGTCATTTAATGCTGCTTCCAGAACTTCATGACCTCTTCTAGAGCGTCATGTAATGCTGCTTCTGGAGTTGCATGACCTCCTTTGGAGCGTCATGTAATGTTGCTTTCTGGAGCTTCATGACCTCGTCAGGAGCGTCATGTCATGTTCTTCTAGAGCTTCATGTACAACTTCTTCTGGAACCTGTACAACTTATGCAGAAATTTCAAGCATTGCTTCTCCAGGAGCACTAGGGCATTAATTTTATTAATTCTATTTTTTTTTTTTTTTGAGGAGTTGAATCTTTGGAACATATAGGTTTGCCACGCTTCTAACGTATCGTAGATTCACTGACAGCCTTATTCGAACCTTATCCTTCATTGATACAAATTAGAATAGGTGTATTCATAATGGTACACATGACTACATCATTAAATGCATCAAGTAAGTAATTTATAATTTTCAAATGATACAAACAATAATTCACACTGTTCCATGCCACTATGTTATTCTGTAAGAACTTGCATATCTCCCTCTAACGGTGAGAATATAGTCTCATAAAACTGACATCTGCAAACTAGCAGTAAAAATTTCACCAGTTAAAATTGACAGTCTATGTAATGGGCTAGGCTAACCAGTTTCGCAATATTCAATACTGCATTTTTTCAAGCACTATGGAATAGTCTAGATTGCATAAGCAAAGGTCTTCCAACAAGGTGAAGACGCGCGTGTAACTTAAAAGTACGCCAAACCATTTTGTCCATGCAGAACAACAGTCCCTATTGATGAGCAAAAACAATAAAAAAACTAAAAATAAACTTGGCTGCATCGTCAAATTAGATAAACTAGATGCAGGGGGATGAAATTCGTGTGCTAAACAAAATAACGTGCGACATATAAACACATATGAGATCATCTAATAAGAAGTTTACTAGGTAAACAAGGAGCACATCTATATTTAAGGGTGACTTAATTAAGTTTCAGAGGCAAAACGACATGTGATACAAAAACTCTGAGAGTTTTATAATCCTAATAAATTAACGAAAAATTATCTCTAATGTAAGCTTCAGGCTTAATGCATATATCTCTAATGTAATGCATCTATCTCTAATGTAAGTTGTTGGCTTCCAACATTAGATATGGTGTATATATTTTGAAATTAAGCAAGTTTCTTTAGGAACTGCAGAGATATAACGCATATTTGATAAATGTACTCCATTTAAGGATAGAAAATGAGACTCTGCTGGTGTCTTCAGTGATTGTGATAGCTTCTGCTAGGACCTCAATAAATTACATAGGTCCAAATATGATAGAAACATGTTTCTTAAAGGTCAGTATGGAGAAAATGTTATAACTTGTCAATAAATTATGGGTAGTGCCACTAACAATTAAACAAATATGGTTTTCCATCATTTGCAGTTTATAAACCATAATTTCAAAGAAAATGTATGAAGTAAATAAATCAAACAAATCAAAACATAATATACTACATATGTTTCACAAGTAGCAACAAGTACTTTAATGTAATATCATCTATGATATTTATGTTTCATAAGTAGCAAGTGTTCTAGACCACTTTAGGTGGTTTATATAATAAATATTAGACATTTAGTAACATTGTGGTAACCAATGCTGTTGGGGTGATTACTTTGGCTAATGGCTGCCTCTGCTGGAGTTGCCTCATACTTGTAGGTATTTTATGTTCTCTACCTTTATTGGTGCACAACAAACATGTGACAGATGTCCACATTTACTACATCTATGACAAGTGTCATTTCTAGAAGGACCCTCAGTATCCTTCGCAGAAGTTTAATCATTGTATAAGGCATGAGCTTTGAACCATGTAGTAAGTGTTGTGATACCTTTGCTGGGGTAATCACCTCTGCTGAAGTAATTGTTATTGATGCGTCCAAATCTCATCCTTCTGAGAGCTTGAGCTGTAAAACAAACGTTAGACTGCCAAAGACCACATTTTTTGTCGTCGAACGCACTCTGATGCTTAAGTAAGCAACTCTGTTTGAAAAAAGAATTAAATCTGGACAAAACTCGGTTCAAGTTGCATACCTTTATCAAATGTTCCTTTTACCTTTTATAATGGTCGCGGTTAATTCTCTGCATGACTTAAGCATGTGAGACGCAACGAAAGGAAATGTTTCTCGTAATGGTCTCCTCCTTTATGGAGATGCGTCCATGGAGGCGTAACTCCTTCTACGACTCTTTTTGTGCAACGTTCCTCTTCTTTATGAGAGAACTTATGTCGGATCTGGATTTGGGCTTTGATTGTGTCTTCTTATAGTAGGGCCTTGTTTGGGCCTTTATGATCGATTTTAACCTTTTTGGGTTTTATGAGATGGCCCAATAAATGGGGCGCCAAATCTTCGTGATGGATGTTTTCTGCCACGTGTATGGCTGCAATGTCGATCTATTTTGATGTATCATCAACTACTCCCCCTATAGTTAGTGGGTATGTTCATGTATCTACTAACTATGTGGCGGTTTGGTTTTTGATTTCAACATTACAACATATTTAGTACTCTTACGATCTGTTGTTGCTATTGTTACTCCGATGTTTCGTTTGCCTGCTCGATTTAGTTTGATTTCTGGGATTTCGTGCGACTGTCATATCTTGCACGTTCTCTCAAGAGCGGACCTTTCACATCTCATCCTTAGAAAATGAGAAGTTGAGTATGGGTTCACTCTCTTTTGCACATCTTCAATTTTCAGTTGTTGATTCCTTGATTTCTCGCATTTGCTTTGCAATCATGTCTAGCTTCAGGGTTTTGAATGGCAATGTTCTTGATGCATGTAAAGCTTTCTTTTTTGCCTAAGCGGGCTATGCATGCAACTTTGGATAGCATCCGTCATGATTATTCATTGCCGACCGATCTGAAAATCATTCTCCCCAAAGAGGGTGACAGTCGTTGTTGTCCAAAACATGGGTATATCACTCTGTACCCTGGTATGTTCCATTCCGGCTTTAGGCTTCTGGTTCCTGCGATCATCTGGGAGTACCTAGACTTGGTGGGCATTGTCATCGCCCAACTGGTTCGTAATGGTTGGAAGGTGATGATTGTGACCTTAGCAAGGGCTACCGCATTCGGTATCCCTATGAATGTCAAGGTTTTGCATTCCTTGGTGGGGTCTAGTGTAAATGCTAATCACACCTGTTGTTTTCGCTTTTCCTCTTGTTTCAAGGGTCTACGAGAGGACTATGGGGGTTGGCCGAGGCCCTAGTTTTATGCGCCCCTTGCTTCCAATTATTTTAGGTTGTGCATAAATCAGATTTTACGGTCATTCCAAGAGCCTAAGAGAGTCGAGTTGTCGCTATCGTTGGAAGATTAGGAGTTTTGTAGTCGGTTTGGCAATCTTCCCCAAGTCTTGGTGGAAGACTTCCTTACTACGGATGCCATTATTCGTAGTGACTTTTATCATCGGGCGAGGTGGGTCGCACAGAGCCTATTGTCGGTCATGCCTTGGAGGTGGCTGTTGCGCATGTTGGTGATGTGGATGTCGGCTGAAGAGAGAGTTCTGTTGATGAGCCTGTAGGCCAAATTGCTTGTGTCACTATCAGAGGTTGTGGGAGTACCGACTCAATTATTAGGAAAGAGAAACTTCCCAGGCCTCCTAGTCTTCTAAGATGTTAGCTACTAGTTCTGACCGTGTTTCGAAGAAGAAAAAGCTCGCCACATTGGTTCTTGATGTTGCTAGGGATTTTTCTCCTCCTGTTTTTCTTCGAAAAAGGTCGTGGTTCGGAGGATGACTCTTATGCCCGAGAGGATGAGGAAGTAAATCGAGTTCTTGAAAGGAGCAATGAGGTTTCTCGTCCTTTAGATGGCATTAAGGAAAGTCTTGTTGCCTCGTAGGGTTTGCCAATTTCCACTAGCTTGATGATTGATGACTCTCACATTATTGAAAACGAAATGCTTCAGCTTGGACTTTGGTAGTCTGAGAATCCAAAGGGTACTAAGACCTTGGATGACTTCGAGTATGATCTAACACTGGAGGATCGAGTTGTTACTCGAGCTCGGGGCTTCAAACTGCCATTTCTCTTGCTATTGCTGAGACCTCGGAATCACCTGCTACTCCCTATGCTTCTCATCCTATTTCGGTTGCGCCCGGGGAGTTCTTATGGCCTTCCAAGATTGATGTGCAGGACAACGCTTGCAACCTCATTGGTTGTTGGCTAATATCACTTTTATGCCCGTACGTCCACAACGTTGTCATATCAATGAGGGTCTCCAGCACCTTATGGAAGGGATGACTCATCTTACTTATGCGGCCATGATGGGGTCGGATTGTAAGGCTGCCCGTGATCAGGTGGCGTTCATTAAGCGGAGGCTGGCAGGACATGTCCTGGTCCTTTTTCACGTTCTCTACCAATTTGATTCATTGAAGGCGCAACACATAGAGCATGCAAAGGTTGCAAATGATGCACAAACATTGTTGAGGAAACTCGAGGCCGTTCGAGACACGTTTGCTTCTAATCTCGAAACGTCTGAAGTTGAGTTGGGTAAGTTGTGGTCCCATTTGGATGTTGCTGGGAAAGAGTTGTGCGACCGAAGGGTTGAGCGTGATGAGGCTATTCGTTCTGCTAGTCTTAAGGCTTCTATGACTCGAATCGCTCACCTGAATTTCGAGTTTGTTGGGGCCAAGTCTACGGTTTTCGCTTGACTTTTAGTCACTGAAAAAGAATTGGCATCGACTCGAGCAGAGCTATCATCTGTTACCAAAAGGCTAAAGACAGCAAAGGCCGTAGATTGGAAAAAGTGGTCGATGGTCGCCATGACTTATTGGATTTCTTGGAGATGCAAGGTTTAGACATGTTTGAATATCGTTGTATTGCTGAGTAGGAATTCGATGATGTCGAAGAAGTCGTTTCGGTTTCGCTGAGTGATTCGGTTGTCGGGGAACCTTCACAACACTTTCTGAGCCCATACCACTTAGAGATGATGCCAATGTCAATCTCCCTCCTTAATTGTCTCTTTTGATTCTTTTGTAATCTCCCTTTTTAGAAGATTAATGGAAATTTTATAATTCACATTGGTTGTGTCCAATATGTCTAGCTTATCAGCTTTTAACTTATGACATTCCTGGCAGATTTCTGACACGTTCGTCTGGATTTTTATGAATGGCTTCAATGTTCGACATACTAGTCGTGTAGGAGCTTTTTTTTACGGAATTTGATTCTATATCTGGATTACGATGTCGTACATTATAGTCGACGAGGAAAAGTCCAGCTCTTATGTCCTGGTACTTTATTACTTCATGGTTGATCAAGCCAGAAGTTTCATTTTTATGTCCGACTCGTTCGTCCGGTACGTATATTTGTTTTTGCTCGATATTCTAATCATGTTGAGTATTTTCACGAGTTAGGCTTTTAATCTGACTTTCTTGTCCTGACCGAATTTTTGTCGTTTTGAATTTGATATGGAAGATTGAGCGAAAAAGTTTATTGATAATATTTTTTTAAGTGCTCTGCAATCCATGGTTGAGGTAGTTTTTCGCCCTCCTTGTTTTCCAACAAGTATGTTCCTGGTTTGTTGATCTTTATTACTCTTCATGGTCCTTCCCAATTTAAGTTTAGCTTTCCCATGCCAGGTTCCTTTATGTTGAGCTGGACTTTTCGGAGTACCCAGTTTCCAATGTCAAAAGTACAGATTCTCACCCTCTTGTTGTAATATCCGGCCATATGCTGTTGGTAGGCCATTGTTTTGATAGAGGCTGCTTCTCTATTGCTCGAGGAGATCTAGCCTGACTCTCAGTGCCTTGATGCTATCCTCAGCGCGGAACTCTTCGGCTTGGAATGTTGGCATACCGATCTCCACGGGTATCATTGCTTTGGATTCGTACGCGGGGGCGAAAGGGGTTTCTCCCGTTAGAGTTCGTTTTGTTGTTCTGTATGCCCAAAAGATGCCAGGCAACTCGGATGTCCATTATCCTTTGGCTGCCTCGAGCCTTCTTTTGATTGCTTACATGATTGTCCTATTGGTGACCTCTGCTTGTCTGTTTTCCTGTGGATGGGCAGGTGCAGAGAAGTATTGCTGGATATTTAGGTTTTCACATAGCTCCTTGACCTTCTTGCCTTCGAATTGTTACCCATTGTCCGTGACAATTACTCTTGGGATCCCGAATCTGCATATTATGTCTTTCCAAATAAACTTCTCGATTTGGGTTTCTCCTATATTCGCGAGGGCTATACTTCTACCCACTTACTGAAGTAGTCTACTACTACGAGGAGAAACTTCTTTTTGTCAGACGCGAGGAGTGGTCCTACGATGTCCATTCCCTATTGCGCGAATGGCCAAGGGCTACTCATCCGAATCAGGTTCTGCCCTGGTATGTGAGTGTACAGGGCAAATCTTTGGAATTTGTTGCATGTGCGAACGAGTTTTTGAGCATCTACTTACATCGTTGGCCAGTAGTAACCTAGTGTGAGTGCTTTATGGGCCAGCATTCTTCACTTTGGGTGATTTTTGCATCTACCATGGTGGATCTCTTGCAGAACATAATCAACATCTTCCCGTGAAAGGCACCTTAGCAACGGGCTCGTGACAGGCCTTCTGTAGAGTTTATTATTAATCATTGTGCATCATGCCGCCCAATTTTGTAGTTTTCGGGTTTCCATCGTATCTGTTGAGAGTTCCCCGTTTGATATATACGTCAAGACTAGAGTTGTTCAGTTGTTCTCTTGGTTCATGGCGCATGCTTCTTTTACCTGGTTTTCAAGTATGGAGCTTCCTTGCACCATGACAAGTGGATTATCATTCTCCTTAGTAATCAATGCTTCTTTGTTAGTTCGCCGGCTCTTTTGTTCTTCATCCTTGCGCACCGTTGAATGATCACATCGTGGAAGCCTTCTACTAGTTCAATGGTTTTTTGTGGTAAGCCTTCATTCATGTATCTTTGACTTGAAACTTTCTGTTTAGTTGATTGACCACCAGTTTGGAATCAGTAAAGACACTGATGTCTTTTATTCCTAAGTGTTTTGCTAACTGTAGCCCGGCTATCACAGCTTCGTATTCGGCTTCGTTGTTTGATGCTTTAAAGTTGAATTTTATTACTTTCTCCAATTCGATGCCTTTTGAGTTGTACAGGACTAATCCATCTCCGCTTCTCACCTCATTGGATGCTTCTCAGTGATTGGTTTCGATTGTTCACCTTCGTTTTTGCTTTCTGTCCATTGGTCGTTGCTTCCTGTGAATTCGGCGATGAAATCCGCCAGTGCCCGAGCTTTGATAGCGATTTTTGGGGCATAGCTAATATCGAATTCTCCAAGTTCTATTGCCCATTTCACCATTCTCCCCGATAGATCTGGTTTGTGCAATACCGACCGAATAGGTTGTTCGATCATAACCATGATTAGATGCTCTTAGAAGCACGATCGTAGTTTTCTTGAAGACATGAGCAGGGCGAGCGCCAATTTCTTAAGGGTTGGATAATTGATCTCTACCTTCGCAACTATTTTTCTCATGTAGTATACTGGTTTTGCGCGCCTTTTTCTTCTTGTACTAGTGCTGAGTTTACCGCGTGGTCGAACACAGATAGATATAGATACAATGCTTCCTCCGTGTTTGGTTTCGTTAGTAGCTCTATGCTCCCCACATATGCTTTTAGGCTTTGAAAAGCTTCCTCACATTCTGCATTCCATTCGAATGTCTTGTTTCCCTTCAAAATTTTGAAGAAAGGTTGACATTTGCATCAGCCTCGATTCCTTTTTGATTGACCATGTACCGAGGAATTTTTCTGATTCTACTCCAAATGTGCACTTTTTCATATTCAATTTCATCTTATAGTTTCACAGTTGGGAGAAGGCATGTTCGAGATCTGTAATATGGTCTGCTCGGCGTGAGCTTTTGACAAGCATATCGTCGATGTAAACCTCCATCTTTTTACCCATTTGATCTTTGAACATTTTGTTCACCAGTCGTTGGTACATTGCTTTCGCGTTATTTAATCCGAATTGCATTACCCGATAACAGTATGTACCCTTTTGCGTTATAAAATATGTTTTTTCTTGGTCGGGAGGGTACATCTGTATCTAATATACCCAGAGTATGCATCCATAAAACTCAGCAGTTCGTGTCCGACGGTTGCATCCACTACTTGGTTTATTTGCGGAAGTGAGAAACTGTTTTTTAGGCAGACCTATTCAGATCGGTGTAGTCCACGCATACTCTCCATTTGTCATTCATTTTATTTACTAGCACTGTGTTTGCCAACCAGTCCGGGTAGTGAGCTTATCTTATCATCCCCGCATTAAGTAGGCACCTCACTTCCTCGTTTATCGACTGATTATGTTCTGGAGCCACCGACCTTCTTTTTTGTCGAACCGACTTCTTGTCTAGATTCGCTTGTAATTTGTGAGAAATGACGGATGGGTCTATTCCTACCATGTCATTCAATTTCCATGCAAAAACATCTTGGTTAACTTTCAGCAGTTGGATCATTTCCTTGGTGAGCTCGAGATGAATTTTTGTGCCAATCCGGACTGTTTTCTCCGCCTCGTTGTCTATGTAAACAACGATCGTTTCTTCTTTCGGTTGTTCGGTGTTAAGTTGATCACGTGGGCTGGTTGGAGCCATATTATCATCCAGAAAATCGGAACTCATCTGACCAGGTTGCTGTGAAAGCTCCATCGGTCGTTGCAGTAATTGCTATTTGTGGGGAGTCTTTATCGTTGCGAAATGATACTCATGGGCCACTGGTAGATCTTCTCTGATTCTCCCGATACCATTGTCGGTATGGTACTTTAAGCATTTGGTGCATAGTTGAGGAGACTGTGCCTCTTTTGTGTATCCAAGGTCTCCCGAGTATCATGTTATACGCAGAATGAACATCAATGACAAAGAAGTTTGTCAATAACACTCATTACTTTCCTAATTCTCCTGCTTCGGCTGGTAGCTGAATCATCCCCATTGGACGACATTGTTCCTCACTGAAACCCACAATTGGTTGATTGTTACGTGAGAGCATCTCATTAGTGAACCTCATCCTTCGAAAAGTTGTCAGGTAAAAAAGGTTAGTTGAGCTACCCGTGTCGACAAATACCCTATTGATTTCCCATCTGGCTATTATGACCGAGATTACTAAGGCATCAGTTTGGGGAAATGAACCCCGTCTGCATCTTCGTTGGAGAAGGTCAGAGTCCTCTGCATCGTCTTTGCACGTTATGTTGACGGCTCTTGGTATCTGATCTTTGCTCGTAGGTATCTGACTACACGCTTTCGAATCGGTTGGATTGCTCATTTTCTCTAGCTGCACCATGCAAGACGTATATTGTCTCCTTTGGTCATTCCCCCCATGTGATTATTTCATCCTCGGGCTTTCTCAACGTAATGAATTCTCCAAGTCGTCCTTCTTTGACATGGAGTTCGATCTTGTCCCTAAAGCTACGACAATCTTCAGTATCGTGGTCGTATTCGTCGTGGAAGGAGTAGTGTTTTTTTTTTAGTATTTATGGATCTTGTCATTTTTGGGCTTCTTCGATTGTAGTCTTTCAAACTTTTGTTGGTTAAATTCGGAATTATTATTGATCTGATGTCTCTTAAGCTGGGTGCTTTCTTATTGAGGTTTGTTGCCCTCCAGGTCTTGGATGAGTCTATCCACCATTTTGATCATGTGGTTCATCTGAGCCATGAGCATCTCCACACGGGGGTCTGAGAGGATTTCCCAAGATGTCAGAGACGTCTTAAACATTACTTGTTGAAGCTCCCTTCTTTCCAGTGCAATTGGTTCGACGGTTGTCGCTGGGTTGATATTATGAGACATGTCACATTTTCCATCGCCAGATTGAAAATTTGTAGAGCATTCCATTGACTTTGATAATTTCTTAATCGTTAATAAGATTTCGGTGAACTTCGTCACTATGAATTTTCTTTTAGAAAGGAAACTCGTCGTTATCAATGAATGATGCAAAACTGATGTGTCCAAATCTCGTGCTCCTGTGAGTTTGACCTGTAAAACAAAAGTTAGACTGCCAAATACCACCTTTTTATGGCCAGAGGCACTCCGATGCTTAAGTCAACAACTTTGTTTAAAGAAGGAAGTAAATCTAGACAAACTCAATTAAAGTTGCATACCTTTGTCGAATGTTCCATTTATCTTTTATAATGGTCGCGGTTAATTCTTTGCGTGAGTTAAGCATATGAGGCGCAACAGAAGGAGATGTTTCTCGTAACAGTCTCCTCCTTTATGGAGATGCGTCCGTGGAGGTGTAACTCTTTCCATGACTCTTTTTTTGTGCAACATTCATCTTCTTTATTAGAGAACTCGTGTCGGGCTTGAATTTGGGCTTCGATTTTGTATTCTTATAGTGGGCATTGTTTGGGCCTCTAAATTATTTTACTACCTCTTCTGGGGTGATTACCTTGTTCACCACTTCTAGTGCTACTACTTCAGAAGTTGTCATCTTTTATATAATTTATTCACTCATAAATGTGCACCACTTGGTCAATAGAATAACTCTCTATGAGGTGTGTAATGCATGAGACATGACACTTAAGAAATAAAACCCACATATTTATATTTTACAAAATTTATATGATTAGGTGTATAAAATACACGTATAGTTAATTTGTTTTTGCATACCAGATATGCTTTGTTTCACAAAAGTTACTTTAAGTAAGCCCATTTTAGTGTAATGACAGCAAAAAAATAAAAACCAGTGATCATATTATGACAAATGCAACAAATATTAAAGCAAACAACATTTGTGCTTAATTGTTTACGTACTTCGAAATAACAATACTTGTCAAAAGTCATGCCTGACAACAAAGTGACAATAATAGGCACCAATTTGGGAGAAAGCAATTATGCACACAACTCACTGTAAATTGAATTTGTCAAAGGTAGGAAGTAATTCCACCTAGGAAACACAAAACTACATTGAGAGCATAGTAACAACATTCAACACCTCGGTCAATAATAATACATGGGCACACCTACCCACATTAGCCAAATGAACTTAACTCAATACCACCTAGCTTACTACCCATATCTTTATTTTCTTCTTTTTTTTATTTGCCAACTATCAATAAAAATCATTATTTCAGAGACAGGTTGATATTTGACACATACTTTGATGTTTGGTATGCTTATCATTCCACCTCTCTCTATCTGGTCTCTTTTGAGTCAAAGTAGATTGACCCACACTAGAACTTCCACATAATAACTCAACAGGGGCGTTAAATGGGGAGCTCCAACAGAGAAAACACGTTGAGGTTGGGTTGTGAAGAAACCTATGAATTTGGTTGTTATTAATGAAAAGACTCTAATAGTTTGATGACAAACAAATCAATTTGAAACTATTAGCAAGGTCATCAGCGACAAGTTATTCGAACATGGCAAAAAGGTATACGGGGGCATCAGCGCTAACATGCTTGGCATAGTTTTCGATCTTAAGAAACTAGCGAATCTACCTACGGGAGTTGGAGGTAGGCCTTGGAAGGTGATTTTGAGGACGATAATGTCAAGAAAAGAAGGAGAAGAAACTGAGGAGGTAATGATTGTTATCTTAGTATTGAACCTATCTCTTCTTGGTTATTCTGGTGGGTTGGATTTTTCTCTTTATGTTAGTGGTGTATACATGATGAAAATCAGCCTATAATTTGTCCAATTATCAACACCACCATCTATGATACTACCAAACATTACATGAATCGAAGCAGAGACTTTGTTATTATTCTAACCTGTGTTCTAACATGTATGATGAGGGGTCTGAAATTTAAACAAAGTTTGAATTCCAAGCATGAAATGCCGTCATGGAAATTGTGTTTTCTTGTGAGGCAACATCCACTAGATGTATTATATATCATGCAAACAGTCACACTGAAATTCATAAAAATATAAACTCTTATTTAAATTATTTACCTCTAAAATCTTTTGAATACAGAGTTTGGAAAGAGAAAACAAAAAAAATTACCCAATCCGAGCTTCGTGCTCAAATGTCCTTAGATTGAAGTGAAATATAATAATCACTTATTGATCAACTGATTAGAGCTTCATACGCTCAAATGGTCGAAGCTTCGTGCTGATAACATGTTGTAATTTAAGAGAAACATAAACATAACCAAGTCTATCTCATGTTCCATCTAACTTCTAATCTCATCTTTGTATAGGAGCTCTATATCTACATATAACAAGGCTATCTTCATCTATCAACTTGTCAAAGTGGTGCGGACGGTGAAGTCAATAGTAGAGCCCAAGCCCAAAAACTAACCTAAAAAACCAAACCCAACCTAACTAGGAGAAAAGGAGAAAACTCTATATAGTCGTTCTCTCTCCCCTTTTCTTTCTCTCCTATCTTCCACGTCCCTTTCTCTTATCCTCCCTTCTTCCAGCCCTCAACACCACCTCACCTTCCACCTTGTCGGCGATTCTCGCTCGCTAAAAAGATTGGCAGCCACCTGTCCTCCTTTATTTTCTTTTTTATCCTCCTTTTCACGCATTTTTTCCTTCTCATCTCTGTTTACAGCCACCTAATCACGTCCGCCCTGCCGGCGATTCTCGCTCGCTAGAATGACTGGCAACCACCCAAACAGCGCAATTGATTGATGAAATGACTGAGGTTAAATTCACTGATCATGTATGAAAGTTTTCAACGTAAACTTTTCTTAAATGAAAACTAACTCCTGATTTTCATGATACATGGGTCTTTATCATGTATCGGGAATGGGCTTTAATGATGATGATGATGAGTCTTTATTATGCATCAGCTAGCCTTCTATTTCTCCTGCACAAGGTTCAACAGATGTATCAGTAATTCTTGTCTTCCCTGGTTCAGAAAAATATATACAAAACCAAGCAGTCCTAACTTATCCTGAATCTTTTTAATTCATGTATTAATACACTTTCTAGCTTCACCTTCACTATTTTTCCTTCATTTAGCTCCTATAGTACTCTGTATACTAGACAGCAAAATAGGAAAAGCTGCTGCTATGGGATTCCCGGCCCCTTATCTTCCTAGTGATTCCCACCTTATTTGTGCGTCAACTTCTGTTAACAAACTGTTTGCTGGAAGATTACATGTTTTTTTTTCAATGAAATTTATTCCAAATTAAGACAAATGTGTACAGTACATAATTTGGCGAAAATTTTGCGAGCCATATTTTCTAGCTTGAACTATGTGAATAAAAAATTATCATATGGACTAGGACTATAAAGTTGAAACAATATGCTTCAAAAACTTCATACTGGATGACATTCTACCAGAGTTATATGATACATCACTAATTTCTTCTCCTGTCGATACTTTACCTCCGAATGAACTAGTTATTATTGTTTACCCTTAACAAATAATGGAAATGGTCCTATAGTAACCATTTGATCTAGCTCTGTATGATGTATTTTCTTTTTTGATGTCTCTTCTTGTCTTCTTTTTTGGTGGTAAATATGTTGGATTTTTTTATGTGTGTTTTATGTACCATCCATCAATAAAGTAAAGGTAGCTCATGTATGTTAACGTACCAGAAGAGGTGGGTGATGTAGTGTTTGATGGGTGGCGGGTGTCCATGAGCTTCTCCAGCTGAAAATGCATAGAATCGATAAAAGCAGTAGATTCATGAAGTGTCTTTGTCATGCCTTCTTTCAACTCACTTAAGGAGATGCAGTAAGCTTGCCCTTCCATTTTATTCACAACAAAATCTCAGTTACTGAACTTCTACAAACAAACCCAAAAGCAAATAAAGAAAAGGAAAGTCCCCTCTCCTGTCATTACCATGAACTGATCAAGTTCTGAATGGTTAGTCATGCTCATGCTCAAAACTTTGTTTTTGGTTTGGATGAGTTCTCTTGGACCACCAACTTCTTCCACTTTACTGGAGCTTACCTAGAAAACAATTATATTGTGACTAAAAGTGTTGAAAAAAAAAAAAATAGCAAACAAATAAATCATGGGAATAAACAAAATTTGTGTTAAGTGATTTGTGCAAGCGAAACAAGGATATAAGCACCATAATTAGTAATCTAAAATCGCTGTTGAAATAATATCAACAAAATTATGGAGAATGCGAAGAGATTAAAACAAAAATGATAAAAATATACAGAGTAGTGATTAATATATGCATACCTTCAAACAGTCCAAATGGGTTTGAACCAAGAGTTCATATAACGGATGGCTAGATATGTTTCCCTTAATGAACTCCATGTCTTCTTCATCTTCAAAAGACATTACCGTGTTCTCCTTCTTACCAATTGTAGCTTCCATTCTATTTTCTAACCACACAAGCTTCTCAGTCTTATTTTGTGTTTCTCAAGTGCATGCTTCTTAGATATATAATGAATTAGAATGTACCGTCAGTGTAGTATTAAGGACTGCGCTGACATATCCAAATTTGCAATTTATCGTTGTTGATTGCTGCAATTAAAAATGAAAGTGAAGAAAGTGAATAGCAGTCAGAGGGTTCGAAGAAGACCTTTTTGCTTCTGCAATGTCGCTCTCATCATTATGAACATGGTCTGCCTCACTAGCTCTAACAGCATTAAGTTCTCCTATAATCTACACCGATATGCATCTCCAAAAAATTATCATCTCCATCCATTGAAATAAGTTTGTTTAGCTACCCCTGGGTCGGTGCTTTTGAGATCTCAACACAAATGACAAGCGAGAAGTGGGTACCCCTGATATGCATTATAAGGAGATTTGACCTCTGTGCCACGAAAGACATCATGTCCTCATATAGAAGTCTCGAACCACCAGTTCGAATCAGACCAAAATCATTACACTGGTAAAAAAAACCACCTCGTGGGTGAATTGTTATTTCATTCTCTCACAATGCCACACGACCCGCAGGAGATTTAAATTGGATCCAAATTTTCATTTTCCTTCTTTTACTTTGATATTTTAACCAGGCCTAAAATGTGTATCATACTTGATCGAATCTAACTGAGTCACAATGGTGAAGGAACTGGGTCCAAATAAACAGGGCTTGTAGCTGCAATGGAGATAAAATTCAAAAGAAAGGAGAAAGAAAACAGAGCATTCAAGTACATATGTTAAGTCTATAATATCCCAATACCTCTGATCCAATCAGAATGGACCCAAATCTGGATACCAAAAACACTACAACATCATGAAGGAAAAAAATACACTACTACATGTACAATGTACTTTCTTACTAACAAAACTGTCTTTACCAATCGTAGTTCAAATACCTTGAGCAGTGAATGACTGATACTTACAATAAGTGGTGCACTACTACCAGTCCCTGCATGCATGCTGACACTACTAACTTTGCAAGGAACAGCAATATAGAATCTTGTGTCAATTTTAGGCATAGGAAACGAAAATAGCACTGATTCATTTTAGAGATAAGATTGTACATTGGTCATCAGAGAACTTGAGGAAGGCCTCCTTTTGCTTGTGCACTCTCACTCTCGTTCTGAAAATCCAAAAAATGGAGTCTGCCTGGCTAGCTCACTCACTCACAGACTAACACTACACCCCTTCACTTCAATTGAGTTCTCATTGTATATCAAAACCAGTCCCCAGTTCTTTCTTGAATTAAGAATGTAAAAGCTCTCATCAATCTAGCACAACTTTCAACAAGTAATGTTATCAACGGTCCCTGTCTCCATACCCAAATCCTACCCTTCCCAATCTTACAAAGATCTAATAAATACATATAAACACACAACATCAACTGAACTGATTAACCACTATCCATGGCTAACACATATACAATTACATCTTCATTTTCTAGAATGAATCGGTGCCAGTAGGTTCAATCTTAAGAGCCACCCACTTTCTAATATTGACTAATCAACAATTTCCTTCTTTACGTGATCCAACAATTGAGGTATCTGTGCATGGGATCTGTCGGTGGGATCATGCAAATATGCAACTACAATTAATCTTGTGTTTTACAGAGTTGGCCACCTCAATTTATTTTTCATTTTATCCTAATTTACACTGTCTCATAACATCAATTTATGCAGTCAAGGCGAAAACCTAGCAAAGCGCCAAAACTTATATTCTTTTATTAACATTTCCAAAGCAAAACTCAAAAGGAAGCCTATTGGTTCAAGAACAGTGAATTTACATTGGTAAAGAGTGATGAAATCTTGTGATGTAAAAATCGTTGTTCTCATGCAAAAAGTACAACAAAACACTACAAAATCTAGCACAATGGTGATGATAAATGTCAAATAACATCACTGCATCCTCATTTTCTTTTTCAATGTGAACCGAAAGTATCTTACACTGCATGCAATGATGGATAAATTGCATCATTTGAGGATTGAGAGAATGGCCAGTCCCTTTTTGATCCCTTAACCCCTCCCACCCTAGATGTTGTCGGTTGGGATCAACCCCGTGACCTAGTGATACCATCCTCAACCACTGAGCCATCACATCTTTGGCTATGTGATATCATCACACCTAGTGAAACCATCCGCCATTGTTCAACCAATGGCCAGTCCCTAGTATGCTCAAATAGTCACTAGATGATAGATGCGGCACTAAACAATTTACCCACGAAGGTCCGTTGTTGTAACTTGCATTTATCATCCATCGATATGGGGTTCGTTATGTTGGGTAGTGCCCAAAGTTTGGAAACGATAACAAAAAAAACCCTGAGTCTCAACTTTCATTGATTTCTTATAAAGTTGAGACATATATTATACCTTTCATCAGGGGTGCAACATTTCCATCCTAGCATCCACCTTATGATATCCATCACAAACTGAAAATGTAGTTGTATATTTAGAGATACTACCACAAGGTGCCCTAAGATATAATCAACATGACTAGAGGGGGGCTCATTCATTTATAAAAAAAATTATCTTTGAAAAACTTTTTGCAGAAAAATGCAAAGACAAGGAAACACTTTGTTGTTATTCTATTGTTCAATACAATCTCCTACACCTAAGCACCAATAAAAACATTTAAAGATAGGTGAGGCTAGATAAAGTTTGAAATGATTCAACTCTAGGCCTAATGGTATCACAAGTCTTGGGATCTAAATCGGATATCTAAAGAAATACTTTTGCAAAATAAATCTAAGACTTGATGCACAAATCAATCGAGCTAAACTATTTAGTTGATAAAATTAAAACATACAAGATGAGATATCATAAGCAGTCAGATAAGCACGCAAACATAAATGAAGTAAAGAGAGAACAAGTGATAATACCGCACACAGATATAACGAGGTTTACCTAAGTCAGGGTTTGATTGACCCCGATCACTTACTTCATCGGTGGAAAGAGCTCACAAGTCACAAGCTTCTATTACTTTATTAAAAGAGAACTACATTTTCAATCAACGTTCCACAACCTTTTAAGATTAAATCGCAATGCTCCCACAAGACTTACCAACATGAACCAAGTGTTTTGCTCCGCAAGTCTTACGAACACCTTTGTGATCACCAATGGAATGCAACCACAACCAAATCTTATGGATGCGTGCTTGGGATTTTAGAGATACCACCTAGTCTTATGATCGAGTCCCATGAGACTTATCAATTTTCCAAATATCACACCATCTTGGAATGCAACCCAACCAAGTCTCACCACATACTTGAGATTACCAAGTCACACTACTCGTACGAATCCACTCCACAAATTCAAGACCCACATGTGGTAAGTTGAGTTTAGCAAGCTCAAACTCAAGGGGTTTTCAGCAACGTTTTTCAAATAGACAGATTAAAGAAAGGTTTGAGCTCCGAATCTCCATTTTTTATAGATCTTAGAAGTGAGATATTTCACCTGTACTATATGAAGGTTTGTGGTGAGAATGAAAAGTTTTTTTAGGGCCTTTGAGATGTCAAACAAAGAAGTTATTTGGTCTAGATTAAACTTACTTTTGAAGTCCTAGATCTCTATTTTATCTTTTGAAGCTATCTCAAATATGATACAGAGAGATTGTGAGAATTCCTCTTGAACAATGGGGAGAAACTTGCTCTTATTCTTGCTAGATCTATTGCTTTTGAATAGCTTTCACAAGTTTATCTTGAAATCACAAGTTGATGAGTGCAAATGAGGATGCGACTATTTATAGACTGATCTTGGAGAGGTAAAATCGACCTTGCTCGTGTCATGTTATGCTTGCCAGAACGGTTATTATCAAAACGTTTCTTTACTTTATCAGAACGGTCGCCTCTTGAAGTCACATCTCAAGGGGGGAAGTCGACTTTGTCATGTCCAAATTTATTTTTCCAATACTAAGATTCCTTTTTAGTCACATGCTCATCATGAATACATGTTTTTTCATTGGCCATGGACCATAGAGGTTGGAAAGGTAAGAGACAACACTAAAGTCCAGTTTGGGTCAGATTCTACATGATTCTATTTGTTGTGAAATGACCACTAAAAAAAAATATTCGAATACAGAGTGTCAGAAATTCGTGTAAGCAGAATTCTCCTAGGAAACTGACTTCTAAAGCCAGATTATGAATTCTAATGCCTCAACTAAGAGGACTTTATCACGCGCATTACAAAGTTGAAACTTGTGAAGAAGAAGATGAAGAACAGTGAAAGATAAATTGCAAATAAGTGAAGTGCATGAACAAACGAATAAAAATGTAAACCTAGAAGATAATCTATTTGAATGTAAATTGCAGGAAGTTAAAAAATTGAAAAGGACATAAAAGATAAATTTGTTTGAATTGAATATTCTGTTGAAAGTTGTCTTTCTAGTTTGTACAATGAACCATATGTCCTATTTATGCGGATTCTAGCCTAAACTGTGGCAAACCCATTTATATATAACCGGCTTACATGTATCTAACCTGAATCCAAAAAAGTTCAGATTTTAGCCCAAATAGTTTCGTAAACAATATTGAACCCCAACATGGCTTTTACTAGTTACTAGTATGTAAGGATCTAGACTTTTTGATTTAGTGCAACTTTATACTTCAACTATTAGAAAGTCCCAAGTGCCATAAATTTGTTATAACCAATTATTTGCTAATGTGGATGCCTTAGCAAGAACTATAATTCTAGAGAGCCGGGCCTTCTAGCACAAATGTTGAGGTCTAATAATTCTTTTTGTCGTAACAATCTTATTAACCGAATTGCCCAGTTTGGAATCTCAAATTATGGCCAAGAAACCGCATCATCGGCAACAATGGAAGAAGAGGACTACGTGACAGGACAGGCCCAAAGCCGCATGTCCAACGCAACAAATTTGGAGTTGTAGACCACGATCCAATCCCGAGGGAAAGGTAGTGAGGGATGGGTGCCCATCCTCCTCGAGATGAGTGCCAGCGTGTATCTTCAGAGCGATGCCCTCATCTCGAGGAGGATGGGTCCTTTCCCTCGACCCCTAGCAAAGCTCATTAGCCCCAATAAACACCTCCCTCTCCACCTCACATCACATCTCCTCTCCCCCCAACCCAAACAACCAAAACACAGTGCAGTGTCTGTGTTCGTACAAGCAACAAAACGCGATGGGGTTTGGCCATCTAGCCATTCGAGCTTCGAGATCCTCCTCCTCCTTCGCAGCCTTCAATCGGTTCTCCTCTAGGGTTCTCGCATCCTCATCCAATTTCAGAGGAATCGTCTCCACCCCAGAGCTTCAAAACCCTGAAGCAGCCGCAGCGGAGCCAGCCCCTGAAATTCACCCTCCACGAATCCCTGTAGCTGGAGCTAGGGTTCATCTCCCCAACCCCGACGAAGCAATCGAGGTTTTCGTCGATGGGTACCCAGTCAAAATTCCTAAGGGATTCACTGTCCTCCAGGCTTGCGAAGTCGCCGGGGTCGACATTCCTCGGTTCTGCTACCACAGCCGCCTCTCCATTGCTGGGAATTGCAGGATGTGTTTGGTAGAGGTTGAGAAATCGCCCAAGCCGGTCGCTTCCTGCGCCATGCCCGCTCTCCCAGGTCAGATTTCATCAACGTTGATCACAATCTTTTTTTTTTTTTTTTTTTTTGTTGTTGTTGGTCCAACTTGTTTGGGTTGTTTTTTTTATTCTTCTTCACGTCAGGTATGAAAATTAAGACGGATACTCCTATTGCGAAGAAGGCTCGTGAAGGGGTTATGGAGTTTTTGCTGATGAATCACCCGCTGGATTGCCCCATTTGTGATCAGGGTGGAGAATGTGATTTGCAGGATCAGTCTATGGCGTTTGGATCTGATCGTGGGCGGTTCACTGACGTTAAGAGATCTGTTGTTGATAAGAATTTGGGGCCGTTGGTGAAGACAGTGATGACTCGTTGTATCCAGTGCACAAGGTTTGCACCTTCCTTTCTATACTTTGAAAGTTTGAATGCTTGAAATTTATGTAACCAAGGACACTTCACACACGAAAATGGGGACTAGTAATGTTGTGAGAATTATTTCGGGGATGCCACCTTTACATTAAGCTGAAACTAGCACACCTGTCATCCTAATTGATTTTGTCAAAATCAGCCGAACACGGAAACATATGTATACCAGTAAGTTTCTTATTACCAAACGACATAGTATAATTAGTTATTTGTTTATCTTTTTTCCCGTAAATTGTCTGCTTGCATATTTTATAAACACTAATGGCAACGAAGCTCCACTATTATAGCCTTGTTCACATTGAAGTGACTGAAGTAATGATAGATGGTGATGGTGTTTATCTTCACATCATTCCATTTGAGTAAAAAGAAATGGTTAGAGGTATGATAGGAGAGTGTGGTTGCCGTTAGACTAAATTTTGATGCCGGGAAGCATCAAATTGTTGGTTGGTATTAGAGTCAGTGAACCAGTGCACCAATATGAATAAAAGAACAGTTGGCATGAAATTCTAAGCCCACGAAACAAAGGATGCTCCACTAATGGAATCTTACATTTTTTAGTAATTTCTAAATGTTATTAAAAAGTCAAAGTTTTCAAAAGGTGATGTTTTTGCTGATACTCCTTTTTTATGTCCATGGATAAACCATTTATAGGCCTGTTTGGCATCTACACTCTTATCTTCCAACATCAAACTTTATTTTTATGCTTCATTATACCAAAATCCGATGATTCTATTGGAGGCACTGAAGGGAGATTAAAATATTGGGGTATGAAATGTGCCAAGTTGAGACAGTTTCCCAATAGATTTCTAATAAAGACTAACATTTCTGCCAAGAGATGGAGGTATTGAGGAGTTGTACCAATTCCCTTGATTGGAAATTCGACGACACTTTTATCACTCTTATTCCCTGAAAGGAACGACTTACGTGACTAAGGACTTTAGGGAAATAATGAGCATTCTTGACATAACAACATATGTTAGATAGCGTATTGACTGCAATTAATCGAGAAGGTAGTATCAGATTGATGTGTGTGATTGATATTGAGAGAAGGTGTATTGACCTCGTTCAATGGAAACCATGTAACACCCCACTCTAATAAGACATATATTGTCCTTATGTGACCACCCCCAATAGAAATTTGAGATTTCAGCTCAAACCAATTAACCAATAAAGCAGCCTTGAAAGGTACAACTATTGGTTTGATTAAAGCGCGCCATTCAATCATTCTTTGGTTTGAGATTGTCTTTGGCCTTGACATTAATTTCTCACAAACTACCATTTATTTGGTGGAGGTGCATAACTTTGGTTTGTTAGTCCAAATTCTTCATTGCAATGAAGGTAAGTTGCCCACAAAATATTTGGGGGTGCATGCTGGTGCTGAATACAAAACTAGGCAAGTCTGGGAGGGGACAATTGACAAAATTTCTAGCAGGCTGGCAGTTTGGAAGAAGTTCATCTCTAAGGCAACGGGTTAAACTTATTAAAAGCACTTTGGGCAGTGTTCCAATTTTCATGATGTCTGCCGCACTCTTGCCTATCTCAGTTTCTAATGACATTGAAAGGGTTTGTAGAGATTCCTATGGGGTACTGATGGTACTTTCAAGAGTTTCCACAAAGTGAAATGGTAAGAGGTTTGCAAAGATGGAGGCCTTGCAATAAGGAGAAACAATTTCACGAAACTATGATGTTGAAATAGTTGTGCAGAAGATTTTGATAAGAGAGAACTGTTTGGAAATCAATAATCACATAAAATACGGCATGCAAGATCAAGGGTGGTACACAAAAGTTAGTACGTTGTCTTATGTATGTGCTTAGTGGTGGAGGGCAATCATTTTTCACCAAAGATGCACGAACACGACACGACGACTCGGCAATTTTCAAAAAACTAAAACTCGACAACACGACAAACCTTCTTATTTTTTATTATTTTTTATAACTCATATGAATAGATCACTCCCTGAAGAAAAGAAAGTGCAACTAGTACTGCTAGAAGAATGAAGACAACAATCTTCACCAAAATTAGCATATATAACACATCAATTAAAAGCATTAGAGAGATAAGATTCATCAAGGATTCACCAGAGTTGCATTGTATCTTGGATGGCTCTCAATCACATAGGAACTCCTGGAAGTAAAAAAATTCCACTGTTGATAAACCAGAGTTCGTGAAGAAATTAAAAGCAGGCACCAGACCTTTTGTTAAGCAACTAGAGTTCCTGCAAGTAATGACAAAACCTTCTCAAGACACAATGATTGCAAGGGCACCACACAGATCGAGAGATCAACCTATTACTCCTAGGTCAGTCACTTCTTCTTCAGTCGACAACAAGAGCCAATCAAACGGATCTAAATAGATCTGTCTCAAGTCTTCTTCTCTTCATCCTTTTTTCTTCTGCAAACCTTCAACTGATCGATCGGGGAAAAGACCTAAAATCGGGTGTTATTTGCAACCAACCAACTAAATAAAATTTGTCGTTTCCCCAGCAGTCTTGACCGTGTTCGAATAGGTCAACATGTGTGAGCTGTTGACCATGGGTCGGATATGTGTCGGCGCGTGTCCGTCATGTGTCCGACTCGGATTCAAGGGTTTTCTCGAGAGTTTGTGCATCCTTGTTTTTCACAAAAACTTTTTCTTCGAAGTGGGGAAAGCCAATAGAATCAGTTTCAAGGAGGATGTGTAGTGATTAAAAAGAAGGTTGAATGACACGTTTCATACTATATATAAGCTCTTTTTAGGAAATCAATCTATGTTCATGAAGCACTCAACGACAACTTTGGAGAAATTGCAAATTGGAACCTCAAGGTGAGGAGAATTGGAGATAACAAACTACCTTGCTTCTTCAGAGTGTGGTGATTAGTAGGAAGAACTTCTATAATTGGAAGGACAATTTAGTGTTTTCTTTGTCTTTAACAGTATTCTCACATTTACAGAGTTAGGATGGATGGTAGAGTCTCTCTTCTATGTTTGGCCATGACATTTTTTGAATGAAGGTAGTTCTTCCGAGGGTAAATGTTTTCATTTGGGTTCTTGACTATGGAAAAATACTAATCAACGATGCTTCACAAATATAAGGTGAGTCATAATCACAAACAATTCAGTTTTGGTGAAGAGGAAGAATCAATTAATCATTTGTTCGTGTTACTTTTTCTAGACGAATCTAGAATCTCATTACGTTTGAATCAATTTCCCCTATCCCTTATGGATCTTGCTTTCTTTAGTGGGTGGAGATGTGGAATAAAGATGGTTATAAATTAGTGTTCTCGTAACATGGATTTGGTTGATTTGGAAAGAAAGAACCAGTAAGATTTTTAGAGGAGTGAAAAAGATGCAAGAGGTCATCATGGTTAGGTTAGGTTAGATCGTCTGCAGTTTAGCATCGGGGAATCATTTGGGATAATAAGAGCCCCCTTTTTATGTGTATTTTTAGTGGGTAAGGCTATTTAGAGAATACTAAATAGTTGGAATTGTGTAATTTGTTCCTCGTTTAATGTGAATTCTTGTTTGTTTTATTGGAATATATGCCTTTCTATTATATTGATAAATAAAAGGGTACAAGCTCTTGACTAGTCATTTAATATCATCCTTTAGTTGAAAAATCTCGATGTTAGAAGAGTGCAAGCCCAATCTTTATATTCATGTAAATGACTATCTAAGCGACTAAGCGTGTGGAAACATCTCAGCGCAACCATTTCCACACCTCAGCCTATGCGCCTTTCGTGCATATTACTATTCTCTTGCCTTAGGATTTGGGGTATTGGAAACAAATATGTTGCTCAAGGAGAATGAGGTTCGGGTAGTAGATGCTAATTATGTTCGCATATCAACGATGCACTTCTAGGGCTATTCATAAGTATTTGGATAAGTGTTAGCCCTTTTTTCCTAGTGAAGCCTCATGTAGGCTTTAGGTATTGAATGCTAGGATATAGCCATATAGGCTTCATTGAGAGCTTCAAAAGTGAAGGAAGGACTTAGCCTAAAACATCTCCAATTCACATCATAGACTGAGGGGGTGTTTGTTTGGGTCAGACGTCTAACCTCTTATTAAGAGGGAATCTCTAATTAGATGTAAATGTCTTATTTGACTTTTGCTAGCCTCTAATGGTATGCAGAGGCAACCTCTAACTAAAGGTTGTAGCTAAACATATCAGACAACAACTACCATTTTTTTGAATAACTCGACATAATCAGAAGTGTAAATAAACACCCCCGAGACTAATTCTGTATGGACAATGATAGATGGCAAGTGGAGAACTAAAATATAATCTCAATAATGCCTTATGGTTGAAGAACAACTACTCCAACCTTTATATGTGAGCGGAGTGAGTGGGAGAAAGCCTGAACACACGAGGATGCTTATTGTGGGTATTTTCTCATATAATTAGTTGGGCCTGCAGTAGATTAAGAATTGTGGAACTTGGTGGTGGAGATAAGGAAAGAAGGTTAGCTACAGGATGGGCTGTGTCCCATTATTAAAAGGTGTAGATAAACCTTCACAACAAGCATTAGCAAATATCTATTTTCATATGTTTCTTTTTCCCATTTCCAAATTATTGCTATGAAGTTGGACGCTATAATTTTTCTCCCCCCTCTTCCCAAGGGATCTAGGAACTGTAAAAAATGGTGGTGTGGCCTTAAGTGAAAGCTGTTATGCACTCTGAAGATGGTTGGCTTGGTATTGGAACCTTCTAAAAGCTTCACAACTTACCAATCCCCTTGTCACACCTTAAAAATTGGGTTAAGATTTAAACTCTTGATCAAACGCAGGAAATCCAAGTGGATAATTAATTTCTTCTCGAACCAAGAAGTGGACCTCAATTTTGTTTTGTTGGAGCCGAACACTAAGAAAGGATAATAACAAATCAGCAGAACGATACTCCAAAATGAGATTTAAAGAGAAATCAGAGGTCAACACTTAAAATCAGCCACAAACCATTTAGATGACACTGTGAAAACATTGCTACAACATTTCCTACCAGTAACATGCTAAACCAACCATTCCTGCTGTGGAATTCTCACAGTTAATCAATCTGATCTGTCTTTCTCGATGGTCTCCTTTATCTCCATAACCAATATCATGGGAATCTAGTGATTCTGTGTCATCTATCATGGCATCAAGTATTGCTGAGCTGCAAGCATTTTCAAATTAATGAAATTTTCTTCCATCTATTGAGATTTGTATTAAACACTGTGTCAGAAGGTGACTAGATGGAGGTTGAATTGCAAATGCACATGTGCATAACTTAAGAGTAGGATTTTCTTTTCTATATTTAATGTGGTAGAACAAGATTATATTAACAGAGGGGTAGCAAGGGAGGAGATACACTCACAAAAGCAACAGACGAGGAACAACATACAAGTCATCTACTCATCTTAACACCAAATCACCCCAATTGAAGATAAACACTAATAAATTTCACAGAATCACACGACGACCATGCTGCCACTGCGAATCCCTCATGAGGGTCTATTTATCATACTGCCAGTCTCACACTTATCGGCTTTGGCACTCTAATTTCTGCCATAAATATGATATATCAAAGCCTTCTTTGGCATAAAAAGAAATGACAAATAATATCTGTGTGTCAAGGATTGTGATTTCGTTTTTCGAGTTAATTTTAGTATCCTACTTTTAAGAAATATTTTGGTGTGTAAAAAAAAACGTAAAAATTTCAAGGATACATGAAATTTCTATATAATGAATTTCGAGGGTATATGAAATATGTGAAAATTTTAGATGCAATCAAATAAATCTATTAAACAAATTAAATGAAGCCTAAATACCAAGAAATGAAACAAATATGAATGAAATCAATATATAATTAGAAAATCAGGAAGTGGTTTCAAAAATCAATATCAATATATAAGTAGAAGAAATGATTATTAGAAAATGAGGGGGTGGTTTCAAAAATCAAGAAATAATTAGAAGAAATTATAATTAGAAAAAAAACCCTAGAAATTTACGAAAAAACCCTGAATTTTTTCTGGAAAACTTGAAAAAATGCAATTTTGGTAGCCTATTTTTTTTTTTTACAAAAAAACGAATTTTACGAAAAAACCTCAAATGTTTTTGAAAAAAAACCCTCGAAAAAATGTAATTATTTCTTTCGCCCTTTTATTTTCATAATTTCAAAAAAACAAAATTTCGCTGAGATTTTGTGTGTGTGGCAGTCAAGTTCACCTCTTTGCTGCCTAATGTTAGGGTTCCAGGTAGACTGATTGCAAACCCGTAAGTAGGAGATCATTGAAAGATATTCTCTGCCATTGGACACCTGTTAGAGCTTGATTGTCTTTTAATACTGTGATGACACAATGTATTGTTTTCATTCTTTCATGCAAAGTAGAATTTTGATTCAACTTAGGTTTGTTTCAACAGGTGCGTCAGGTTTGCGACTGAGGTTGCAGGGGTTCAAGATCTTGGCATGTTAGGTCGTGGCAGTGGAGAGGAAATCGGTACATATGTTGAGAAGCTTATGACAAGTGAACTTTCTGGAAACGTAATTGATATCTGCCCTGTGGGAGCTCTTACTTCAAAACCTTTTGCTTTCAAAGCTCGAAACTGGGAATTGAAGGGCACAGAGAGCATTGATGTAACAGATGCAGTTGGGTCGAACATTAGAATTGATAGTAGAGGTCCAGAGGTCATGCGTATAATCCCACGTTTAAACGAGGTATACTCCTTTTGTGAGAATTCATTTTGGAACTATTTATTTCTTCCCCATCTTTCTGATCTTCAAGTATGATTTTAAATGTGAGGGTATTCCTGATAACATCCTGCAATGGTAGTTGGCCTTGTTTTCATGAAAAAAATAAGAATTTGTATTCATTGCTAATACACAAATAACTAGCAGAGATTCTGGAGGTTGCTTTTAGTTAATATTATTATTTTATTTTGCTGCTTTACATCCTTTAAATATTCTTCTGATTGTTAGAAGCTTATTAGTTATTTCAATAGAATTAACATAGCAACATACTATATTGGCGTACTAGCTATCAAATAACCAAAAATTGGTATTGAGCTATAATTGCATAGGCAGTTTTCACTTATAATGGACCATTTGGAAGGGAGACAAATGGTAGAATTTTCGAAGACAAGTCGTGCACAAGCACATTCATCACTTGATTCTATAAGTCAAATCCATGCTTTGGCAATGGGCACATAGAGATTGGGGTAGTGGGTAGGAGGGGATTTCACGTTTTCTTGGGAAAACTTCAATTTCGATGTAATGCAACTCACTTTTGTTGGTTTTCAAGTCTTGGATGAGTGTCTTTCTCACCTAAGATTATTTTCTTTTAACAAATTTAAATCATCTGTTTTGTTTCGTTTAAAAAACAAAAAACTTGTAATGGACTGATGCCCAAAATATTACTGCGAGCACTTCCTTAGCATGTTGTTATGTACTTCAGGATATTAACGAAGAATGGATATCAGACAAAACACGTTTTTGTTATGATGGTTTGAAAAGGCAAAGACTAAATGACCCAATGATACGCGGCCCTGATGGTCGGTTTAAATCTGTGAGCTGGCGTGATGCTCTTGCCGTGGTTGCTGAGGTTGCCCTTCAAGTTAAGCCAGAGGAAATAGTTGGAGTTGCTGGTCAGCTCTCTGATGCAGAATCTATGATAGCTCTAAAAGATTTCCTGAACAAACTAGGGTCAAACAATGTCTGGTGTGAAGGAAATGGCATTCAGCCTAACGCTGATCTGCGTTCGGGGTATATCCTCAACAGCGGTATTAGTGGACTTGAGCAGGCAGATGTTTTCCTTTTAGTTGGCTCTCAGGTAAAGCTTCTATTCTTTACCGCTTTAATCTACTGAATTGATGCTTTTGATTAGATTTATATGATGTATTTTTTGTCAGTGAAGACAAGTTAAGTTCTAGGAAGATTTTCTGTTGCCTTTGATCTTGTTAAACCTTCAGTTGACATCCCAATTATTGTCTGAAGACCACATTATTAATGGTTATGATGGTAAAGTAAGTGCTCATCATGATTCCTTGTAGTTGTCGCTAATCTAAAGTGGCAACTTTTGAGCCTCAGTATATGTATTGCCAAATTTCTCATTAGATCTATAGAAAAGAATCATAATCAATTACAAAGGCTTCATAAAACTTAATGATTTCAATTTTTGTGTATGTTCCAAATTTAGCATTCAAGTTTCTGTTTAGGAAACATGTTCCTCTGTTTTTGTTACTGTTATTTTTGTCGGTTTAAAACTCTTCTCCACCATTTTACGATTATGGGTTTGTTAATTGTACCTTTTTGAAGTTTCTGGGCACCATGTTATATGAATCTCTTACACGTGGGTTGTTTTGCATGACTGGTTGTAGGTCTGCCCCATCTTTTTCTAGCCTTTTCTACACATTTGAAGCAACCCCATTACCATATCACGTTTCATCAAATCTTAGCTCAACATATAAAATATTTTCTTCCAGTTTGATGAATCCCTTTGATACATTTGATTTATCTCTTGCTTTTCCTATGTTCATCACAGTCCCATAATCCCACTCAGTCTGCACGGTCAGTAGAGGATCTATGCTGCACATTAGCATTTCCCTTTATGAAGTGCAATGTGATTTTAACTAACATTCTAGTTAGATTATACTAGTGTATCAACCGTGTTGTTGGCATGGCCATACACTTTACACGTAGCATGTACCTGTGCCATTGGCACGGGTATCATGTCATACCTCGGCATGCCACTTGGTCCTTCGGCACTCCCCAAATGGGTCACTTATCGACAACTCGCGGTAATTTCTACAAAGAGTCAAACCCCATTTTTCACATAAATAACAAATGTCAATCAAAACACCATACAATGAACATGAAAGCAACAAAATGCACATTTGTAATTAACCCCATAATCGAACAATCTCTTTGAAAATGTGCAAATGAAACTATGAAATTCTTATGACTTCTAAAATTTTCCTTCACTTGAGAACCCAACACTAGGAAAAATCTAATCAAGATTGAGAATTACAAAAGCTAAAGAGAGGGAGAGATAGATGCCCAGTTGTTCATCACAACCCAATTTCAAGGCGTCAAAGCCGAGTAAAACCACTTCCAAAACGGTGGGCGGTGGGAGAAGTGGGCAAGTGAGATGAAGATGAGAGAGGGGAGAGGATGGGTTGGGAATTCTGTAAGTTGGTGAGGGCAATTTAGGAATTTAAAAGATGACGAAATGACACATCACTTTTGAATTTCCATCACAAAGTAAATAATTAGAAGAGGGAAAATTTGTTCGGAGGAAGGTGATCGTTTTGGCATTGCAGAAATGAAGTGAGAATGAAAATAAATATCAGAGTTATGGTAACCAAAAATTAAGATAAATAATTTGAAAATAGACTCGTCAATTCATTAAGGCTTTTGTTGGACACACCAGTAGTCCAATGTTTTGAACCGTATAACATGGTTGGTCGATCAATTGTCTTGTAACATAAGACATCCTTCTATCGCATAATACTCCTAACGTCAATCTTCATTTTGTCCAATCAGCTTTAATCCTATGGTCTACATCTTTTTCAATAGCCAATTCTTTTGAATTATAGATCCTAGATATCGAAAAGCCTCACACTCGGGGACCTCCACTTATTCGATCTCAGTTGTATTACTCATCCCTCGTAATTCACAATCAAAGTTGCACACTAGATATTTTGTCTTTGAATGACTAATTCTAAAACGCTTACTCTCTGAAACTTCCCACCACCTATCTAATTTCCGACCTAAACCTTCATTGGTTTCGTCAATTAAGATAATATCATCTGTAAATAACATGCACCAAGGTACATCTTGTAGATGTCTCAACTCATCCATGATATAAAAAAAAGATGGACTTAAGGTCAATCCTTGATGTAGTCCTACCGATACTGGCAATTTACTGGATATCCCGCCTATTGAACGAACACTTGTTACAACCCCTTCATACATATCCTTAATGATATCGACATAACATTGAGATACTTAATTCCTTCCAAGCACACACCAAATTAACTCCCTAGGGACCTATCATAGGTTTTTTCTAGATCAATAAAAACCATATACAAACTCTTATGTTCCTCTTGATATTTTTCTATAATTTGCCCAAACAAGAAGATGACCTCCATAGTAGACCTACCCGGCATAAATCCAAATTGATTTTTTCAAACAGTGGTTAAACTCCTAATTCTAAGTTCTATGACCCTCTCCAAAGTTTCATCGTGACTCATAAGCTTTATCCCTCTATAGTTCGAGCAATCTTGAATATTTCCCTTGTTCTTATAAATTGGTACCACAATGATGTGCCTCCACGAATCTGGCATTTTTTCTAGTTTCCAAAATCCTATTAAAGAGCCTAGTTAGCCATTGAATCTAAACTTCTCCCAGACATTTTCACACTTCAATTGGTATATCATCCGGTCCAATTGCCTTCCATGTATTCATTCTTTTCAAAGCTTCTCATACTTCTTTGGCACTAAATTTGCGATGGAAAACGCGATGTCTCCCTTCCTGTGAAGCAAGCCCCTCCAAGTTTAACTCCCCTACATGTGTTCCATTGAGTAGGTTTCAAAACTAATCCCTCCATCTATCTAAAATAGCTTTATCTTGCATTAAAACTTTTCCATTCTCATGCTTAACACACTTAACATGACTCAAATCCCTAGTCTATCATTCTCTAGCTTTAGCTATCTTGAGGATATCTTTCTCCCCTTCCTTTGTACCTAGCTTATTTACCAATTATCATATGCCATCTTTTTAGCTTCTTTACCCGCCCCGTCCAGAATGGTGCGAGAACCCTATGTTTACTACTTCAATACACATTAAAAAATTTCTTGAAGTAAACATATTACTTAGAAAGATTCAAAAAAATCTATTTATAAAATATAGATCGATTAATTTTTATTAATACCGATTAATATCATATTGATCATTCGCCAATTAGAGTCCGATTAACGATTTAACTACATAGTGTTTGATACAACAGTCTTTACTCAAATCAAATTCATTGAGTGAGACTCTTCAAATTCAAATCGAAGTTGTGTTAAATTTGTTTCTTTGTTCTTGATCTGAATAGAGAAACATAGTCATCCTCTACTAGAGGTACAATTGAGGAATTGATCATAAAGCAGTTTAACATTTGTGAATAAGAGCATTGATGCCATTGCCTTGATAATTTATTTTCTCCTTTTTAGATATTTAGATGTTGACTAATTATCATTAAACCTAGTTGTATAACTGTATAATTGACTAATATCACCAATTATGAGTTCTTGCTTGCATCATAAATTAACAAGTGTTACTTTCTGTAACAGCGCATCTCTATAATTGACCTATGAACACTGGCTAATCTGTTATTGCAAGATAATTCATTTATCGGCACAATAATGTTGTTCCCTTTCGTGTGCTTTTATTGATATAATTGTGTTTGGTAGAGTGCCTCCATTGAGCTTCTGCAAATAGTACTGTTTTCTTGTGAGGATCTGACTAAAGGGTCTAACTTGGATTATTACTGATATTTTGTCACATAATGGCAGCCTAGGGTAGAAGCTCCTATGGTTAATGCTAGAATCCGCAAGACTGTGAGGGCAACCCATGCAAAGGTGGGGTACATTGGTCCTCCAACCGATTTGAATTATGACCACCAGCATCTTGGCTCTGGCCCACAGACACTCATTGAAATTGCAGAGGGTCGTCACCCATTTTGCTCCACTCTCTTTGTTGCCAAAAATCCATCCATCATTGTTGGTGCAGGGCTCTTCAAACGCAAGGATAAGGATGCTATTTTATCTGCCGTGGAAACTATAGCTAAGCTTGGAAAGGTTGTGAGACCTGACTGGAATGGCCTTAATTTCTTACTGCTAAATGCTGCCCAAGCTGCTGCCCTTGACCTTGGCCTCGTACCTGAGTCTGATAACAGCATTGAATCTACGAAGTTCCTGTACTTGATGGGCGCTGATGATGTCAATTTGGATAAGGTCCCAAATGATGCATTTGTAGTTTATCAGGGACATCATGGTGACAAGAGTGTATATCGTGCCAATGTCATCTTACCTGCTTCAGCATTCAGCGAGAAAGAAGGAATATATGAGAACACTGAAGGACGTGCTCAGCAGACCCTGCCTGCAGTCCCCACTGTCGGTGATGCTAGGGATGATTGGAAAATAATCAGAGCTCTGTCAGAGGTTTCTGGGATCCAATTGCCGTATGACTCACTTGGAGGTGTTCGGGCACGCATTAGAAATGTTGCACCAAATCTTTTGCACATGGATGAGAGAGAGCCAGCCACGTTCTCAACTACTGAATTAAAGCCTAAATACTCGGGAAAAATCAATACAACACCATTTGTGAGTGCTGTCGATAATTTCTACATGACCGATTCAATCACCAGGGCGTCGAAAATAATGGCGCAGTGCAGTGCCCTGCTATCGAAAAAGGGATAGTGGATTAGAATGTGCTTTATAGTGTTTTTAACTTCTTGTATCGGAATTGAGTCTGCAGAAAAATGAAAATACCATTTGCGGTGCCAATAAAGTAGCTCTCATAAATGGCTATTTAATCACTTGAAATCATTCCTTGTACCTATGTACTGTAAGAGTGATAAATCTGGCTGTTGTTCCTTTCTAGCCTGTTGTTCAAGACATTGTATTTTTATGCGTTTTGATTTCCAGGTTAAATTGTTGTGGATGCTAAGCAAGTTTTGCATGTTTAATAAGAAAGGCACATTTGCTTAAGATTGCCCCTGGTCTTATTGTTTTGTGAAGAGAACTTTCTGTTATGGTCTTATATAAGACTTGATTTGGCAAATCCCGATATGTTTACTAAATTGTCTGTTGTTGAGCAAAACGTATGGTCTGTACACCTCAATCCAGTTAGCAGAATGGAGTCCTGGAGTTGTTTGTGGGCATGACATTTGCAGGAAAAGTACGTGGAGTCCTGGATCTTCATTCAGAACAGAACATTTTAAATGGTCTTCTGAATGGAAACCATGATGTGTAATTTTATTCAGACTTTACCTTTCATTATTTGTGTTTGCAAAGCACAGGTAGTGTAGGATGCATCACATGACCTATTGAACGTGTTATACCATTCCTCACACCTCTACCAACTCAATTAGCTATTGATTATGTATTCATTTACTAGAATCTTTGACATAAACTTTTCGGAATCATAACAAAAAACGTAACTACCTTAGATATTCCCTATATATATTCTTGGAGAGGTAAGCTCCATTGATTTTGTTATTTGATACATTAATTAAAGAAGCATCAGTACCTCGTTTAAATGGTACAAATATTCGTACTTGTTGGGTGTATAACTAAACATGCAAGGCAGCGACTACACTGTATCATCATATCCTCTCTCTCACACCACCAATGTGTTTTATTTATTTATTTATTTATTTTTTAATTTTCTCACGCCACTCATAAATATGCATAATTGAGAAACCCAAACTCAAAAAAAAAAAAAAAAAAAAATATGGTAACTTTCGACCAATTTAAACCCTCAATTGAGACCGATTCTTAAGCTCATAAAAATACAAAAGTTGTAGTACTATGAGTTATCTAATAAACACAACTTGAATAACTTGAAAATGTATTGAAATGAGCAAGTTATGGTCATTTTACTAAAGTCGCGCAAATCTGTCTTGCAATGAAAATGGGATAGTGTTCCTGACTTTTGACCAACTTATGTGCTCGATTGAGACCGATTATCTAGTTGATCAAAACACAAAAGTTGTAATACTATGAGTTATCTAATAAACACAACTTGAATCACTTCAATATGTTTTTAAATGAACAAATTATGAACATTTTACTAAAGTCATGCAAATTTGTCCAAAAAATAAAAATGGGAAAGTGTTACTGACTTTCGGCCAACTTATGTGCTCGATCGAGACCAATTCTCAAGTTGATAAAAAAAAGGTTGTAGTAATCTGAGTTATCTAATAAATACAACTTGAATCACTTGAAAATGTTTTGAAATGAGCAAGTTACGGTCATTTTACTAAAATCGTGCACTCTGTGGACAAAATATTTTTTGAACAGATTTGCATGACTTTAGTAAAATGACCGTAACTTACTCATTTCAAAACATTTTCAAGTAATTCAAGTTTTGTTTATTAGATAACTCAGAGTACTACAGATTTTGTGTTTTGATGAACTTGAGAATTAGTTTCGATCGAGCACATAAGTTGGCCGAAGGTCAGGAACATTATCCCGTTTTTATTTTTCGGACAGATTTGCGCGATTTTAGTAAAATGACCAGAATTTGCTCATTTAAAATTTTTTTCAAGTGATTCAAGTTGTGTTTATTATATAAATCATAGTACTACAACTTTCATGTTTTGATGAGGTTGAGAATTGATCTCAATTTAGGGTTTAAATTGGTCGAAAGTTACCATGTTTTGCATTTTTTTCATTTTGAGTTTGGGTTTCTTTTTTATGTTAAGTTATGCATATTTATTGAGTTTGGGTTTAAGGGTTTCGACTTTGAAGAGATTTTGAGAGTTTTCGAGAGAGAGGGAGGATATTTACAAGAGATTTTGCGTGGAAAGAGATTTGCAAGAGATTTCAAGTGGGGGATGGAGAAACCATTATCGATTTGAATGGTGAAGGAAAAAAAGGATAGTTTTTGTTTATATAGGTGGTGTGAGAAAGAAACTAGGTGGTGTGAGAGAGTAGAATGGTATGAGAGAGAGAAAATGGTGGTGTGGTGTAGTCGCTGCCAACATGTAATTGACCATTATATTTGTCAAGAGTCCAGTCCATGAGGAGGAAAAATTCGTTAGTATTTTTTGGTCTCTTTTATATTGTAAACCACACTAACTATTTTGTAGCTTGGATGAACACTGAAATGTGTTCACTTCTAATTTTTTGATTTCCCTAGTCCTCTCAATTTTTAAATATTTACAAGCAAAATCAACGCATGTTTGATTAATTATAGGCAACGACTACTCCACACTATTAAAAGTATTGTTTCACATCATTACTCTCCCACACCACTTGCTTTATTTTTCACACCACCACTGCTTTCTCACGCCACCAATATAAACAAGCAAACAACATTTTTCTCTCCCATTTAAAACGCAGATGCATCTTCCTTTCCCATTCAAAACGCAAATCGCAAGCACCCTAATCAAATTCTTCTCCCTCATTCATCTTATTCGTTCGATTGTTCTCCTCCCTTCTCTTGCTTCTCCATTCTCTCCCCCATTCAATTGGGTCAATTGGTTCGATTGTTTCACGACTGGCCCCACTCTCTCCAGGTTCGTTTGCGAAGTTTGCTTTAGAACGGTTTATACGATCTCTCCAACAGGTAATTTCAAACCCTTGGAACCCTAAAATAAACTCAAATCGAACCCTAAATTGAATGGGATGCGAGGGTAAGTATTCCCTTTGCACTTTTCTATCCAAAATCGTGGTAACCCTTGCATTGAATAAATTTGATAATCAACCTGAATGTATGAACATATAGAATAGAACATATATAGAAACTTTTCTATCCAAAATCAACATTATTAGTAGATTTTGTTAAAAATTGATTTTATTAGTAGATTTTGTTAAAAATCGAGGTAACCCTTGCATTGGCTAAAGTTTTTGTTAAAAATTAGTAGGTTTTATTGTATAAATAAATTGACTTGAAGTACTTGTTTTAATGTAATTTATTTTTTTCCTTTTATTTGAAGACTTATTATGTATTATGTTGGCGTTGGTGATGGTGGTGGGGATGATAGAGGTCAAAGACGACCCTTGACGTTGTCTCCCCAAAAGGCGAGAGCAGAAAAGGGCAAAGAATTGGGAAAAAGAAAACAAAAAAGAATGGCTAGGGAGAGAGAAGTGAAGAAGAAGATGAGAGATGATGAAATTGAGATTCAAATAAATGTTGCAGAAGCAGCTAGACTAATAATTGTATAGCAAAGTCAAGCCCAATAAGAAGGGCAAGCAGGTGGGATTGGTGAGGTTGTTGGACATGAAGATGAGGAGTTAGAGGAGGGTGACAATGTGCTTGTGGATGATGACGAAACTGTGATAGATGAGGGTCAGGATGAAGGAGATGGTAGTGTTTGTTATCTCGGTGGTCCCAAGAATTGTTCCACATTAGATGATTACCATGGACATATTTCTCGTGCCATTTGGGATGGTGAACAGGTAAGTAAATTTTTTTAGTTGGTTAAATTATATAAACGTGTTATATATATATATATATATATACACACATACATACAACTAATGATGTATATGTTTCTTGTATTTAGGAATGAGGCGCATTGCAATGTCGGCATCAATATAGAAACTTATTAGATTGGAAGTTGAAACATGAGCCAAAAAAAGTAAAGAGAATGATCTATAATAGTGGTCAGTATCCCTTGATTCATTACTATAAGGATCGTATTGATAAGATGACCATTTGTGCTTTCGTGGGGCGTTAGCAACCTGAGACTAACACATTTCACTTACATTTTGGAGAGATGACCATCACCCTGAACGACATCTCCCGTATAACTCATTTACCGATTGTTAGTAAGCCGGTAAAAACGTCAATGAAGATGAAGACAGATGAATGTGTTACAATACTGGTGAAGGGTTTGGGCATTGAAAATAAAGAAGCAAAGGGTCAAGAAGAATTGAAGATTTGTGGAAATGAAGTTTATTCACGACAATTATTGTAGAAAAACTATGAAAACTGATTCTCTTCAAAAGAAACAACAAATGTATAGGGGTTACTTGTTATTTCTTCTGGGTATAACTATATTTGGCGATAAAACTGAAACAAAGGTTCAGATTGAATATTTGAAGATGCTTATGAAGGTAGATGATGTTCAAAAGTATGCATGAGGCACATGAGCTTTGGCATTATTGTTTCGTCAATTGGATTGTGCTAGCAGAGAGGGTACGAAACAAATTTTAGGATATTTGCCTCTTTTGGAGGCATGTAGAAATTTATAATTTGTTAACTACTCTCATAATATATAAGAATTTCTTAATATTTATTTATGTTGTTTTCGTTTATAGGCATGGATATATGATTACTTCAGACTTTGGGGTAATGCAAATTTGAAATGGAATGATAGTGTCCCCACTATGGCTAAGTGGGAACCCCCAAAATTGTAGGAGTTTTGGACGAACAAATCATTACTCTTAGAAAGCATCTTGATGACATGTCTCCTGAAGAGGTAAATATGCATCATTAAGTTCAATAAAATTTATTGTATGATGTGTCATATATTAATAAGTTTTAATGTTTATAATTCACAAGTAATTTGGGACCCTTACATGGAGTCCAAACGAAATACTCCCCTTCATGGCATCACATGGTTCAAAGGATGTTTGTTATGCTTCGACATAGAAGAACCCTATTACCCTGATAGAGTTATGAGACAAACAGGAAATGTACAAGTCATCCCAAATCTCCAAATTCGAGCGAAATTAAAAAATAGAAGTCGATCTGGCAAGAACTATTCCGTGAAGTACGGGTTATTGTCTTTGTTTGCTGGAAGTTGGGAGTATCATCTTGTGTTAATTAATCACCAAGGTGCACCCGTGAAATTTCCATGGGATTGCAGCAAGGATTACTTGGATTGGCTTCACAGCATCAGCCATCCTTTTGTACAACCACCGATCAAGATGAGAACTCATCCCCTAAGAAGACATGTTTTTTTTCGAATAAGATGGTAATTATAAACATTTTACACTTATGAAAGATCTAAAATTTACGTGAACAAGAGGGTCCTAACATCAAATGTTTCCCTGCTGAATATTGTGGTTGCTCAGGCTCTCAACGCCTTTATTAAAGAATGGGGGAAGTTGATAGGGTGATGTTACTCTTAAGGAAAAAGAAAGTACGGGATTTGCTAGAAGAAATGTTCATGCTCGTTACCTTCCCACAATAGGAAGAAAAGTCTGTCGAACGCACGAGTGTTGACAGTAGTGAAATTGGTGGTGGAAGATGTGAGCGTAGAAGCAAATCAAGGCATAAACAAAGATAGGAATGTTTGGTGGCTAAGATAAATGTGCTCATTTACGGTGGCTTATATGTTTTCTGTTGTAAACTAATGCTAGGAATGTTTTGGTACATAAACAAAACATTTTTGGTACATGAACAAAGATAGGAATGTTTTGTAAACATAACATTTGAAATTTCAGTTTCCTTGGAGGATTCATATTTTATTTAGTCACTATTCACTAGTTCACCAAAAAATGAACCAATTTATGTTGTGCATATTAACAAGCTCTCAAGTAGAAAAAAATTTCAAGAACATATTCGTTTTATGCCATTTATGTTATAAAATGGACTGTAAAACCCTTGTAATGCTTGTAAACTTCAAAACCCTTAAATTTTGTAAAACTTCAACAATTTTGGTAGAAAATTGTACTATTCGCAGGAAACAATGGGAGGTTTTTGCAAAACCACGCACGGTCCCAGGCAAGGTTTTGAACCTCGCATGGGTCCAGGCGAACAAAACAATTTTTTGAAAAAATTTAACAGTACAAAAATACTGTTCGCCTGGACCTATGTGAGGTTTTTGCAAAAACCTAGCATTGGTTCCTACAAACAATACTTTTGTACTATAAAATTTCACAAAACCTTTGTCCAATTCACCTAAACCCATGCGAGGTTTTTGCAAAACCTCGCCTAGATCAATGTGAGGCCTGAGACAATGCGAGGTTGTTGCAAAACCTCGTCTGAGACAATGTGAGGTTCTGCGAACAATACATTTTCTAAATTTTTTTTCCTGAAGTTTACACTTTTTGTGATTCTGAAAATTTTTGTTGAACCATTAAAATTAAATGATAATTGAAATAGAAACTTATAATTATATTTATATTTATATTTATGAACCATACAAGTCATCCGCAAATACAAAAATGGTGACTTTTCTAACAAAAGGATGGTTCCTATGTCACAAAAAAATTATAATTATCATTTACATTTTTTTATCCCAATATTTACATGCAAAAAACAATATGTGCATCAATTGAATATGGTACGACCTCGTTAAACTTTTTGACATTCTTCTCATTGAACGTCTTTACCATCATGGCACAAATCCCAATCTGGGCATTGAATAAACTCTTCCATGAGATTGCTTCAGGAAATATGCGATACGTCCAAGTTGGTTCTATCAAAGGCAATGGCGGTTTAGTTGCATATGAAGCAAGACATAGTGACTACTATGTGCAAGGTGTGCCATGAAACACACTGGTATGTCGTGAAACTGTGATGCCAGATAAAGATATGGAAAACAAGTAGTGTTTTGGTTCCATAACAAACAAAGACACACTGGTAACGGTTTGCTACGAGCTCTAACATATCGGGGTTCATAAACCAATTTGACCCCTGACTCGTGCTACATTTCAACCCACAACTGTTCATTACTTTCAAGCTTCATTAGTAGGTCTTTCCGTACCTGTTTCCAACAACTTTTGATGTCGTAATGAAAGAATTTGGCAATGCATCAAAATCCACAATTTCTATTGCCTAGAAAATTCTTAAGGTTGTCAATATAATCCCGTATCTAAGACGTAATTTGGCTCATCAATCTAGTGTTACGATTGTTTGGTTTCTCTTTTTTGTTAGACAACTTCTTAGTTTTGCCTTTTAGTTTCTCTTGAGTCATGGCGTATTCATGTCCCGATGGATCCATTTTTATTGACCTCTCGTGCTTAGACAACTTCTTCTTTTTAGGTCTTCCCTTGCTAGCCACAAGTGCTAATGGTTCAATCATTATAGTTGAACCCGGACAACTCAACTCTAGAAGCTTCCTCTTCAACACCAACTTCTGATCAAGAGTTGAATCATTAAACCTATGCATAAAGGCGTCAACCACTGGTCTATAATCACATCCTCACATTAACGAATATGTGTTGTGCCAAGTTGAAGCCAATACTTGTTTATGGTGTCTAATGGAAGTTGTCCAGTGGGAGTTAGATACCTTGTAATTTCATGAGCACAATGTAATCCATGAGTGGTTCGAAGCACACACCCATACTTGACAGCGTCATTGCCCACATTTTCACACCTCCCAATTTTTGATAAATTCAAATCAAGAGCTTTGTACGCCACCGACCCATGAAGTTTGCCAAATAAATTGGACACATACTCATTCTTCACATTCGTCAGACTTTGTTGAAATGACAATTCTATCTCTACCAACTGGATTTGAATCATATCATGCATCTTTGTCCAAACATTCAGGAATGTACCTTGTGAATTTTCCAACAAGTTCTCCAACTTCGAGTGTGGCCCTTAACGTGATTGATTGTCCGTTGGCCAAAATGCATAAATGTATTGGTCCATACACTGACAAAGTACTTATTCTGTGGATACCAAACCGTCCTTACATATTCCAAAAACTTCGAGTGCGATGCCCATCTTCTATCAAAGTCAAGTATGGCCTCGTTCCATTTCTCTTTTATACTTGATCTATATAAATCTAAAATAAAGTTATAAACAAGTACCACCCGTCATTATCCTCAAAGTGTTTTTTGCAATTCTTTTCAACCTTTGTGTTTATGTGCCATGTGCACAATAATCTCGTCTTGGGAAAAACTCGTTCAATTGCCTTGATCAAACTTAATCCTCTATCAGTAACAAATACGCTTGGCAAGTTGTCTGGATCGAAAATTCCTAAATGTTTTTCCAATGCCCAAGTGTATGACTTTTCCTTTTCAGAACATATAAAAAAAATTCAACATTGAAGGTCTTTCCGGTCGACGTCACATCAACAATCTCAAACAACATCCTATAGCGATTCGTTTTATATGTGCAATCCATAAGCATCATTTGTGGTAAACATTTTGCTAATTTAATTGATTCAGGATGCGCCCAAAAAATGTTGGTGACTTTATTCCCCTCATCAATAGTACTTCACTCTATGTAATTGTATTCCCTCAGCAAGTGCAGAGTATGTTGCGAAACCATCCTGCATTTTTGTTGGACTGTCTATATCCGAGTTACATTGTAAATATTCTTCAAATTCGAGATATTATTCAGATACATCTATTTCAATCGAGAAAAGATGTGGCGAGGGCTCACACCCAACTTCACTATATTCTGCACATATATCATCACATCTTTATTCAATTTACTAGCAAACAAATGACCAACTAGTGTTTTTGCTCAAGGATGATTGTGGGTTCCACATGTCACTTGCAACATCCAATGGTCATTCTCTAGTATGATCCCTCTCAACTGAAATGTGCAGCCACACTTCTTTGTACTGCTTGGTCAGACAAAATTCTTTAATCTTTTGTCGGGCTTCCCTCCCTTTTCACAACTAAAATGGATCATTCCCTTCCGTCTGTGATTAGCAGGTTCCGATTTAGTGATAATAACAACTATGTTATTATCCCTATCGATGCCTTGGACCCAAGCTATCAACGCATACCTTGATTATAATACCTACAAAAATATAAAACTTGTTAATAACAACATATGTATAACAATATCACATGGAAACTGGTGAAAATGAAAATACACAAACTATCTTACCTCGTCTGTAACAAATAAGTGACCATAATCGAGTACCAGTTCCATTGATTTTTCTTCACTATTAATGTCACCACTTCCATCATCGAGTAACTTGCTATCAACATTATCATCATCATTCTGCATAATGATTAAAATTAGTTTCATATATTAAATTAAAATTTTAATTTACTTAACAACGAAATGGCGGTTACCTCTACATGGTTCGTCTCTGGATTCTCAACATCGTTTATAGACATGTTCATATTTATTACATCCATGAAAAATGCCTACGCACCAATGCATCAAACAATAATAAAAAAATTATCTTGTAAAAAAAACAATGAAAATCAATCGAAGTTCGAATGGAATAGATTGTTACCTCAATTGAAAAAAAACCATGAAAAATTATCTTGCTCTTTAAATTGATTATCTTCTTCACACTCATGTTCATCCTTAAAATCTTCAATTATAACATCATTAAACTCATTCATTTCCATCTAATAAAATAAGTCTAAGTTCCTCCAAGGGGAATGCAATGGAATGCGAGGAAGAGATAGGGGAATACAACCGAGGAGGGAGGGATAGGGGAGAGGACGACGACGACGAATAGGAGATCGAAGGATTTTTGCAAATTTCCTTTGCGATTTTGGGGGTTTTGCGAAGGGAGAGATAGGGGAGAGGAGGAGGATGAAACTGCGAGGAAGAGGAGATCAATTGCGATTTCCCTTTGCAATTTTGGGTGGTTTTTGCGATTTTAGGTGGTATAGGTTTTCCATATTATTAGTGGTGTTGGTAAGTAAGAAAAAAAAACTGAATGGTGGTGTGGAGTAGTCGCAGCCTTAATTATAACTAAGTCCATAATATAATTTATTTGAAGCTCCCAATTATTTATAAATTATAAATAGGCCGTTACATCTAACTTTTGGATTTTCTATTTTGCCCTCCACATTTTATACTTTTTACGATCAAAACCAACATATCTCAATTATCTATAAACTATAAACTATAGTAGGCCCTTACATGCAACTTTAAAAAAAAATTTATTTTGCCTTTCATATTTTATAATTTTTACAATAAAAACCAACTAGTCTCAAACATTGATTAATTATATCTAAGTATCTATATAATTTATTTGAAGCATGTAATTATCTATAAAATCTAAATAGGCTCTTACAATAGTGAGAGTGTAATATTGGATTATAATATTTTACTATATAATAATCTTAATATATTTAGTTTTATTAAATGAAAAGTATAAATAATTTATACGATTATTTAGCTTAGAAATTTTTAGTCAAATCTCTTAAAATTTTATTGTTAAATAAAATAAAAATACTAAATATAGGCCCACACTCTAGAAATCTTTAGTCAAATCTCTTAAAATTTTATTGTTAAATAAAATAAAAAATACTAAATATAGGCCCACACCCTAGTCCATATTCACTTTGTCTCATTGTCGAATTGCACGCATCTCGAGGGGGATGGAGGGTTGCACCCTCATCCCTCGCCCGTTTCCACGCTAATAAGAAGGGCTCGTCCATATAATAACACCTAAAGTAGAGATCGGGTATAAATTACATCATCGGTGATTCTAAATGGCGAGGAACGAGTGAGGAAACGGACGAGGGATGGGGGTGTGACCCTCCATCCCCCTCGAGATACGCGCCCGTGTGAATCTCAAGGGGGATGGGGGGGGGGGGGGGGTTGTCAAACTCCCTCCCTCGCCCGTTTCTTCGCCGCCTAGAACGACTCATACGTCATCAGTAGATTATGTGTGGTTGTGGCATGTGAAGAGCACAAAACTCAAATAGAAATGAGTAAGTCTACACGTCGAGGGAACGGGCGAGGAAACGGGCGAGGGAAATGAGGTGGCGAGGTGGAAGCCGTTCATTTCCCTCGGAATGCGTGCGTTGACTTTTTGCGCACGCACCTCGAGGGAAATGGACGGCTTCCACCTCGCCACCTCATTTCCCTCGCTCGTTTCCTCGCTCATTCCCTCGACATTTAGAATTTCTGAATAGAAATACTGAAAATAAAAGTGGAGCGGAGAGCATGCAACAGTGCACAGTTTAGATTTAGACAGTACAGTACATCCCATAACATAACAAAAACCCCAACCATGTATATCTCTCTCTCTTTTCCATTGGCTTCAGAGTATATGGATTATTGTAGTGGGGTAGTCCACAGCACATCACAGAGGAGTGGGTTTCAAGGGCCCCAATAGAGAGGGCCCACACATAGGAGAAGACCTCCTTGTTGTTTCATTCATGAATTCATTCATTCAAGGATTGAAAATGAAGAGCCGTAAGACACGTGCCTAGCCCGGGACAACAACGAGAATTAGGCATATTCTGAATGTGAGAGAGTTAACAATAATAATAATAATAAAAAGCAAGAGAATAGAAAAAGAAAAGCTTATCCAAAACTAGGGAGGGGGTGTGATTAGCTGTCATGTTGCACGAGCAGAGCAGAGCAGAGGACTTTGTTGAGAGTGGGTCCCAACCTAACCTCATATCACCACCAAGCAAAAACAGACTTCACCTTCTCCTACTGCTACGTGTATTTTATTTTGTGTGAGTTTTGGATAAGTCTCCAATTACGTACCGTACGTCCCCCCCTCCCCCAACTCTACCCCGACCCCAAACGCATACAAATAATAATTTTTGTTTCCTATTATTCTATCTACTTTTATCACTTCATCTTCCACGCTCTTAACTTTCTACCCACATTTCTATCTCTGCTTCTATTACATACTAATCCGATACGTTACCAACACTCAAATCACCGCATTCTAGTCGCACACTTAAATGGCTGCATGAGACCACGACATTGAGAATTTACGGTGTTATTTGAAGGGTCAAATCACTTTTCCGTCTCAAAATTTCTCAATATTTCACTTTTTCACTTTTGTAATAGTGCTGCACGTTACGATTTTTAAAAAAAAACTCTCGTCCAAATTAAACAATTTTCATCGTATTCTCGTCTTTTTCCTCTATCATCACATACTTCCGCTTCCTTCCCCTCTCCCACCTTCCATTGCCGATTCGAGATAAATGAACCCAAAGTACTAAATATCCAGATCATCATTCATGCCAACTCCCACTCTTACTTCCACCCAATCAAATAAGAACAACTCGACGCCTTTCTGTGCCCACATCAATTACTGCTCTCTCACTAAACTAGAGCAACCCTACTCTCCCAACCCCTCTGATTCGCCACCTCATTCGTTAGGTTTAGCTCAACACCACTGCTTCCCAGCACCGTCCTCTCTCTGCTAGAGAGTTTACCCACCACCATTACCTCCCCTTGTACTCTGATCATACGCCTCTCCTTTCCCTTACTTTCTCACGCCAACACCACCATTAACTTCATTTTTTTCTCCCTCCGAAATTTCACGCTCCAATTTTCGAAGAAAAACGAAAATCTTAAAATTCACGTAGAATTATTCGTTTTCCCCAAAATTTGAGACGTGAAAATTCAATAACAACAGAAACAAATAGCAACAACAACTAAAACATGATTTAATTACTGAAACAAATAAAAACTCTAATCCGGAAAGACTCTGACGTTGCTAGCTCACTAGCGAAACTCCAGTAACGCAGTTCAAAATCTCTAAACCTGAAAGTTTAATCGGCTACATTCCAAAATGAATGTACCCAAGAAGCAAAAACTCACTTGGGTCAGCAATAAAGCTGGTGTGAGAAATCTTCATCCCAAAATCAATAAAATCGCGCGTGATAAACATCAAGCTAAACACAAACAACAACATCACACCAATAGGTAATTCCTCAATGAGGCAAAAGTGTCATCATCCTAATAAATAATATGCATTTACTAATACTTACGCTATAGAAGTTGACTATGCAAGTCTGACCTGCAGAAATATGAGTAGACTTGTCATCCTGCATGAAAATGTCAAAAGCAATCGGATAATATTTCTAAGTTATCAGTCATCACAAAGGTGATTTATTTCCAAGCAATGATAAAATTCATAGTCATATTAGACTATTATTGAAATATTAACAAAACACATTTTCTACCTTTAGAAAGACATGAGTTCTCATTCAACCATTGAGCATTTAGTTTCTTCCTTTAAGGTAATCATGCACATACACAAAAAAGAAATCTCGCTTCTTTTCCACAATCGCACTATCCTCCATGTGCCGAACACACTTCACCCAAGTGTGCCTCCCTTGCCATCGAAGTCACTCGGAGCGTACATGACCCAAGTGGGGTGCCACATCGAGTGTCATGTCATTTCACCCGAAGTTAGATCACTGGCAAATATTCTTCCTAAATTTACACGTACAACCGAACTCACATGGAACGGTGCACCGATATGCAAGCAAGTCTGCATACCCTTAATAATATCACACGTATACAAGCAAGTCTGTATACAAAAAATTTCTTTTCTTTTCACATTTTTTTTTCTTCGGAGTTGTGGAAAAGAACATAAAAAAATATTAACTAAAACTCAAAACTCTTTTATGGTGACACTTTGTCAACCATAAGTAAATCAACCACGGTATCCACCATTCTTTTTGGGGAACAAGTAATATTTGACACATTGCCAATTCATACATCTCATCTCTTTGCATCATATGAAAAACAATATGCATACCAATTCGCATAACAATACAAATACTCAAGCTAAAACAAGTGCTCAGTTAAATTCCAGCCAATATCTATTACTAGAAAATTTTCTTCTATTTTGTGTTATGCAATTGGGATCAATCTCGCCAGCTATGTAAATTCCAAATGCATGCATCTGATCACTTCGCTAAGATTAATATATATTCAATTGAAAGACAGTGGACAAACACAAAATCACAAGAGATCAATGCATCAAGACCAGACTCAAATTTCACTATGTAAGAATACAAAGAAAGAACTATGTTCTTCCTAAAAGCATAACTAAACCCTATCTTATATACAAAGACCAACCCCACAACATAACCAATCCAATGAAGTGATAGAGAAACATTCTATAGAGTTTCTGGCCTGGTACAATATTTGAACTGCAAACCTGACTAACCTAGAACTACTTGTATACATGTTCTGAAACTTTGTTAGAAAACTAATCACATAAGTATTCAAATTATTCTCAAGAAGAATAGTATGCAATGACAAAGGTATTCCATCTCTCAGGAGCAAGACTTTCAGTAGTAAATAGAAGTCCAAGCTATACGTAACTCAATGGATTATAACCCATCCATTGCATCAAAACTGTAGTATTCCTAAAAATTTAAGCTCTCCTTAAGGCCTTAAGAAAATCAACAAAAAAATAACTTAAAACCATATTTTCTCTGTCAAGTATAAATCCGATCTATAAATAAAAATACTCAAGTGCTATGTCAAAATACCCAATCTAACAATAACCAAAATCGATACAAAAATTAAAAAGAAAGGGGATGAAAATAAACTCACCTTTGATCCAAGAATCGAAACTCAATCAACACGCGCTAACCATCTCGTCGCAGCAATCATCTCGCCACAACTAGTCACAACCGTGCCTCACACCTTCGCACCTATCACTGCCACTCTTCTCCACCATCTCGACAGACAACCGGCCACCAGCGCGACTTTCCTTCTCTCAAACAGAGCAACCCCAAATGAAAATTTTCTCAACTTAAACACTCAAATCTCCCTTAATCACACAAACTCCAGCTTGGGTATCCTCCAAATCGTTAATTAAAACCAAATCCTCTATACCCAATCCAAAATTCCCCTCAGATTTGCAGATTAAACACCAACATTAAAAAAAATCGACCCTTTCACTCTTGATCCAGAAATGCAGACCTTAGGACTCTCAATCCAGAATACTAACCCACAAATTCCCTTAAAGGGTTTTCAAAAACACAATCTTAGACAAATAGAAAGAACCTGGAATGTAGAAACCAGAAGATCAATCCTTTCTCAAGCAGAGCAGAGAGAACTGCTTGAACAGACTCACCTCATCAATGGGTCTTCCCCCCTCCTCCTTCGATTCATCGACTGCGTGAAAGGCGGTGGGAGAAGAGTTGAGAAAGTTGATGAAGTTGGAGACGACGTCAGGAAAGGCGACTTCTGCCATGGTTGTGCTGTGTTGTGTTCGATAAGAGATTATGCAATGGCGTTTGCGTTGTGTTATGTACTTGTAGGAGATGCTCAGGGACTGTGGCTCTGATCGAGCTTCGCCGCCAAAAAGGTAAGAGGAAGAGTTCCTGTTGCACAAAAGAAGAAGGAAAAAAGGAGAAAAGAAAAGGAGGAAGGAAAAAGGTTTTTTATTTTTATTTTTATATATATATATGGTGGGTGGCTATTCGCCCCTACCAAACTTTCGAATGCACCCACCCTCTTTCACAAAATAAAACCCTAATCATTAGTTTAATAAAAGCCCAAAATCAAGCCCATATACAGTAACAACCCATCAACATTAGGGTTTATAAATTTTTGGCTAAACGCACACCTTATTCTATTTAGTAATGGCAAAAAAAAAATTCATTTTCCAAATAGTTGAGATTACAATATGTACCACAATTAATGAACAAGAAATTTTTATATTTGTTTAATTAGGCGGGTATTACACGAATTCTGTATCTAATGAGGAAGAATATGCATTATCGATGAGGGCTGATGATTTGAATTAAAATTTGAACCCTTCTACGCGTCGAGGAAATGAGCGAGGGAGGGGGTGTTACCACTCATCCCCTCGAGATTCGTAAAGGTGTGCATCTCGAGGGGATGAAGGGTAACACCCCTTCCTTCCCTCGCGCTTTTCCTCGATATTTAGAAAAAACGTTAAAATTTATTACTAAAGATATGGGTATATGAACTCATCCCCTCGAGATGTGTGGGGAAAGGAGCGAGGAAACCAACAAGGAAAGGGTGCAATAACGCAAATCTCGAGGAGGATGAGTGATAAAATCCCTCTCCCTCGCTGATTTCCTCACCCCTTTCCTCGACAGTAAGAAAGGTTCAAATTCTAGTTTCCCATTCAAAGCGCCGTGAATGCGTCAAAATTTTTTTAATTAAAATTTATTTATAAGTCAAATCCCTTTTAAAGTGTTAATTTACACTAATAGATTTTTAAAAATAAAAATAATGAAATATGAATATACGTGCGTCCACCCCTAATAAAACGTAACGGATATACGTTTCGGGTTCCAAAAGTCAAAACCGAAACTATTTTTCTCTGTTTATCTCTTCTCTCTCTTGTTTCTTGCTGTTGTGTTCCAGCTGTGAAAGAAACAAGACTCACTATTTCAAAACACTGAGGAAACCAAATAAAAGGACACGTGTCAATAACACTGTTCAAACAGCTAAGACTACTAAGACAGAGAGACTGGGTCCCGCTTTTTTCCAGTGTTAATCCTTTGGAGCGGATTTAGCAATAAAAAGGCAGAGCACATTGGATTTGTTTTCTCCAAGTGGATCAAAAAAAACAGAGAGATTTTTTTAAGATAACCCTTTTCATTTGTACTAGGTCCCAGTAACTTGTATTAATTTCTTGAACACCCTTTGTTGTGAATTCTTTCATTCCCCCTCCTTTGACTTGCCTTTGTTCTTATCTCAACTTATGAGCTACTGTAGTAGTCCAATGGATAATAAGGTAGAAAGGACAAAGTTCAGGAACAATAATTTGGTCTTTCTTTTATTTTTTCTAATTAAAAAAATCTAATAAGTAGAAGACATGTTTATTGGTGGTTTAAAAAATTAAAAAATAATTAAAATAAATGATAATTATAATTTTTTTTTAAATTTATAAAAAAACTCCAAAATTTCAAAAAAATATAATTTTTAATAGCTAGTTTTTATATTTTTACAAAAAAAAATGAAATTTACGAAATAAAACTCCGAAATTTATGAATACACTCGAATGTAATATTTTCTTTCGTTTTTTTTTGTAATTAAAAAAACGCATGTAATTTCCGAAATTACAATCCTTTGTTAAAATACATAACATTTTGTCATTTAACACTTTTACTACATGCACATTTTAAATCTCGAGTGTTGAAAACAATGAATATAAACAATTTAAATCCTGAGAATTAAATGACTAAAACTATAAGACATCAGTATATTAAAGAACGCACATAGTTCAACTTTAAAAGAATGCTCATTTTTGAACGACAACTTAGCCTCATACAACATGTCTATAAAGAATAACTCTCATGGAGCGTGAAATTTGTTGATCAAAGGATATAAAATAAATAATGAACAAAAAGACACAATAGGATGAGATATAATTAGGCATTCAAATCTCTTTGGCTGATAGGTTTGATCACTCTTATCCTCTCGTGTTAAAAAATTTGGCAATAAATTCAAGTGTTGTTAGCTATAATTTTTTTTTTTTTTTTAGAAATTTCTTTTGTTCTAAACGTAAAAAAAATGATCATTGAGTCAGAGGCACACTTCCCAGTTATATTGTACTCAAAGTGACACAACATACGTAAAAGAATTAGCGACAAAATTTTAAGTTATTCTCAATACTTGAAAGTAAATGTAACTTATGACAAATGACGTGTTATGTAAATTTTATAAGAGGCAAATACCATTTACCACACACAAGACCATGTACGACAATAGAGAATCTGTCTTATGCCTATTTAATTGGTTATATAAAAATTCCAAAAACAAAAGATATACCCCAATTATTATCTTCAATTTAACGACATACATTTTTCTCATTGTATTTTGTGAAATTCAATTTCCTTTCAAAGTATCATGTAAATTATAATATTCATTTGCACAACTTGATTGTTTTATATATAATAAAAAAAAATTCTATTTAATAAATGGAAGGGTTTAGGAGAAAAGCAAAAAGGATTGATTTTGCCATCAAGTCAAAGAAGGTAGTAGCATCAAATAAACAAAACGTTTTGGGCTTCCTACAATTTCCTCCAAAGGACTAAGGGACTTGAAGAGTGAAAGCCAAAAACCTTTTCTCCACCAGACAGAACAGAGAGTGTATATAACCAAGAGAAAGCCAGAAGAAGCTCCCTTCAACTTCAATGGGGGGTTCCTTTCACACTTGCTCTTCTTCTTCTTCTTCATCATCATCATCATCATCATCATCCATTTCCATTAAGATTTGCTTTTTAGGGCTTCAGATTTTTCCACATCGGTAAATCCCTTTCCTTTCGCTTCATCTCTCTCTCTCTCTCTCTCTTCTTCCAAACCCATTCTTAAAAATTTCCTTCTTCGTTCAACAGATTTCAACCTTTTTTCAATAACTCAGTTGAAGAAGAGGTGAAGGAGCTTTGAAAATGGTCTCCAGATCTTACTCCAACCTCTTCGAAATCGCTTCAGGTGAGTCAAATTCGCCATCTTTTGGCCGTATGAGCCGTAGATTTCCCCGAATCATGACTGTAGCTGGGATTATTTCGAATCTCGAAGTTGAAGATGATAGTGTGGAGAGCGTCTACTCTGATGATCCCTCTTCGTCTTCAGCTCGAGATCGAACCATTATTGTTGCAAACCAACTCCCAATTCGAGCTCACAAAGACCCAGACTCCAAAAAATGGACTTTTAGTTGGGATGAAGACTCTCTTCTTCTTCAACTGAAAGATGGGCTTGGTGAAGAAGAAACCGAAGTTGTTTATGTTGGTTGTCTTAGAGAAGAAGTTCACCCAAATGAACAAGATGAAGTGTCACAAATCCTTCTTGAGACCTTCAAATGTGTCCCTACTTTCCTCTCACCTGATCTATTCACTAGGTTCTACCATGGGTTTTGTAAGCAACAGCTTTGGCCTTTGTTTCATTATATGTTACCCCTTTCGCCCGATTTCGGTGGTCGGTTCGATCGATCTCTATGGCAAGCTTATGTGTCTGTTAACAAGATTTTTGCTGATAAAATCCTTGAAGTGATCAACCCAGAGGATGATTTTGTCTGGGTTCATGATTATCATCTCATGGTGTTGCCAACCTTTTTGAGAAAGAGGTTTAATAGGGTAAAGCTTGGGTTTTTCCTTCATAGCCCATTTCCTTCTTCAGAGATTTATAAAACTTTGCCTGTTAGGGAGGAGTTGTTGAGGGCGTTGTTGAATTCTGATCTGATTGGGTTTCATACATTTGATTATGCAAGGCATTTCCTCTCGTGTTGTAGTCGAATGCTCGGTTTGAGCTATGAATCGAAAAGGGGTTACATTGGGTTGGAGTACTATGGTAGAACTGTAAGCATTAAAATCCTTCCTGTTGGGATTCATATGGGTCAGCTTCAATCAGTTTTGAGCCTTAAAGAGACTGAATTGAAGGTTGCCGAGCTTATTAAGCAGTTTAGGGATCAAGGGAGGATAATGTTGCTGGGTGTGGATGATATGGATATCTTTAAGGGCATTAGTTTAAAGCTTTTGGCAATGGAACAGTTGCTTTTGCAAAACCCAGATTGGAGGGGCAAGGTGGTTTTGGTGCAGATTGCGAATCCGGCTAGGGGGAGGGGTAAAGATGTTAAGGAAGTTCAATCTGAAACTTACTCTACCGTGAAGCGGATCAATGAGCAATTTGGGCGGCCTGGCTATCAACCTGTTATATTGATTGATAAGCCACTTCAATTCTACGAGAAAGTCGCGTATTATGCGGTTGCTGAATGTTGTTTGGTTACTGCAGTTAGGGATGGGATGAACTTAATTCCCTATGAATATATAATTAGTAGACAAGGAAATGATAAATTGGATAAGGTCTTGGGGCTGAGTCCGAGCACTCCTAAGAAGAGTATGCTAGTTGTTTCAGAGTTCATTGGGTGTTCTCCATCATTGAGTGGGGCAATTCGAGTGAATCCTTGGAACATTGATGCAGTGGCTGAGGCAATGGATTGCGCATTAGCTATGCCAGAAGCAGAGAAACAGCTGAGACATGAGAAGCATTATAGATATGTGAGTACTCATGATGTTGGATACTGGGCACATAGTTTCTTACAAGATTTAGAGAGAACATGTAGGGATCATGTGAGGAGGAGAACTTGGGGAATTGGATTCGGTTTAGGGTTTAGAGTTGTGGCGCTTGATCCCAACTTCAGAAAGCTTTCGATGGAGCACATTGTATCTGCCTACAAAAGGACTAAAAACAGACTCATCCTCTTAGATTATGATGGGACTTTGATGCCTCAAGCTTCCATGGACAAGAGCCCCAGTACTAAAACGATTGAAATGTTGACTCATTTGGGTAGAGATATGAACAATGTTGTGTTTCTTGTCAGTGCTAGAAGCAGGAAGACTCTTGATGACTGGTTTTCTCCTTGTTGGAAACTTGGTGTTGCAGCTGAGCATGGCTACTTTGTGAGGTAACAAAATGTTTAATTATGTCATTTTAGTTCAGATTAGCGTTTCTGCACAAGAATTTTAGTTCAGATTACATTACACTTGATTTGTTATAACCATGTATCGTCTGGGTGTAGGATGCAAAGAGATGAAGAATGGGAACCACGAGCGCCTGCAACAGATTGTAGTTGGAAGCAGATTGCCGAGCCAGTGATGAAGCTGTACACTGAAACAACTGATGGGTCAACAATTGAAGACAAAGAAACCTCTCTTGTTTGGTCTTATGAAGATGCTGATCCAGATTTCGGTTATTGCCAAGCTAAGGAACTTCTCGATCATCTCGAGAGTGTTCTTGCCAATGATCCAGTTTCTGTTAAAAGTGGGCCAAATATTGTAGAAGTTAAACCACAGGTTTGTTCTTCATATCCCTTTATGATTTAACCCATTCCATCATTCTTGGACATGCATTAAGAAATCTGTTATGTTGTTTATGCTCAGGGCGTTAGCAAAGGGCTTGTGGCGGATCGGTTACTTTCCTCAATGCAAGAGAAGGGATTGCTACTGGATTTTGTTCTTTGTATTGGAGATGACAGATCAGATGAAGACATGTTTGAGGTGATCATGAGTGCCATTGGAGGTCCATCACTATCCCCTACTGCGGAGGTGTTTGCATGTACTGTCGGGCGCAAACCTAGTAAGGCTAAATATTATCTGGAGGATACAGTGGAGATTGTCAGACTAATGCAAGGGCTGGCCTCTGTTTCAGAGCAAGCTACCCCCTTCCAATGAGGCTGGTATTTTTCACAAGATAGAGCAAGGTGCCTCGTTTAGCCTGTCTCTACTTCAAGTCCTTGATTCTATCATGTTGCTCGTCTTTCTTGGTGTAAACTGTGTAGTGTTATCAAGAGAACATGAGGGATTCTGTGGTGTTTGGTTCCATCAGCTACACTTGTAAATAGATCTTTACACAATAAATTGTTTTTTTCTAATGGCATTGCTGCTGGTACTTGTTCAGAAAATTTTACAAAAGTTGACATGAGAAGTTGTTTGATTGCAATGGTTGTAAGATTCAAAACTTATTTGGTGGACAGAGGTTTGGTTGCTTTCGAATGTTTGGTCTTCAGGAACTATCCATTTCGAAGGGTTTCACTTTGAAAATAACTATTACTTAACAGAAGGAGATTGAGCCTTCTTCATTATGGAACTCGGCCTACTTACCAAACCCCTCAGATTCTTGAGCCGTGTAAATATTCTTACCCATGAGGTTACTGAAATCTTAACCGCAGGACTGTAAGGCTTTCCTGATTGATTCTTTGCCTTGATTTTTTTGGTCTACATTCTCAGAGTGCTAATAATGTCCGTGTGATTGTTATGGTCTGGTCTTGCATTTAGACGTTCTGGTATTTTTGACAATTTTGCTTTGGTGCAGGTTCTGTGTCTGTGAATGTGTTTTGGTTCCCAGGGCCTCGAGTGTAAAAAATGGCTCACTGTAATTGGAGGGTGTAGAATATAATGAACCACCCAAAGGAACGAATGGTTGGTTGTGCGGTGATTAGCCAACCAAACATCAAATTCACATCAAAAGGAGGATACTCATGGATCCCAAGATCTAAAGGTAGCAGCAACAGAGGTGGAAGTTTATCATCCTGACTGACAATTGAATTCGTTTAAACACCAAGTTGTGTATGTTAACCGAACCTGGTCTCATCTTGGTTGTTCAATATCCATGTTTAATCAAACACAAGTTTTCTCTGTTCCTTTGGCTCAAAAGTTTATCATTCCTTCTAGAGGTGGAATGGCAAAAGATAGCTATCAGGTAGGCATAATACCTACTTAGGACAGCGGCAAACCATCACTTTCTTATTTGACTTCTGATATTCTTTGAGACTTACTAGACTTTTGATACATCCCTCGGGGGTTGTTTTACGTCTCTTATCAACTATTCATACAACATTATGGTCAACTTCCACTTGAATGAATCAGATTTAGAACCTAATTTAAAGTTACGGTGATTCTAAATGGCGAGGGAGGGGGGTGTGACCCTCCATCCCCCTCGAGATGCGTGCCCGTGTGAATCTCGAGGGGGATGGGGGGTCAACCCCCCCTCCCTCTCCCGTTTCCTCGTCCCCTAGAACGACTCTTAAAGTTAACAGCGTTTCTTGTATATATTTGGCATTCATTTTATATACCATTAGTGGAAGCAACAACTATAAAATCAGGGTTTTGTCATGTACAAAGAGGAACCTTTTGGAGAATCTCTTTACATTACTGGGGATTACATTACATGTCTGACTTGCTTGTGTTTCAACATTCTCTGGAGAGAATATCTCACTTTAGAATGTCTTTCACTGGTGAGAAACGGCAGATTATGGCTTTTCCATTAAGGGAGTTTTTAGCTTTGCATGATTTAGTTGAAGTACTATGGCTCTTCACTTGAGGGAGTGCTTAGCTTCATATGTTTTCCAGAATTGATTCTAGTTGCACCCTTAGAAAGTTATCAGAGCCGCCCCCAACAAATTCTTCTATAGTAGTTAAATGGTGCTGATAACGTCCTCGTCATTATTATTATTATTATTATTATTATTATTTATTTTTATAACTTGTTTTAAAAAGAGAAGTAAGAGTTTATAGTTAGTTACCATTCATTTCTCCCAAGATTTTATAACATGAAATTACAATACAAGTAGCAATCTTGAAATTAATCGTGTCGGGCAACCTTAAAAGGACATTAGCTTGATCTCCTAGGAGACACTGACAAAAAACGTTACAACATACACTCATGTTGGAAGTTAAATGAAATGCACGAAAACCTTAAATTAGAATGATTGAGGGCATGGATGGCATCCAACCAGACCTTCCACAAATTTCATGTTGCACTTTCTGCTCTCCTACATGAATTGAATTCTTTCCTAATAGTAAGACAGGTTTTCAAGAACAACATCATAGAGTCTGATGGACGTTAAAACTGACCAATCTTGTGACAGATGACCCACCACCATGATGAACAGTGAACTTAGACATCAGATTAGCAACAACATACTAACAGTGATTGGTTTTCAGCACATGATCCCCTGTTTACTCAGCAACTATGCTGAATAAAATCCACATCAGTTGGAGATAACAATACTAGCACAATATTTTTCGCCAAACACTGGAGATTGCTTGTAAGTGATCAACTAATCACGGGAACAAGATGATCAGTAAATGATGTCAAGTAGCCAGCAAAAATATAACAGAAAACAGAAGGCATGCAGTATATCTTATGGAAGTATATATCAGTATTTTTCAGGATTAATGCTATACAGTAGTAATAGACGATGAACACGTCAAAAACTCTCATAAGCAGTTCTGTGACTTTCCATTTGTGTCGGTTCTAAAATGGGGATCCCATTTTCTCAGTCAGCAGGCACAGATTGGAGATGAATCACTATGTGTATTATGGTTCAATAACTTTTAGCTTGACTCCGCTTTCCACAGCCACGGGAGAACTCATCTGTCTCTGAAAGGGGACTAGCTAAAAGCTTGTCCAAATCTGATATACAGTCTTCAGGCCACTCTGGGCAGACAAACACATCATCATTTCCAGAAGGCATGTCCTCCTCCATTGACACTGACACACCCTCTGCCAATGACATCACATCAATATTCATAAAGAGCTCATCCAACCCATTGGGATATTCATCCAATTGTTGAGCTTCCTCCTCTGTACTTGAAATTGGCATCAGCAAAGGCTTTGGAATTTCATTTCTAAGGGGCTGGTACCTCACTATCTGGTTGTCAGAAACTAAAGGTCCACCGCTACTGGTACCATGTTGCAGTGCAGGAAGTGAGTCTGTTTTGCTTGGTTCAGGAACACACCAACTGCTTTCATTCTGCTGCAGCAGCTGAACCAAGAAGCCAGGACTCTGCACAGCCATTGTCAATAATGACAACATCTGTTGCTGGTTTAATTCCATTCCTTTAAGGCGTTGTCTCAGACGGAGCAATTTATTATCAGAATTTTCCTGGTGCTGGCTAAGCTTCATGTACTCGTGCATGAGAAGATTCCTATCCTTCTTGAGGCTCTCCACTTCTTCCCAGGGCCTGAAATTTCCAACCTCCACGCGTGTTCCCACAGATAAATTATTTTGTGGCAGATGCTTCTGTTGAGCAATTGTTCCTGAAGTGTTATTATTTTGCTGCAGATGCGTCTGCTGAGCAAGTGTCCCTGCAGATTTATTCTTTTTCTGTGACTGTCTCTGTTGTTGGCTTTTCAGGGGTTTCCGCCTACTGATATTCCTCAATAGATGCTTCTGACCCTTAACAAACCCTTCATTAATAAATTCCCAGCGATCTGGATCACATTTTCTAAAACCCTGATATTTAATCCAAGTTAAAGATAGATTTTTCAGACTTCTGGTAAAAAGGAAACAGAATAAGAAACAGGGAAACAATAAAAGAACAGAAGAGTAGGGAGCCCTTCAATCTCATGGTTTCTCTCAAAATTGAGAGCGTTCTGATCCTTTTTTCTTTTTTCTTTTTGTTTTTTCGAGAAATTTTCTTAAACCAAAAATAGCCTTGGGAGAACAAAAACTCCATACATAAAAGATGCAATCAAATAAGTACATTCTTCAACCATACTGTAATACCTACTTTAATAAACTTGAACTAATCATCAAATTATTATGTTTCTAAAGTTACCAACTAGCATAGATAAATGGGTGGGGCTCATGGACAACGGTAGTGAGACTTTTCTCTCAATACAGTCACATGAGGCGGAGGACGAGTGTTTGCCATTGATAAAGGAATACATCACCACAAAACGGAGTGAGATCAACGACATTAATAGAACAGTAAGGAAAAATAACCTCATAAAACATTATCATCAATCTTCCGTACAATGTGAAAAGGGGCAAATGCACCACATCATGAGTTTAGGTATCTTGCCTGTCCGGCGTTGTCCCTTTTGAAAGTCCACAACTACGTCACCCAGTTCAAAAGAAACAAAATGCTTATGTCAATCGTAACATTCTTTTGTCTGTCAATAAGATGTTGGCGAACCTGCTAGTGAATCAAAGGCATTTGTTCTGCCTTAACGATGACATCACTATTCACTGGTGCTAAATCCACGGGATCAAAAGGAGAAAAACCCTGCACAGTCTGGAAAGGCGAATGCCCCGTACTTCTATTGACAGTGTTATTAAACAACCTCAGCACGAGATAAAAATTTCAGGCCAAGAAGTACCATGTTCAGTCATCAAAGATCAACCAAACTTTTACTAACAACCTCTGTCTAGCCTTCAATTTGTGGATGGAATTGAGTGGAAAACTTCAAAGAACAATGCAAAAGTTGCTATAAAGTCTTCCAGAACTGTACCATAAATTTTTTATTGTGGTTAGACACAATGCTCCAAGGGACACCATGAAGACGCACCACCTCATTGAAATATAAATTAGCTACATGCGGCATCATCAACTTTTTGACAAGGGATGAAGTGAGTCGTCTTACTAAAGCGATCAACCAAAAACTGAATTGTAACTCTGAGATGTAGGAAAACCTGTTACAAAATCCATAAGAAACATCCAACCACGACCTCTCAAATATAGGTAAGGGAGAATACAAACTAGCGTTCGTCAACCGTCCAGTATGACATACATAACACTTCATCACAAGGGTGTTAACATCAAAATGCATGGTGGGCAGAAATAACGTTACTTCAATAATAACATCACCTTACTGACACCAGAATAACCAGCCAAACCACCAAAAAACTTTACCAATGGCAAAGAACTTCTCCCCTTATATGAGACATGGGTATGCAAAGAACTTTACCACGAAAAAAAGAAACCATCATTGCAAAAGAAATTCGGACTGGTGTAAAGCGGTCCGACAAGCAAGATAAATTCATCATCATCAAAGCTCATTCCCGATACCTTCGGGGTCAGCTATACATGTCTTATTCTCCAAGCAATGCGGTTTTCCCACATATCCTCACCTAATCCAAGCTCAAGGATGTCTTCCTTCACTACCTTCATCCAAGTTTTCAACGGTCGTCCCCTCCGTCTACACCCTTCACTAACATGCCAATCTAGACATTTTCTAATTGGCGTCGTGCTTGATATCATCCGCACGTGACCAAACCACATTAAACGCCTCTATCTAATTTTGTTCTCTATGAGCACTACACCTAAGTATCTCCTAATTCCTTCACTCCTAATTTTATCCTTACAGGTTTTACCACACATCCGTCTTAACATACATATTTGTATTACCACCATCCTATGTGTATGTTGTCCCGTAGTAGCCCAACATTCTGAACCGTAGAGTATAGTCAGTCAAACAATTGTCTTATAACATTTCCCTTTTAACCTTGCAGACATCATTCTATCACATAATACATCTGACGCCATTAGCCATTGTATCCAACCAGCTTTAATCCTATGGTCTACATATTCTCCAATAGCCCCATACTTTTGAATTATAAATCCTAGATATCGAAAAGCCTCACACTCAGGAACCTCCATGCCTTCAATCTCAATTGAATTACTCGACCCTTTTGATTCACAACTAAAGTTGCACACTCGATATTTTGTCCTCGAACGACTAATTCTAAAACCATTATCCTCTAATGCCTTCTGCCACTTATCTAATTTATGACCTAAACCTTCACTAGTCACATCAATTAAGATAATATCATCTGCAAACAACATGCACCAAGGTATATCTTCTAGAAGATGTCTCATCAACTCATCCATGACCAAAGCAAAGAGGTATGAACTTAAGGTCGACCCTTGATGTAGTTCTACTGATACTGGGAATTCACTGGACATCCCGCCTACTGAGTGAACACTTGTTACAACCCTTCATACACATCCTTAATGATATCGAGATAACATTAACACTTTCTTTCTTCCAAGCACCCACTAAATTAACTCCTGGGACTCTATCGTAGGCTTTTTCAAAATCAATAAAAACCATATGCAAACTTTCACGTTCCTCTCAATATTTTTCTATAATTTTCCTAAGTAAGAAGATGGCTTCGTAGTAGACCTACCCAGCATAAATCCAAATTGATTTTTGGAAATAGTGGTTAAATTCCTAAGTATTTGCTCTATGACTCTCTCCCAAAATTTTATTGTATGACTCATAAGCTTTATCCCTCTAGTTCGAGCAGTTCCGAATATCCCCATTGTTCTTATAAATTGGTACCACAATGTTGCGCCTCCACGAATCTGACATTTTTCTAGTTTCCAAAATCCTATTAAAGATCCTAGTTAGCCATTGAATCCCAACTTCTCCCAGACATTTGCACGCTTCAATTGGTATATCATCCGGTCCAACTCCTTTCCCGTCTTCATTCTTTTCAAAGCTTCTGTTACTTCTTTGGCACTAACTAGATGGAACACGTGATGTCTCCCTTCCTGTAAAGCACATTCCTCCAAGTTTAACTCCCCTACATGTGTCCCATTGAGCAGGTTTCAAAAGTAATTCCTCAATCTAAAATAGTTTTATCCTACACTAAAACTCTTCTATCCTCATGCTTAACACACTTACATGACTCAAATTCCTAGTTTTTCGTTCTCACTTTAGCTATCTTGAAAATATCATTTTCCCTTTCAGATGTATATTCTATCTTTTTAGCTTCCCCTACTGCTTTAATACTCAACCTCTTATCTTGTTGATAGAGCTCATAAGACTCTAGGCATCTATATCTTTGCCACTCTTTAAAGAATCTTTTTTTATGTAATGACTTGTTGCACATCAGCGTTCCACCACCACGTCTCCTTATCATATTTACCTCATTTGGCTTCTCCCAACTCTTCCTTCACCCCTCTTCTCATTCGGTTCACCAATGCTCACAAAAATCCGCGATACTAATTTTGTCCTTTGGTTCTAGATTCTCCCAACCTTCTGTAACTGACTCCCAAAATCTTCTTTCTAAATTTTTGGCACACATCTCCCTGTAAAGTCCATCACTTATTTTTTATCTAATCTGTCCTTTAGCAATACGACCCCTACTCTTAAGACAAAAATCGATGACTAACAACCTATGTTGGTTTGTCAAATACTCCCCTGGTATAACCTTACAATTTATACACCTACCTAGATCGTGTCTCCTAACAAGAAAATAATCAAGATATATAGGATAAAAAAAAATCGTACCCATACAATGTCGGTTACTCATCAAACCCGCAATCGTCGAAGTGCAATACAACCAAACAATCTGTTCGCCTGCTGAGTTCATCAACCATATGGTTATTGGATCCCTTGACATGCTTCAAAGTAAAGGTAAAGTTCTGAATTTCATTAACCCACTTACTAATCCGATTACTCATGTGCAAATCGAGGAAACGGAGGGTTTCATGATAGGAGTGAATCACGAATTCACGAGATAGAAGATAATGCTTCCAATGGTGAAGGGCTTCGACCACACAACAAACAACTCAGCATCATACGTGGAATAATTCAACTTGCTTTATGCAAGATACCTCAAAAGTCTTCCCAAAATTTGGCAGCAGTAATACTGAAGCAATGGTCATTTTAAGCTTAATGGCATAAAAAAACAGCTTGACATTCATCATTCCAAGAAAAAAGCTCACTTTTCACAAGCTCTGTCAATGATGCCACAATAGAACCGAAACCCTAATAAAATGCCCGTAAAAGATGACCAACCCATGAAAAATGCGTACTTGGGAAAAGAAGTGGGAACAGGCCATCACTAATAGCAACTAACTTAGATTGATCAACATACATTCCACCGCCCGAGACGACATACTCTAAAAAAGTAAGCGAGGATATCATAAAAGCACACTTCTTTAAGTTCAAATAAAACTTATGCTCGCGCAGAACCACCAAAATATTATGAACATACTGCAAATGCTCTTCCTTGGTGCGACTAAGTATAAGGATAATAAACAATAAATTATTGATAAAACAAATGTGTCATTACCCGCATAATGTTGAAGGAGCATTGGACAACCCAAAAAGCATGACTAGCCTTTCATACAAACCCTCCACATTAAAAGTTGTTTTCTATTCATCCCCAGGCCGCACACGAATATGATGATATCCATTTTTAAGATCAAACTTTGTGAAGATCCTAGTTCCCTGCAAATTATCAAGCATTTCCTCCAAGTTAGGAATAGGAAAACGATATTTGACATGACTTTATTAATAGCACGAGAGTCCACAAACATACGAAATGAGTTATCCTTCTTATACACTAACAAAGCAGGAACAACACTAGAAGTACTCTCCATGATGTACCTTTTGGCCAAGAGTTCATTCACCTGTTGTTGCAACTTTCATGTTCTCTTAGTGCCATATGATAATGCGGTCGATTAGGAATTGGAGCTTTAGGTTCCAACTCAATTTCATGTTAAATGTTCTGCAAAGGAGGTAAATAACCACGTCCCTCACTACACACATCTCCAAATTTGCTGAGAAGTTGTTTCATGCAGGGTGGAATGGGAAAATCAGGCAATTGGAATGGGGAGGTGACTATACCCGATTCGTATACGTTACCAAGAATCTCATTGCACTATAATTGTTGATGCCTCAATGTGTTGTACCCCAATCTCATTTGCATATGTTAGGGTTTTTGTTTGTGTCGGGTAAAGTGGCTATAGTAGAAAATTGCATCCTTCAGCATCAATAAAACCATAAATATTCATATACCATTATGAATCAATCCCTTCTGAAACTGCCACAATTTTCCCAACAATAAGTGACAGATATTCATCAGAATGATTGTACGCTACATCTGACCACACTACTGTCCACTAAACAAAAGTACCAAACACTTGGTGGTCACTCTCGCCTTCTTACTCAGATCCAACCAACCCACTGCAAAAGGAACAGAAAGCGGCTCTTCCTTAAAGTATCTACCATCAATTTTGAAACCAAATTTTCGCTGGATCCGCAGTCAATAATCATACTATAAATCTTTCCTTTGCAACTGCAATGGGTACGAAAGATATCATGTTCTCTCCAGGCAATATAATTTGTGATGAACACAAGGGGAACTAAAACTGAAAAACAAGGAAAAGTAGAAAAACCATCAATGTACAACGATGCGAAAGGTCTACCGAAAGAGAGCCTCGCATCCCTGCGCAAGGGGAAAACTCGAAAAATCCCACGAACCACTCGCACGACCCCACGGGTTGATTGTGTGCGCATGGCATTGCGTCGGTCGGTCGAGCAGCCTATGTACGCCGTCAAACTCCCTCTCTAGCATTCCTCTAGCCTCCATCAATCCCTCCTCTAGTCTAGTTGCTTTTGATTCATGAGACTGTCTTCGCAGTATCTCCTTTTCTCATTCTATTCTCTTTGCCCTGTTGATGCGTGGTTCAATACACTCGTTGAAACCTTCCCATGTTTTTGCTGATACCAGTTGATAGATCAAGCACAACGGATAACGACATATAAACAGTTTAATAAAAACGAAACTCTAGTTTGTTCATACCAAGAACCCTAGTTTTCTTGAGATGAGATCAGAACCAACTCCAAAATAAACATTGTTACTCTCCTAAATACTTCATCCTATGAGGTTAAGTTTAAGTGACACCCTTTTTATTACTGAACACACCTACTACAATAACATACTCTAAATGCCATCATTTTTCAACAATAAGTTTTGAAACTAATAGTCCTATTATTCACTTGTAAGTCAATATTGCTACTCATGTACTACTAATTAGTCATAATACGCATGTAACATTAGTATAGAATTAAATTTTTTTAAAGATATGTGAAAAAGTTGACGATCTAAGCATAGTGTCCGATGGGAGTATCACTCGTGACACAAGTATCAAATATGACACATGTCGACACACTTTTCTCGTGGAAATAGAGTGTCGTTACAAAGAATAAGCGTAATGGTATTTTTTTAAATCTATTTGTTGAAGTAGATAATGGTATGGCCTTATGGTTCTGATTCCTAATTTGTCATTCAGAGAACTAAATTTCATTAATAATGACAAAATAATTCATGTTCATACGATAATTTCCAAAAAAAAAATAAAAAATTCATGTTCATTCGTTGCACTATACTAAAACAGTGAACTCATCTTCAAGCTTCATTCCTCAGATTGTGTAAGGAATATATATTACGTTTATACAATTATATTCTTGAAAAGACTGTGTTCGAGAGGAACCCTATTCTATTGTTCTTTTTGTTCATAGTCCAATCAGCAAAAACAGAAAAGGTAGAGAAAAGGGTTTGGGAAGTTTCTGGGCTGTACGAGAAGTGTTCAAGGCCTGCCAACCGCTGAGACGAGAACAACCTTGTTTGACACATGTTCTACACGATATCCATGACACTGTGACACAATGGAGTGTCCGTGCTTCTTAGATTTTATGAAGATAAACCCTCACAATCACTTTGATGTGTTTTCAACAACACCAACAATACTTTGCATGTTTTCGTTAAAAACTAAATTAACATGTCTTTTTTACGAACCTTACCAAGTATACTGACTTTATTGAAGTTACAATATTTTGCACTTAGAAGGTGAAAATAATTACAATGAAAATACACTGTTCTTTTGAAAAAAAAAAAAAAAAAATTTCCCCCTCTTCCCTCCACATACCTTGAATTTACAAATGGAAGTGTTTTATGATCCTAATAATCTTATACACATAAACGTCTCAAGACAGATTAGACATAAATGAGTCAACTCTTTTACATTTCCTCAAAACCTTTTTTGTATTGGGTTATGCATATATACATCCCTCCCTGCACGATATGTGATACATTCAATTGCACCCATATATATGTATCTAATGAATTTCAGTGAGAATGAGAATGCATTGACCTTTATGGAATAGGCTAATTTCTACTTCACCAAATTTTAATCAATAACTTGTGACAATGGACAGTCTAGACAAAATACAAAAGGTGTTTGCTTATTAGAATTTCTCAGGTTCGAAGTCTTTGAACTTGCTGGCTATCAAACTAATGGTAATGGTTTAGTAAGATAAACTTCAGACAAGTCATGAAATCGGTACAAAAAATGCTTATAATTTCATATTTGTGAGTGTGTGTGTGTGTGTGTGTGGAGTGGGGGAAAGGGGGAGAGAGAGAAGAGAGCCTTGTGCAAAGAATACATCCTGTGGAAGTGGAACTATGGAGACTATTTATGTGTCTCCAGCAATGGTTTTTAAAAGCAGGAAACGCCTTGCCCCATCAAGGCTTAAATACTTCAAAGGGTTACGGGTCAACATTGGAGTGCCTAGCATCTTTATTTGCTTTTCATCACAAAGCATGTGCCTCAATTGCATACTCTTAGTAGTCTCAACTGTTCCAATTGCAAGATATTATGTGTTAGGACCAGTTCTGAACTTAGAGACTTCAAGAAGAGCTAAACAGTAGGATTTTTTTTTTTTTAACCTTTTATGTCCTACCAATCACAAGGCCTAGCAACAAGGCATAAAAATTTTGACTTCTTTTAACACGAAGTTTATGTTTTCATATATTCAGTTTTTAATATATTCTACAAATTTCTAGTATTGTATAACTCTAGTATGAAGAACCTTGACAAGGCTAAGAACAAGCACTACATTAATGGTGTCCAAAAATTAAAGTCAAGATCTAGATTGTAGGGACACTAATGATAGGCTGATGTAGCAAAAAGTAGTGTTTATAAAAGCATCTTAAGTACTAAGGCATTCAGGCCTCCATAAGGGGAAGTGTAACCTTGAGGTGTATACAAGGCATAGCCTCGATAAAGAGGGCATAGAGCTGATTTGCTTAGCTTAGTGAGATTATATACTGATGTTGACACTTTCAGATAATATCTAGTTTCAAAGCTATAATAGCTTCATCTCCCTTCTTCATAGAGCCCGACCAATCCAGAAGTGTGCCAACGAGGACGTTGGGCTCCCTAAGGGGGGTGGATTGTAACACCCTTATATGAGCCTCTGAGGCTGGCTATTCCTTGTGTGGGTGAGCTCAGAGGCTTGCAGGCTACCAAGGGGGAGTTATAGTCCAACATCGTCTGGGTGAGGGAAGGGGTTATGCTATATATGTGCGAGTTTGGATCTCCATGATGCAACATGTATGAAAACCGTGAGGGGGAGGGAGAGGGTGAGGGAAAGGCCCAAGATAGGAGGAGCCCAATAGGCCCGTGGATCCCAAAGCGTGTGTTGTATCATGAGCAGTGTCGTTGTGCCACTATGATACAACGCGTTTTAAAGTAGTGCGGGCCTTGGACTCAAAATGGACAATATTGTACCATGTGGATCGAGTCGTTACAACTCATCTTCTCCGTGCTTTTTTTATTTCATAGGTTGCATGCAACAAAACAATGGCCTTTTGTTTGGATAATTAGGGGAGTCGAAAAAAATAATGGCAACATACGCCGTCCACATATCCATTGGTTATAAAATAGGCCAACTCTTGACTCGGTACAAGTTGACTTGTCCACCTCGTGACTTCAACTCACATGCCTCATTGCAAATATACTAAGGCGTACTCCTTAACACTTTTAGGGAACTCGTCACCGGGGTATATGCCTCAAGGCGTACTCCTTGATCTCATTTTTAAACACAATAAATGTTTTTTGAATTCTGAAGAACTTTCCCTAGATCCTCCCCTTTAGGTTCCCTTTCTGCAACCACTCTTTGATAATTGCTCTCTCCTGCATCTGTACCTACAGGCCAAACAGCATGGAAGTGCCATGATTGCAGCAGTTGAACACCGGGTTGTGAATAAATTGACACTTTCCACACACTAACTATTGCTCCATCTGATCCCGACTAAATGTTTGTCGCTGCTGATTTCCTATACCCTAATTTTTTATCTAGATGATGAGATTCAACAACCTGGCATGGTAATGTCGATTTGGCACTAAAGCGCATGCACAAGTGAGCACCCACATGAGAGTTCTGCTTCTTTTATGACTTATTTTGTATTTCCAGCAAATATGTTCTTTTCATTTCAGATTTGTGTGCAACAAATTCATACATAACTAATTGGCTAAGAAAAACACAATTCAGTTCTTACACTGAGACATGAAAGATTCAAATCTGTATTTTCAGGGTTTATGTTGAATTCCCCAGTTTGAGAATAAAATTATAAAAAATTGTTTTTGTTTTTGTGTTCAAGTGGCCTTCGTTCGAAGTTTTCTTCCACTTTAGATCAATATTGGTCTTGCCTTTACATACACCCCTGTTCCTCTTAGTTGGCACTTGGCACCAGGCATCAGGCTGACCCATTGTTTTAAAATTTGAGTTGTCTGCTCCCCGCCCCCACCCACTACCCACCACCACCACACACACAATCAACAATAGAGAATTAGTCTTAGAAGCACAATCCTCAAAACCTCTCAAAGAGTCTTGCACATGTCAACATCCTCCCGCTTTGAAATTACTGAACTGTCCCATCTTCCGACTTTTGAGCACACCTTTGATTTTGATTTGGAATGGGTAAACCTTTAAGGTTCTGTGTTTAGCCCCCTTAGGAATTACCCATATCCAAGCATCATTCAAGTTACTCAACAAAATGGGCTTCAATAATCTCAATTGCAATCAATGGGGAACCAAGAAAGTTCCACCACCACCTTGTAATTTTGAAGCATTCCCCTCTCCTTCAATAAGATAAAATGACATTCACCTTGAACTCTAATCTCCTTGTTCTTGTTGTCTGAGCAATGCTTCCATAAGATATTTTGATTTCATCAAAGAATCTGCAACAGCTTTTCACCCTTTACCCTTGTTACTCTCCAGAATCCACCTCAATTGGTGATCATTCACCAAAGATTTTAGCAAACTTCCCCAATCCCCACCTCGTCAGATTACCCACTCTAGTCTCAGTTTTTCCTTTTTCTTCATTCTGATATTGGTTCTTTTTCTCCACAACCCTGTTTAAAACATACAACCAAGAATAACCCTGACCCACAACTTAGGATTGACCTTGGTGATGACTAATTCTTGAAAGAGTAGGACGAGTGTGTTGCCATTAACATACATCAACCTATCTTTAATGAATAAAATAAAATGTTGAACCAAGTAATGACTTTGAAAGCAAAACACAAAAGAAGCAAAGAGCACTCCATAAGCTTACAAACTATGCCACTTAGGGATTGGTTGGTGATGAAATCTTGTTATGTGAGAATGTAGGGGAAATGGAGTGAATAGGAAGAGACTGGAAAGGAGGAGAGAAGGTGAGAAGGTGAGATTGTAGATGACACTCTATTCCCATATATTGGGGAATCACACTCCTTGCTCTGATTAAAGTATCTAACTCCCATATTTCATGAGAAACATGGGAATGCAATTCCTATATTTTTGTCGAAAAAACTTATGGTTCACGCTGATTACACTTTTGAAAAAAAAACCTTTGAAATGGTTTCAATCCAACTCTCGCCCCAGTCTCCAAGGCATATGAACATTAGTAGTTCACCACACATTTCAATTTCGAGGCAGTATCACGGAACAGCATTTTGACAAAATCTTGTATAAACATGGTGGCTGCCAGTTTTACTTGAATCTAATGGTTCACATTTCAGAGTTATAGAAAATCCAGCGTATTAACTAAAATGTATGACCCCTTCACCAAAACAATCATTTTAAAGATGGATTTTGGTTTCCATCTTTCCAGATTTTCATTTTCTCTCTCTCTCTTAAGCTTTGTTCATGGTGAACCATCAATGTTATGCTGAGCCTCCTCTCTTCACACATCTACACGACCCTTTCAGAGATGGACTTAACATCATACCTTTACAAAAATTTCAAAATCATCTTTATGCAAACTTCAATCATTTAAACTCAACTCTATAGGGTTAATAAGCAAAATCCATAATATATATAAAAAAGAATAAAAACAAACCCAAAACACCCAATTGCATAACAAAACCATACAATGAACATCAAAACAAATAAACGCGAGAAAGAAGACTTACATAGGTGTTAAGTTGCCTCATGAAGCTAGAGAAGTTTCCATGATTGTAGTACTTGGGAAGCAAATCTTGCTGAAGCGAGTTAACATCCCATATAACAAAGCTGCTCGAATCAGTGGGGCTCCATGAAATTATCGAATCAGTGGTTTGATCATCAACCATTTCATAGCACTTTACAAGAAATGGCGCAACGGGGTGTCGATTTTCGGTGGAAGATTCCCCCATTGATCCTTTCTCTTTCTCTGCCAAATCTCAAATTGTTGGTTGAATTTGATAAACGAAAAAGCTGAGAAGGGTGAGGACGGTGGTGTTAAGGCTTGTTGGGAGAAAAAAAGTATAAGTACCTATCGTTTTGCGCAAGACCCACAGTCAAAATATCTTGGAGTCGTCGATGCATGGCCCTCCACTGCCCATAGCCCCACTCACCATTCCCCTAGAAAAACAAATTTTCATTTCTTAATTTTAATTTTAATTTTTTATTTTTATGAAAACCATATATATATTAAGATTTGAAGTAGTGATTTATTATTCATTGCTGACTCGCACAAATGTTAATTATAAGGAATTAGAGATAAAAGACGACTAAGATTGAAAGTTGAGAAAAATGTTGATGATTATGATTCATTTTCTACAATGACATATTTGTAAATATACAACATGTATAAGGCCAAGAAAATGAAAAAAAAATTTGTGAAAAAAATTGGTGTGATGTATATATGGTTGAGAGATAAAGTATTGTGTTTCCTTTTTTCTTAAAATAAAAATGATCATAACTATCTACATAGTTGTTGGATTTTGGTAAACTTTGGTATTGTTGAAATACATTTCGTGAAGATTTTTTGAACAAAATTAATGATCAATACAAATACTAAAATTTAAATGTATATATATATATATATTATAATTAAAAAATGTATAATTCAATAAGTGTTTTTCAATATTTTTTTAACAAAAAATGAGACGGCCAAGCACACCAGGGAAAAAAGAATAAGAAGAAATGAGACGAAAATCTTAATGCGCATTTAAACAAAAAACATGAACTTCAAGTTTTGGCGAATTCAAGGTTTGGGGGATAACTCACTCTCGACATTTGAAATTTCTTTTCCCCAGCTGATTCAAATTTTGATTGAGCCTAAACTGTATATATATATATATATATATATATATATATAGGCTTGCACTTCAAAACTAATTGAAGACAAAAGTAGGAATGATGGCGAGAGTGTTCAATATATGATATTTAGCAAAAGTAATGTGTGTGGAGTGTCAACGACATAGGCAATACCCTAATCTATATTACTTCAGAGTGGTGTTTTATTATTCATTGTTGACTAAGACCAACTAAAGATTGAAGATAAAAGATGGCTAAGATTGAAAGTTGAGAAATGTGTTGAACCTTGAGATTCATCTCTTATGATAATTATTTGTAAATATAAAATATATAGAATGACAAATAAAATAAAAAATTGTGAAAAAGTTGGTAGAATGTACATGTGGTGAAGAGAGAAAGTATTATGTTTTCCTTCTTTTTTTTTCAAAATGAAAATTATCATAACTATTTATGTTGTTGTCGAATTTTGGTAAAGTTGGTATCATTGAAATATAATTTTGAAGATCTTTCTAACAAAACCAATGATCAATACAAACATTTAAAATTTGGTACAATGTAAGTATTTTTAATATTTTCATGCTTTAGTATAATATTTTTCAAAGAAATTGACGGACATTTTAATGAACATTCAAACAAAGACCCCAAACATTAAATATATTATAACTTTTACCGAGTTCTACTATAAGAAAAATTAGTATTTTTTTAACCATAAAATAGGTTTGCACCTAAAAGAAATTAGTTTCCATTTTAAAATATGATTGTTTATGGAACTAAATGAGGGCAACAGTGAGGATGGTCGTGAGGGTGTCCAGTGCATGATATTTGTCAATAAAAAGAAAAAGTGCACATGGAGGGGTCAGCAGCACACACAGGTAACATGCTAGTCTATATTAAAATTCAAAGTTGTGCTTTATTATTCATTATTAACTGGGACAAATAAAGAATTGGAGATAAAAAATAACTAGGATTGAAAGTTGGAAAATGTGTTGAGAGTTGATATTTATTTTCAATGATGGCATGTTTAGAAATACAAAACATGTAAAACAGGAAAAAAATGAAAGAAATTGTGCAAAAAGCCGATGGAATATACATGCCGTGGAGAGAGAAAGTATTGTGTGTGTTTTTTTTTTTAAATGAAAATTATAATAACTATCTACGTAGCTGTCAGATTTTGGTAAACTTGATATCATTGAAATGCAATTTTGAAAATCTTTCCAACAAAACCAATAATCAATTGGGCAGTTAAAATTTTAAAATATATATTTTATTATTAAAATATGTAATTATTTTTTAATATTTTTATGCCCAAGTATAATATTTTCAAAGAAACCAATGGATATTTTAATGAACATTCAAACAAATACCCCGAACATTCAAATGATTCTAATTTTAATTTAATCGAGTTTGACTCGAAAAAGTTAGTAATTTCACCATAAAATATACTTGCACCTTAAAAAAAAATAGTATTTTCACCATAAAAATTTGTATTTTATCTATAACCGAGTTTATGGAACTTGATGTTGTCGAATCCTGTTCTCCTTAACCTTGACCTGCACAGGGAACACACGTAAGCCAAATACCATCGTTGTGGTGGCCCATGACATTCCGATGCTTAAGTCAGACAAGGCTTGAGAAATGTGTAATGTTGTAAATTAGGTTATCTAGCGTACCTTTGTTCATCAACCCTGTGTCTTATTTATGACATGAGAGTTTTTAGTCGGCTAGGCCTTTGGTGGCATAGTTTAGGGAAAAATATCTTGCTGGAGATCCTTTCCTTGATAGGAGTCGTCCATATAAGAGAGTTTTCCTACATGTGCTCCTAGATCTGTGGGAGATTTTTCCCTTGCGGAGTGTTGTCCATGCAGGGGAGTTTCCATGCACGAATTATATCTGGTATTCGTTTCCTATTCGGAATCAATGTATTGCTGGCCTGCTCGTCTTAGGTCGATCCCCTAGATAGTTGCCTTATTAGGTCTTATGGGTGTTGGGCTTGATAATGTGACGTATGGGCTTAATAGGGTGCTTCAATTTGGGTCCAACTTCCTGGACCCTGCCTCGTGGGCTTCGTGTAGTCTGGGCTTTGCCAGATTGGGCAGGCAATCAGGTCCGCTTAGCTCTGTTGACGAGATTATCATGACACGCGTATGACGTGGATTAACGGTATCATTAGTTGTTCCCCCCGAGTTAGTGGGCCAGCTTGTCGGTCCACTAAGTCATTTCTTGAAGGAACTAGGCGGTCATGATGATTGAGTTTGAATCATCTCCTCGAGCAGCGCGAGTCATTAATTGGGCGTGCAACTGCTAAAAAAAGGCGAAAATCCTTGCTTCCTATATAGATCCCTTTCTCTACAAAGTTTAGTTTCCTTACTCCTTCGATCCCAGAGACTCTGCATTTTCATTTCTCTTTCTGCGCTTTTGGTTTTGTTCAACTTCCGCGATCGAAAGTTTGTACGTTCTTCCATGGCTGGCCAGAATCAGCTTTCTGATGAACTGTTTGCTAAAGGTCGTAAGTTCTTTGAGGAGAGGTTGATCTCTGAGTCAAATCTGGAGGGCCTTCACGAGAAGTATGGCATCCTTGATGATCCGATGCTCTTCACTTTGGGCGTTGGTCATATGCCATTGTCTCATCCGGAAGGAATTATTTGTTTGCACCGAGGTATGCTTCAGTCGGGCAACTGCTTTCCTGTCATCAAGGAAATTTGGAGCTTCCTGGAGTATCTCGACATTTCGCCCACTCAACTGGTGCCAAATGGGTATAGGATGGTGATCGCCATTCTGATTAGGCAAAGGACGTTGGTGTCCTCATGTCTCCGAGGGTGATCCAATTGCTCACTTCTCTTCGGATAAATGAACATGATGTGTGCGTGTTGAAGTCGCTAGCTTATTTTGGCAAATTGCCTGGCAATTACAAGTTCTGGCAGAAGTATTGTTTCATGGCTTCTGCGGGCTCGAAGTATTTCGAGCTTGATGATTGTCCGATCGAGCGGGAGTTTGGGCAACTGAGTAAGTTTAATTATGATCTCGATCTCGTTTGTATTGATTGCATATTGAATTGTTATCTATGCTTTATGTAGGAAAAATTCCAACTACGCCCCTTTATTCTGAGGATGAAGCAACCATGGATAAATTTTGTAACATGCCTCGAATGTGGGTGGAGGATGTCGTTTAACCTTATAATATCAAACACAGCTGACTGTGGGCTTACTGGCATGAGGCTCCCACTCTTTTTAGAGTGCCGAAACCAAAGTTTGACAGTAAGCCTCATTCGAAGAAGATGAAGCTCTCGAAGGTTAAAATTCCTAGCTCGTCAAGGAAGGCGGAGTTGAATGAGACATTTTCTTATTTTGTGCGTTCTAAGAAGCCTCACACCGCGTCTAAGCCTGCTCCTGAGTGTTTGACCCCTATTTCCTTTCCTGACTTGGAGAAGGCATATCTACAAATGGTGGGGATTGAAGATGCAACAAAGTTGAGCATTGAGCAGGTGAAGGTTCTGAACAACCTGTTGCTGCAAGCGGGTATGGTAGCTTCGTCCGATGTGGGTCAGACTCATTTTTTTCATTGGAGGATTCGTGTATAACTCCTCCTTGGATTGCGAGTCTTCTCAACCAGGTGAAGAGTCGCCAAACTGTCGCCCTTACAGTGAGAAGTCCCCTCCACGTCGCCCGTATTGTCCTCCGTCTCGATCTCGACCTTAGATTGAGGTGACGATGGGTCTGAGAGATAACTCACTTCCCTCTTCCTCGTCAACTATTTCCGAATTGCCATATCTGAACTAAGTTGCCTTCGCTGGGACAGAAGTTGAAGTTGTTCGTGAGAGAGTGTATACCATGGAGCGAGTCTTTGCGAATTTGCAAAAGTCACACTTTAATGCTCTTTATGAAATCAAATCATTGAAGAAGCATCTTGAAGATCGGAGGCCTGCCCAATCGAATATTGATTCGAAGGCTTTGCAGGTAAGATCGGAGGCTCAAAGGGTTCACTTGGAAACGTTTGAGTCCGATCTGACAAAGGTAGTGTCCTCGATGGACATGTCTTAGGAAAAACTGAACCATGTCCGTCGTGACTTGTAATTTTCTCAGGAGACTACAGCCAAGTCGTAGGCTAAGATGCAAACTCTAAATGTAGAGAAGGCCAAGAAGGAGTCTGAGTGGACTGTCCGATGTCAGCAGTTGGAGGCTAACGTTGATTTTAATGCGAAGAGTGTGAAGACAACAAAAAAATAGCTCATTCTGGCACAAAATGAACTTAGTGCAGTTAAGGACAACCTGAGTATCGAGCAGTCCAAAACTGATGTGCTGTCAGGCAAACTGGAGTAGCTGGAGCGAAAACTCGCTGAGTCTCGAATACGCGATGAGAAGCTCCTCAAGGCCCAAGGCATGTTCGAGTTCAGCAAAGTTGTGCAAGGAAGACTATAGTTGTTGCAGCCGATGAAATATGAGCAAGCTGATTGGGACCTCTCTTATTACAGAGATGTGTCTTTTGCAGAGTTTGGATAATCCTTCGATCGATAAAAAAAAAAGAGTGATCAAGATCAGGGTGTACAAGCGGTAGCACGTGCGTACACATCTCCTGCCAAGTTTAGCTCCATTGTATCTGAACCTCCTCGTGACGAGGAGTAAGCTCTGTATTTTTCGGATTATCAATAAAACATGATATGTTGAGTAGCCCTTTGCACTCCCATTGCACTTGTGTATCCTTTGACTTTTCCTGCTGGCTTTTTTTGCTTTGTCTTATTGTGGTGTTAGCTTTTATACAAGAGGTTTTGTTGAGTTAGCAAACGGTAAGGTTGATCTGCTGATGAGAATTCTGACCGCTTATATTGTGATAGTTCAAGCAATCCTGGTATGTACTATTTAGAGATCGAGAAGTTATCTCGGCTAAGTCTTATAAGCTGGCTAAATTCCGTGCAAGGGGATAATTTTGGCTAGCAATAGATTATTCTAACAAGATCATAATCCGCCCTTGTGATTCGCCATTGTAATCCACCATTGGCAGACCAGGCGTAGATTGAACCAACAATTGTTGTCGCTAGTGTAAGTGAACTGGCTAGACTGTGGTCAAGCGTGTGTTTCACTGTAAGTGGTCGGGCAATGATCCTTGTGAGTCGTCCGAGTTAAGCTTCATGAGCTCAGACTTGACTCTCATGCCACCTTTGTTCGCTTTTGTCGAATTGGGCTTCAGGTCAGACCAAGAGTTATCGTCATCAGTCATAACTGACTAAACTTAGGTCAGGTTCAGTGACCATTGTCTGTGGTTGGACAATGATCCCTGGAAAATCATCGTGATCAAGCATTGAGAGCGCTGACTAGACTCCAACTTTCTAAGCCATCTTCATTCGCGCTTGGCGGACTACGGTCTAGAGCAGACTAGGAGTTATCGTCATTAATCGGGACTAGCTAAACTTTGGCAGGGTTCGGCGATCGTTGTCTATGGTAGGATAATGATCCCTGGCAAGTCACCCAGATCATAAGTTGAGAACGCTGACTAGACTCCCACTTTCTAAGCCATCTTCACCCGCACTTGGCGGACTACGGTCTTAGAGCGGACTATAAGTTATCGTTATCATTTGAAATTGACTAAACGTTGGTAGGGTTTGACAATCATTGTCTATGGTTGGACAATGATCCCTGGCAAGTCATCGTGATTAGGCATCGAGAGCGTTGACTACACTCCCACTTTCTAAGCCATCATCATCCACACTTGGTGGACTAGGCGTTAGAGCGGACCAGAAGTTATCGTCATCAACCGAAACTTACTAAACTTTGGTAGGGTTCGGCGATCATTGCCTATAGTTGGCAAATGATCCCTGGCAAGCCATCTTGATCAGGCATCGAGAGCGATGACTATACTCCCACTTTCTAAGCCGTCGTCATCCGCACTTGGCAGACTAGGCGTTAGAGCGGGCCATAAATTATCATCATCAGTTTTCACTGACTAAATTTTGGTCAAGTTTGGCGATCGTTGTCTATAGTTAGACAATGATCCCTGACAATCCATCTCGACCAGGCATTAAGAACACTGACTAGGCTCCCATTTTCTAAGCCATCTTCATCCGCGCTCAGCGAACTATGGTCTTAGAGGGACCAGAAGATATCGTCATCAGTCAGAATTGACTAAGCTTTGACCGGGTTTGAAAATCATTATTTATAGTTGGACAATGATCCCTGGCAAACCATCTTGATCAGGCGTTAAGAGTGCTGACTAAGTTCCCACTTTCCAAGCCATCTTCATCCGCGCTGGGTGAACTACAGTCTTAGAGCAGACCAGAAGCTATCGTCATTAGTCGAAACTGACTAAGCTTTGATCGGGTTTGGCGATCGTTATCTGTAGTTGGACAATGATCCCTGGCAAGCCATCTTGATCATGCGTTAAGAGCACTGACTAAGCTCCCACTTTTTAAGTCATCTTCATTTGCGCTCGGTGAACTACGGTCTTAGAGCGAACCAGAAGCTATCGTCATCAGTCAGAACTAACTAATCTTTGGTCGGGTTAGGCCTTCGCTTGGTATTGGGTGTGTAAGTCTGACTTGGGTGTCTTGATTTACTCAATCTGCCGAATAGTCCGACACAGGGTCAGATCAATAAATCTGATTCTTGAGTCGGATCGCCATAGATTGACTGGACTGAATTTCATCCAGATTTAGTGAAAAATAAAGCAGATACCTTGGATTTATTCATAATATCATTGTAGGTGTGCTCTGTATTCCATGGGCGCTTAAGGTTTTCGCTGTTTGTATATTTGCATGTGCTGGGCCATTTTCCGACTTTTGTGCCAGATCTGACGGGGCTCTCACTTGGGTCCACTAGTTGGCTGGGCCCTATTGGAGATATCATCGTGCCACGTGTACGACATAGATTGCGAGATGGTTTAGTACCAGTTACTTCCCCTAGTTAATGGGGTTGCGTGCAGTGCCATTAATTCAATGGATATGGACTCATGTGGTTGCAATTGGAATCGTCACCTCCTTATTTCCCGTACGACATTTAATGCTGACATAATTGTTGGGTGACTTCATCTCGTTAACCGTCACACTATATATAGGTTGGTCTTCACCATTTCAAGAATTGCCATGAATGTTGTAGAGCATGTCATTCAAATGCATCTTTTCATAAAATATGTTTTGGGTTCTCCAAAAGCTAAAGGAAGATCTTCGTTGTTGGAGTCTTCAAATGTTCTGACATTTGCAGCGATGAATCTTGACAAGGCCTGCTATTATGTGGTGCCACCTGGTTTGGGTGAGCATCTAATTGGTTCCATGGGACCTAATTTTTTTTTACATTGCGTAGAAGAAGTACACACATTTCTCAGGGGACAAGTCTGTCTTCCATCTTCTGTTGCTCCTGAGTTGCCTTCTACTTTTTTTTTTGGAAGATAATACCCGCAGTTGGTTTCAGGATGGTTGTTCCTACTATATCTACTGGGCTTTACTTATGATGCCACAACTCAAAGACAGATTGGTGGAACGGAGTTCTGGTGGATGTGGTTTGTGATCTTGAGGTGTTAGCACTGCATAACCCCAATCATCCTTCTTTTGAGAGACATCCTCATCTGCATTCTTTTGCTTTCACTTCTGAATCCTCTTCGCAAGGCAGATTGGTCGGAGTAAGGCGTCTGCAGTATTTTTCAAGCATCTTTGCTGCCACTTCAAATCATCCTTGTAAGGCGGACTGTCGAGTCGAAGAGTCAAGCACGTATCCCTTGTTACTCTTGTGTACCTTTGTTGTTGCTTCCACGAGCTATTCTCAAGGCAGATTGGCGGAGCAAAGTATTGACATGTGTTTCAGCCGAGCCTTACTCGTACTGGGCCGAGATACTTATAGTGTGTAAACTTTAGTAATAGCCAGTCGGGCAAGCTTTGTAGCAACTTTCTTAGTGATCAATAAAGTTTATTTTCTATAATTCACATTTTGTTCCTTGAATGAATCTGTATCATATAGGCTTGTGTGAACAAATATTCTAGACTGAAAAGCAAAAGAAATCAAAACAATAGTATAATTTGACTATGAGCAAGGACTAAGCTAATATGGCCCTGAAGGAGATGTGCATGATCTTGGCTCAGATCGTGTAGCTCCCTTGGCAAAGTGTCAGGTTTTGCCAATGCTAGTGAAGTCACTGAAAAGTGAACTTTGTGTGGGCCAGGCATTCCTCGCTGGTTGCCAACTTTTGGAGTAGGCGCTGATTTGTTGAAGTGTTGTTACTTAGGTTTGTACTGGACTAAGGCGACGGACGAATGGTATCTTCAGTGTTGGATTCTGATTCGTCGTATAGTTGAGCCTCAGTTGTCGGATCTTTGTTTTTGTCTATATTAGCTTGGTTGTATTCGGAAGTGGCCTTCACATTCTGATTCATGCAAGAAAGTGGAGGGTTGTTTCTCGAACAAGCCTCATTCTGGCTTGTGCAATTCGCATGAATTCCCAATTTCCTGCATTTCTTTTATGCCAAGGTGGTACTAGCCTGCCAATTTGGCTAGCAGACATCGGGTCTTCTCCTCAGACTGAGTAGAGTTTTTTTGTCCATGCGGAGTGTTTCTTCCAACTTATTTAGGTCCAGTCTCTGATATGTCTGTCCTGCGGACCCGGGCTATATTTTCTAACAATCCAACTGCTTAATAATCCAGTGGCAGTCTCTCGTTGAAGGTTGGTCTCCACAAATAGTACATTCCCTCTAATTGGCAGTGTACTTGATAACCTGGTGAAGTGTGGAAACTACCGCCTCTATCTGATGAAGCCAGGGCCTCCCCAAGATCATGTTGTAGGTGGATGGGGCATCGAGCACCATGAACTTTTGGAAAAATAGCTTTCTGTAGTTGTGGTTTTCCTGCTACTACTATTAATCTGATCATTCTGATAGCGAAATATTTCTCTCCGTTAAAGTCGATCATTGGGTGACTGGCAGGTGTAAAGTTCTCCTTCTTGAGCTGCATATTGTTGAATGCATTGAAAAACATGACGTTCAAAGAGCTTCCTGTGTCCACCAAGATTTTTTTTCACTTCCCACTTCGTTATGAGGACCGAGATGACCAGGGCATCATTGCGAGGATAATGGACGCCTTGGAGGTTCTTGTCCGTGAACGTCAGTGGTGGGATCAGGCTATGACTACGTGCATATTGCACTTGTCAGTCCTTGCAGGTGGGCTGCGTCTGCATATCGAGGAACGCCCTTTTTGGAACCTGATTGACTGCTCACTTTCTGAGCCAACTTCATGAAGGACATATATGATGCCAGGAGCTTATTTCTCAATTTTTTGACGACATCTTCCCTTTCCTTCGGTGGGTGGAAGGTTCCATTGAGTGAGTATCTCCACCGCTCATGCGATTTGCTGTACTTGGGGTATCACCATCTTTGTGGACTTTAAGGAAGGGTTAATCACTGTTTCTTAGGAACTTTGTCGTTTCCTATGGATAGTGCCAAATTGATATAATAGAATCTTGTTCTCCTTGATCTTGACCTGCACAAGGAACACACATGAGCCAAAGACCACCATTGTGGCGGTCGATGGCACTCCGATGCTTAAGTCAGGCAAGGATTCAAAACGTAATGATGTAAATTGGGTTCTGTAGCGTACATTCGTGTCTTATTTATAATGCGGAATTCCTTTGTTCAGCTAGGCCTTTGGTGGTGTAGTTTAGGGAAAGATATCTTGCTGGAGATCATTTCCTTGTTAGGAGTCGTCCATATAGGAGAGTTTCCTTACACGACTTGTGCTCCTAAATCTGCGGGAGATTCTTCCCCTGTGTTGTGTAGTCCATGCATGACTTATACTTCAGTATTTGTTTCCTAGTCGGAATCAATGTATTGTTTTCCTCTTTGTCTTAGGTCCATCCCCCAGATATTTGCTTATTAGGTCTTATGGGTATTGGGCTTGACCATGTTACATATGGGCTTAATAGGGCGCTGCAATTTGAGTCCAACTTCTTAGACCCTACCTCGGTGGGCTTCGTGTGGTTTGGGAACAAAAAAAGTATATATGGAGTGCCAACGACACTGGTAATATGCTAGTCTATAATACAATTACAAGTGATATTTTACTCTTCATTGATGATTGAGACAAACTAAAGATTGGAGATACAAGATGGCTAGGATTGAAAGTTGGGAAATGTGTTGAGGGTTAAAATTCATTTTCTATGATGGCATGTTTGTAAATATAAAACATGAAAAAAATTGTTGAAATGTACATGTGGCGGAGAGAGAAAGTAATTTTTTTTTCCATAATGAAATTATCATAGATATCTATGTAGTTATCATATTTTGGTAAACTTGGTATCATTGGAACACAATTTTGATGCTTTTTCCAACAAAACAATGATCATACAAACACTTAAATTTTCAAAATATGTATTTTATTATTAAGACATTGATGCAGTCGTTTTCCGCTCCCTGCTGACCTGCACAAGTAACACACTCGAGCCACAGATCGCCGTTGTGGTGGTCGATGGCACTTCGATACTAAAGTCAGACAAGGATCTGAAGAAGGAGTAATGCTGTAAACAGGGAATTGTAGTGTACCTCAGCTTACCAACTTCATGTCTTATTTATAGTGCAAGGCGTCCTGGTTTTACCAGGCCATCAAGGGCGTAGTTTAGGAAGGAGATGTGGAGATCCCTATTTAATTAGGAGTCGTGCTGTAGAAGGGAAGTTCCATGTTAGCCTTGTGCTCCTAGATACGCGGGAGATAGCTTCCTTTATGAGAGCAATCCGTAGAAGGGAGTTTCCCTGTGTCAAATGTACTATGGTATTTGCTTCCTAGTTGGAAGCAAAGAGTTGTTGTAGTTGCCCGTCCTAAGCTGATCCTCAAGATATTTGCCTTAATAAGACTTATGAGTATTGAGGATAGCTATGAGACGTGTGAGCCTAGCATGCTGTAAGAGTTCGGGTTCGTCTGGCGGACTAAATTGGGCGGGCTTAGAACCACTTGGGCCTGATCAGTGTTGGGCTGATGCTAGGGCCCGTAATTCCTCGAGATCATCATGACACGTGTATGGCTCAGGGGTGTGACCGTTTTTATGTATCATTAGCTACTCCCCCTGAGTTAGTGGGGTGTTAAGTCGGTCCACTGACTTTTTGAAAGGGCAACTGTACTGTCGTGATGATTGGACTCAACTGTAGGGAAAATGCGATTTGCCTTCCCTATAAATATTTACTGTACCGAGGAGGATTTCCTCATTCTTATAAACTATTTTTTCGAGCCATAGTATTTGTTCTTTCTACTGATGATTGACAACGTTGAACTTTTTCCCAAGGATCCGTTATCCCTTACTTGCATCAACTTCTTCGAAGGTAGCTCGGTTGACGAAACTGAGTTTATTAGGCTCCGTAGTTTGTACCGTATCCGAGGAGATGTGAAAATTACTCCAACGTTTTGAGTTTTAGGCCCGACTATACCTCCTCATGGGTTCCTAGGCTTGCACCGAGGCATGTTCCAGTCCGGGCTTCGATTTCTAGTGCCTGATGATGTCTAGCGCTTATTTATCCATTTCTGTATGCCTCCCGCTCAAATGGTTCCGAGCGGGTTCAAGATTCTGCTCGCAATTCTCCTGAGGGCTCATAATGCTGGCCTCCGTTTGACCCCGCTAGTAATCGATCACATGAGAAAGGCTCGATCGAACCTCAGGGGTATTTGCATGCCGAAATGTCCTTGTCTGCAATTGGCGGCAGACAGCGCTGAATCTTGGGAGAAGCATTGATTATTGGCTTCAACGGATTCCGGTTACTTCAAGCTTGGGAGTCGTAGAATGTCTCGATACTTTCAGTTTGATCTCAGTGAGTTTCTTGGTTGTCGGTGCATGCATATTTTTGTATGTCCTTTCTGCGATGATGGTTCTGACGTCTTTTTTTTGTTTCAGGGAGGTTTATTATTCCGTCTCTCAGCGAGGAAGAAAAGTAAATAGAGAGGGAGTTTCTCAGGCTCCTTTTGACATCCATTGAGGAGGTCATAATGCCAGGCAATGTCGTACATAGCGAGCTGCTGCGGTGTTCTCATGGTGCTCGCCCTGCGACAGGTTCACCGGCTAAGGGGGTGGTTGCTCATTGCACGAGGAAAAAAAGTTTGGCTCTGCCCAGTCCTTCCAGGCTTGCTGACTTGGAGGCAAATGTACCTCCCGTCATTGTTCCGAGGAAGAGACAAACCTCTGTCCGTGTGGCCTCTCCCCTTGGTATGTTGCGGTCTGCACAGACGACACCCTCGGAGGGTCGCGACCTTCCTCTAGATGCTTCCGCTTCCCTCGTTGACCTAGAGGGGGAGGAAGTTGGGTTGCGTGTTGATGTTCCGCGTCATCGCGGTCCCGAGACGGTTGCTCGCACCCTCGAGTCGTATAGTCCCGTTTCACTGCACCTCGAAGCCCGCGAGAGGGTTCTTGCTTTGGAGAAGGCCTTTTCGAATCTACGGATGTCATACTCGGATGCTCTCTATCGGGTGGAGTCCCTGGATGGTCGGTTGCATAATGTTGACACTGTCGCGAACCGCAAGGGCGTGGAGGCTACGACCTTTATCACTGAAACGGATGTTGCTGGTATGAAAGCTCAACTAAAGGCTGCTGAGTCTGAATTGGCGTCAACACATGCTGAACTGAGGCGGACAAGGGCCAAATTAGAGTGCCTGGATGTGGCTGTGGACAGGTGGTCTTTTGACCGGAAGGCTCAGGTAACCGAGAGGAAGCAGGCGGAGGCAGAATGGGTCGTTGAACGGTGACAACTGAAAGTCGCAGTTGATGAGGGGCTTCGCTGCATTCTGGAGAAGAAGCGGTTGCTGGCGGAGGAACGCTCTCACTATGCAGCCCTGTTGGGTGCAGTGGACTTTGATGCGTCAGGCCATTAATCTCGTCCAAGGTTATTTGGGGTAGACAAGAGCTTCTGGAGCTGATTAGAGGATAAGACCTCGGTATTGACCTTGATTTTGCTCGCTACAGGAGGGCTGCCTTTGGGTCGATTAATCGAGAGGAAGGCTCTGGCACCGCGAGGCTAACTGATGAGAAGGATGCTTCTCCTTAAATTGATTGTAACGTCTTTTCCTGGATAGACAATAAATAAATATATTTTTTGAATGAAAGCACTGTTTTGCCCCATATTGTCGTGTTTACTTTAGTTGCTTCGTAGTCTGTAGAGTTTGTACTCAAAATACATTACTGCTTTGGGTTGCTGTTGTTGACCTTGTGATAGAGTAGGGGTTAACCAACAAAAATCGTTGTTGGGCAGGGGTTGACCAGGCTCCCTCGGTCATTTTTGTAATGACTTCTTAAGTTGTTGGTGGACAAGCACCGTCTATGTTCTTATTCCTTTGGCCGTTGCTGCTTGCACAGGGTGGACTAGGCGTTGGGCACTAGAAGTTGTCGTCATCAGCCGCGAACTGACTAAGCTTACCTGGTAAGTTCGGCGATCATTGTCTGTATTGAGAGCAATGATCCCTTGGTGAGTCATCGTCATCAGCATACAAACGCTGACTAGACTCCTACTCCATCGGCCGTTATGGCCCGCGCACAGCGGATTAGGCTTTGGGCACCCGAAGTCGTCGTCATCAATTGCGAACTAACTAAGCTTACCTGGCAAGTTCGGCGATCATTGTCTGTTTTCAGAGCAATGATCCCTTGGCGAGTCATCATCATCAGCGGACAAGCGTTGACTAGACTCCCACTTCCTCGACCGTCGTTGCCCGTGCGCTTTAGGCTAGGCTTTGGGCACCAGAAGCTGTCGTCATCAGTCGCGAAGCTTAGTTAACTGGAAAGTTCAAAAATCATTGTCTGTTTTGAGAGCAATGATCCCTTGGCGAGTCATCATCATCAGCAAACAAGCGCTGACTAGACTCCTACTTCCTCGATCGTCGCGCAGCGGATTAGGCCTTGAACACTAGAAGTCGTCATCATCAGTCGCGAACTAACTATGCTTACCTGACGACTTCGGCGATCATTGTCTGTTTTGAGAGCAATGATCCCTTGGCGAGTCGTCGTCATTAGCGAACCAACGCTGACTAGACTCCCACTTCCTCGGCCATCACGGCTCGTGCGCAGCGAACTAGGCTTTGGGCACCAGAAGCCGTCGTCATCAGTCACGAACTGACTAAGCTTACTTGGCAAGTTCGGTGATCATTTTCTGTTTTGAGAGCAATGATCTCTTGGTGAGTCGTCATCATCAGCGGATAAACACTGACTAGACTTCCACTTCCTCGACTGTTGTGGCCCGCGCGCAGCGAACTAGGCTTTGGGCAGAACGAAGGGTCATCTAAGCTATTGGGCTAGCCGCCGATTGAGAGTCACTGGGTGGTAGGGCCGTCCTGTACTGGCATTCCCTTTCCGCTATCTGGTCCCCTCTTAATGTATCGACCGCTTGGTTCGTCGGGTACTTGACCCATTGATGTAGAGTGGAGATTGTCCCTCCCATTTGGTGTATCTAGGGTCTTCCCAGGACCACATTATATGCTGAGGGCATGTCGATTACTGTGAATTCTTGGAACAAAGTTTTCTAACCTGAAACCTTTCCTGTCGCTATCGTCAGCTGTATCTTCCTCACGGGGAACCATCTTTTGCCGTTGAAGTCAACCACCGAGTGATTATCAGGGGTCAATGCCGTTTCTTTTAGCTGCATATTGTGGAACGTATGGAGAAACATGACGTTCATTGAGATCCATGTGTCTACTAGGGATCTTATTACTTCCCAGCCTGCCAGAGAGATCGTCACCACTAGGGCGTCATTATACGAGAGTTGTAGACCCTGGAGGTATTCTTCTTTAAATACCAGTGGCACGGGGGTAGCTTGTTGTGGATCATGCAATAGTAACCGCTCGCAGCATGTTGCCTGGGTTTTGAGACCTCGTAGGGACTTCTTTTTGGACCTGTTGGACAGTTCGGATTCGGAATGGGCTCCATGAAGCACACATATTTTGTTGACCAATTGCTCCCTGGATTCGGCTTCTCTTCGGGCTGCTCGTTATTCTCCTAGGGCAATGGAGCTCTATGCTTCCTCTGTCAGGTTCGCCATGTTCGCCGGAGGTTTTAGAGTCAGAAAGTCATAGAACTCTCCTTCTCGTAGTCCATTAATGAAAGCTGGGACGACTGTTGTGTCGTTTCACACGTTGACAATGATTAATTCACTGTTAAAGCGAGTTAAATACGCCTTCAGTGTCTCGTCCAACCTTTTCTTCATTGATTTGAGCATCTTAATTATTGACAAAGCCTGATGTACTATTTTAGGAGCGCCAACTTGACGTTCGCGCATTACTAATGTCATCGAGGGTGATGAAGTATTGCCAGGCTAACCGCTCGGTGCTTCCCTTTGCTCTCTCCTATTGTGTGATCTAGTGGTCACCATCTCTCTGTGTTTCGAAGGGAGATGCTGGTGGAAAACAAGAACTTTGTTGTCCCCACGGACGACACCAAACTGATGCAGTCATTTTCCGCTCCCTGCTTTGACTTAGTCCCTTTGACCTGCTGACCTACACAAGTAACGCATGTGAGCCACGGACCACTGTTGTGGTGGCCGATGACACTCCGATGCTAAAGTCAGACAAGGATCGGAAGAAAGCGTAATGTTGTAAATGGGGAATTGTAGTGTATCTTAGCTTACCAACCTCATATCTTATTTATAGTGGAAGGAGTCCTGGTTCTACCAAGCCATCGAGAGCGTAGTTTAGGAAAGAGATCTTCGTGGAGATTATTCTCTAATTAGGAGTCGTGTTGTAGGAGGGAAGTTCCCTGTTAGCCTTGTGATCCTAGATATGCAGGATATAGTTTCCAATACGAGAGCAATCCGTAGAAGAGAGTTTCCCTGTGTGGAATGTACTCTAGTTTTTGCTTCTTAGTTGGAAACAGAGAGCTGTTGTCGTTGCCCGTCCAAAGCTGATCATCGAGATACATGCCTTAGTAGGACTTACGGGTATTGAGGATAAGTGTGAGACGTGTGGGCCTAGCATGCTGTAAGAGTTCGGGTCCGACAGGCGGACCGAATTGGGTGAGCTTAAAACCATTTCGACCGAATAAGTGTTGGGCTGATGTTGGGGCCCGTAATTCCTCGAGATCATCATGACACGTGTATGGCTTAGGGGCGTGAACGTTTTTGTGTATCATCAGACATGTAAGTATTTTTAATATTTTCATGCGTTTAGTATAATTTTTTTCCAAGAAACGGAAACTCCAAACATTCAATAAATTCTAATTTAACCGAGTTTGACTCTAAAAAATTAGTTTACATTATAAATTATGATTTTTATTTTTTATTTTTTATTTTTATGGAATTGATTTAGAGCAATGGTGGGGTGGTGGCAAGAGTGTCCAATGCATGATAATTAACAACAAACAAATGTATGTGAAGTGCCAAAGATACAGGTAATATGCTAGTCTACATTACAATTCAGAGTGGTATTTTGCAATCATTGCCGAATGGGACCAACATTATATCATAGGGAATGGAGATAAAAGATGGCTAAGATTAAAATTAGAAAGTTGGGAAATGTGTTGAAGATGGAGATTCATTACCAATCAGCAATGTTTTACAATTCATTGCTGACTGGAACAAAATTGAAGATTGGAAATAAAAGAGGGCTAAAATTGAAAGTTGGAAAATGTGTTGAGGGTTTAGATTAATTTTCTATGATGACATGTTTGTAAATATAAAACATGTAAAGGGGCAAAAAAAAAACGGTGAAAAAAGTTGGTGGAATGTACATGTGACGGAGATAGAAAATGTAATGTTTTTTTTTTTTGCAAAATGAAAGTTGACACAACTATCTTCATAGTTGTTGAATTTTGGTAAACTTGGTATTCTTGAAATGCAGTTTTGAAGATATTTCCAATAAAATCAATGATCAATATAAACACATCAAATTTCAAAATATGTATTATATAATTAGAATATGTAAGTATTTTCAATATTTTCATGCCTTATTATCATATATTTCATGAAACGGTCTAACATTTTAATGAACATTCAAACAAAGACTCTGAACATTCAATCGTTTCTAATTTTAACCGAGTTTGACGCTAAAAAAAATTAGTTTACATTCTAAAATATGAATTTTTTATGGAACTACTTTAGGGTAATGGTGGAGATGGTGTTTAGGGTGTTCAATACATGATATTTAGCAAAACAATGTGTGTAAAGTGCCAATGACACATGCAATACCCTAGTCTTTATTACAATCTAGGGTGGTGCTTCACTGTTCATTGCTGATTGGGACAAACATCAAATCATGAGGATTGGAGATAAAAGATGGTCAGAACTGAAAGTTGCAAACTATGTTGTGGGTTGAGATTCATTTCCTATGATAATATGTTTGTAGATATAAACATGCAAAATGGCAAGTAATATGAAAAAAAGTTGGTGGAATATATATGTGGCGGAGAAAGGTTTGTGTTTTTTTTTTTTTTTTTTTTTAATGAAAATTATCAAAACTATTACCATCAAATAAGCTTGCACCTCAAAAATTAATTTACATTCTAAAATAATTTTTTTAATGGAACTGATTGAAGGCAATGGTGGGGAGGGTGGTGAGGATTTCCAGTGCATAATAATTAGCAGCAAAAACATGGTAATTAGCAGCAAAAAACTGCATGTGGAGTGTCAACTGTACAGGGAGTATGTTAGTTTATCTTACAAATCTGCCAAATATTTCACTATTTATAAGGAACTAAGGTATTCCTCGTGCCTTCGATACTCAAATTGTTTGATAGGAGGAGAGTTTTCTCTTTCCGCCACATTTACATTCCACCAACTTTTTTTCTCTCCGCCACATTTATATTTTAAAATTAAAATTGTTATAACTAATTATTTGGTTGTCGAATTTAGTATTGTTGGAATACATTTTTGAAAATCTTTTCAATGAAACCAATGATCAATGCAAGCGCTAAAATTTTTAAATACTAATTTTATTATTAAAAAAATTCAAATGCATTTCACGTCGTTAGTATTTTTCCAAGAAATGAGATTGGCTGATCATATCAGGAAAAAAGAAATATGATGAACATTCTAATGTACATTTAAACAAGAACTAAACTTCATATTTTGGCGAATGCAAAGAGTTTGGGGGAGCACTCACTCATGAGGTTTGAATCCCCCCCCTACTGATTCAAATTTTGATTGAGTCTAATTCTAAAGTTTATATAATATATTTTTACCTTAGAAAGGGCGAAAGTGGAGATGGTGGTGGGGGTGTTCAGTACATGATATTTAGCAATAAAAAAATGTATGTGGAGTGCATATGACACGAGGAACACTCTACTCTATCTTACAATTAAGAGTGATGTTTTACTGTTCATTGCAGATTGGGACAAATGACCAACCATAAAGAATTTGAGATAAAAGTTGAGGTTAGGATTGAAAGTTGGAAAAATTGTTCAGGGTTGAGATTCATTTTCTATAATGACATGTTTGTAAATATAAAAGATGTAAAAAGACAAATAAAATGAAAAAATGGGAAAAAAAGTTGGTGAAAGGTTCATGTAGCGGAAAGAGAAAGTATTATTTTTTTTCAAAATGAAAATGATCATAACTATCTAAGTAGTTGTTGGATTTTAGTAAACTTCGTCTCACTAAAATGCATTTTTAATGATCATTCAAACAAAACCATTAATGATTAATACAAGCGCTAAAAATTATATTTTATTATTTAAAACCATTTAATGCATTTCACACCATTAGTATTTTTCAAATTTTTTTTTCAAATGAGACGGGCCGATCATATTAAAAATCGACATTAAAATGTCTAAAGCAATGAGATGGGCCGATCTTATTAGGAAAACAAAAAGAAAAGGAAGAAATGAGTTAGACATCTTAATACACAATTAAACAAAAAACCCTGAACTTTATGTTTTGGCGAATTCAAAGTTTGGGGATGAACTCATTCTCGGCGTTAACTTTTTTTTTTCCCCTCAAGTGATTCAAATTTTGACCGAGTCTAAACCTAAAGTTTACAGTATATATTTTGACCTTGGAATATGTTTGTATTTTAAACTGATTGAGGGCGAAATTGGCGATGGTGGCGAGGGTGTTCAGTAAATGATATTTAGCTAAAAATAATTCTATGGAATGCCAACGACACGGGAATACCCTTGTAACATTTCAATTCAATCCAATCCATCTCTCTAGCTAACTTATAGTGGTACATTATAACAGGTAGTCAGTCACATGACTTGAACAAATTTATACAAGGTTGAATGTTTATGTTCATTATAATTACTGAGACATTTAGTATTAAGTCGGAGGTGTTGTGATAAAACTTGAAAGTCTATAGTCCACATAAGAGTATCTCCAAGAGTCTCTTTAAAGATACTTCTTAATTTATCAAAATAACATATATTAAGGAAATCTGAGATAATAAGGAGCATGGATTTTCAAATGACATTCAAGAACCTACTTAAAAACCCTCCATAAATATTTTATTATTTTATTATTTTATTTTAATATGTGGGCCTAATATGTATACAAAACTATAAAATATCTATTATTGGGAGTCGATAGTGGAATCCACATTGATTAAAAAATTATTAAATTAGTGTTAAGGAACTCCTTCACATTACATAATTTAGGGAGAGATAATGCTTTCCTTGTAGGCTCCTTAATACCATATCATAATTAATGAGGTTGTTGGAGGTTAGGTAGAGATAATGCTCCTTAACCTTGAAAAAGAAGAAATGAGTTGGGCATTTTGATTCACATTTAAATGGAAACCTTAAACTTCATGTTTTCGCGAATTCAAAGTTTTGGAAGAGCTCACTCTCGGCATTAAATTTTTTCCCCAACTGATTGAGGGCGAAAGTGGAGATGGTGGCAAGGGTGTTCAATAAATGATATTTAGCAAAAAAAAAAAAAAAAAATTGATGTGAGTGCCAATGGCACGGGAAATACCTTAGTAGTAATACAACACAATCCATCTCTCTAGTTAGTTTATAGTGGTACATTATTATAGGTTGTCAGTCATATGATTCAAAAAAATTTCTACAAGGTCTAATGTTTGTGTCCATTATAATTGAGACATTTAGTATTAAGTCGGATGTGTTGTGATAAAACTTAAAAGTCTATAGTCCACATAAGAGCATCTCCAAGAGTTTCTTTAAAAAGACTCCTTAATTCATTAAAATAATATATATTAAGGAGCTCTGAGATAATAAGGAGCATGGATTTTCAAATGACTTCCAAGAACTTCCTTAAAAACCCTATTTCAATATTTTATTATTTTTCTTTTAATATGTGGGCCCAATAAGTATACAAAACTATAAAACATTTATTGTTGTGAGTTGATAATGGAATCCATATAGATTAAAAATGGTTAAATTAGTGTTAAGGAGCTCCTTCACATTACTTAGTTTAGGGAGAGAGAATGCTATCCTTAGAGGCTCCTTAATGCCATGTCATATTTAAGGAGGTTGTTGGAGTAAAAAAGTAACATATTCTCCTTAGAAAATTGTCATATATGCATTAAGGAGGCTATAAGGAGTCTCTTGGAAATGCTCTAACCTCATCGTAGGTGTGATCATTTACTTCACAGGCATGGTCTCTGGTTCAATTCCACGATGGCCCAGTTGCGCCAGGGAAAATAATAGAAGAACATTTGACTCCTTGCCCCCCACTTGGCTCAAGGGAAAATAACTCAGTTGGCAGAGCTCTGCTTTACAATTGGGTCATTGTGATTACGTGTTGGATGTCTAATTGTCCAAGAAGAAATGATAGTATCTTGTACTTGAACTGGCGGCTCACTTTTTCTAAGTAATGAGAAAGAGGACCGAATATGCCACTTAAAGACTATTGAGACAAGTATAAGCTATCAAGAACGTAAAGGATGTAGGATGGGAAGTTGTTCAGATTTAGTATGGATCATACATGGACGATAGTTGGAGTCAGTGGCTCTCCAAGGGTTCCCTCATCTGGGATTCCTGGGAAGAGGATCAAGTTGGTCCTTCCTAACAATCCAATAAATCTAAGTATGTATTGATTTTTTTTGGAAAATGAGTTTGTGCTTTTGATATATAATAGGTTTGTCTTGGCTTTAGAATCTCTGTGCATACCTTGAAACTCCACAATTGAAAGAATTGAAAAGGAGCCTTGGGTATAGACTTTTTTTCAAAAATCTCAAAATTTTAAGGGTCTATCGACCTTTTGCCTGGTCGATCATACTAGTTAGGTTTAGAAAGCTTTTAAATCCAATTTGAAAGGATTGCACCAAACCAAGGTTTATGAAACCAACTCAATTTTCTTTTGAAGAATAGACCAAGGTTGCTTAACCAAATTAAATGAACAAGCTAAATATATAAAGGATGATTGCACTAGACTCGCTAGTGTCTCAGCACGCCTTGCTTTCTTTTCCACTAGATAAATTATTTCATGTGTATCTTTAAAAACTATTGAGTAGTACCAAATTACTCAAAGTACTTTAAACAAGAATATTTTTTTTGACATACCCCACTAAAGACGAATAATTCGACAAGCCTTCCAAGACTAATGTTTATATCATTTGATTGTTAAGGTAATATTTCTATGAACGAGATGCCCATCACATGATTGCAAAAAATAAAAATAAAGTTACAATCATCATCTTCATCTCCCCCCTCCTCCGCGCCCACACGACCACAACCACCATTTCTCATTCTCTCTACAATGCAATCACAAACCCATCTTACCCCCAATGGAACCACCACCCCCTTTCAACACTAAGTAAATCAACCCACCCCACTCCCTTCTACCACCATCACCACACCTTAATTTAACAAACCCACCATCCAATCCACAATTTGAGGTAAATGGACCCACCCACCCACCCTATCTACCACCATTACCAACATCATCCTCACCCTCCAAATTGAACCAACCCACCACCTCACCCATCTCCATCTACAATCATTTTCTCTGATTTGAGTAGATGCTTTGATGAATTTCTTGATTTGAAGCTATTGGGTAACAAATGGACCTTTGTTGCAAATGGGGAAAGAGAGAGGGAAGATAATGGTGGGGGTGTTGGTTATCGGTGGTGGGGATGTGCCAAGGAAGAAGAAGAAAAAAATGATAAACTTTTTTTCTTCTTAATTTACAATCCAATCCTTTAATTTTACATTGAGATGTGTAACACCTTCTGATGAATTTATTTAGCAGAAGTGTGTTGCTTATCTGATGGGAAATTTGTCGTAGAATATTTGACCCTAATAGCCAAATGATAAATGTCACAATATACTATTGTGTTTCAAACTGGAGTGTGTTTTCCCGTTCTGGACGTGATTTGGGAATTTTTGGATTTTCTGGGGATTTTCTAGCTCAATTGGGGCCTAATGGATATAGGATCATCCTCCTGATTCTGATCAGTGCGAAGGAGGCTTGTGTCAGCGTGACTCCACGAGTAATTCAATTGCTGACCTCTCATTGACTGAAGAGTAACGCTGTCTGTAAGATGACGTCGCTGACCTGCTTCATGAATCTGCCCGATGATTTCAAGTTCTGGTAGAAGTACTGATTCTTGCCCCCTGCGAATTCAAAGTATTTTCAATGCAAGGTTCATTTACTCGAAAGAGAGATGGGGCCACTTCGTAAGTTCAACCTTTTCTTGTGACTCTGATATGCTTGGTTGCAGGCTAGCTAATCACTGCTTGTGTTTTTTCGCAAGAAGGTTTCCCACTATTCTCCTTACCTTAGAAGAGCATAACACTATGGAGATGTTCCGCGGCTTGTCAAAGAGGAACGTGGTCGATGTCATAAGTGTTTCCAGCTTCATCTATAGTGGGCTATGGGACAACTGGCATGCCGCCCCCACTCAATACCGGGTGTTGCGAGTTAATTTGGAAGATGGGGCCCCTTCTAGGAAGAGGAAGGCTGCTGGGCCAAAGCTCCCATTTTGTCTGACGTGGAGAAGCCGTCTGAAACGCTTGCCTCCTTTGTGAGTTCGAAAAGGTCCCGTGTCAGAGCTGGGTTGTCTTCAACATGACCGGCTCTAGTGAGAGAAAATGCGAGACTGGTCATCCCGTCAGGGTGGAAACTGATGTGTCCAGCTTGGAGAAGGATTACTTGTGGTTTGTAGGGGTTGAGGACAGGTCGAATCTTAGTAATGCACAAGCCAAAGCTTTGAATGAACGTATGGTGCGGGTTGCAATGGCGGGTGCTGTTGTTGCTGATTTGCATGGGAGTGTTCTGATAGAAGACTCTTATGAAGGTCTGCCTGAGGTTGTAGAATCTGATCGTCCCATTGGTGCACTGTCTTAAAGTGGCCGCTATACTGTGGGCCAGGTTTCTCATAGTTTGAATTGTTCACCGTCTTGTTCCAGGCCACGGCTAGAAGTGTTGGAGGGTCCTTTGGATAATTCGCTCATTCCTTTCCCTTCGGATCCTGTCAAGCCATCTCGCACTAAAGGGTTGGCTGTTCGTGACAAGGGAAAGGCCACGGAGGAGGGCCTGAGAATAGTGGCAATTGCGAAGGGTGGTGCCGACGTGATTCCTGATTCGGGAAAGCTTCATCCGGATGCATGGATAAGCTTGTCTGCCTCAAACTTAGTAAATATGAGTTCTCAGGTCTGGCACCAAGAGGTAGACGTGGAGTATGCTTCGATGAAGCACATAAGTAGGCGTCACAGCTGGCTGATGGATTGTTCTCCAAAACTTGAGGAGGATACACTAGAAGAGTGTATGGATAAGGGCTTAAAGTACCTTATGCTGGGTATGTTTCACTTGAGCCAGGTGGTCGTTGCTGGGACGGAAGTCGAGGCAGCTTGTGAGAAGGTATACACCATGGAGTGTGTCTTCTCGCACATGCATGCTCTGTATTCTGATGCGTTTTATGAAATTGAGCGAATAAAGAAACAGGTTGAGGAAAAGAAGTTGGATTAGTCACCATGGTCGCTGAGACTTAGGGGGCTCGTCTAGAGGTCCTTGAGTGTTATCTGGCAGCGGTGGTGTCCGAGAGACATAAACTCAAACATAAGTTGGGTCGGATCTGCTAAGACGTAGAGGTTGCACAGGAAGTTGTGGCTAGGGTGCATCTTGGACTGTGGTCTATTGCTGAAGAGAATGTTGTGAAGGCGGTCGACCGGGCTGCTCAGAAGCAACAATTGGAATCCGATGTGGAGTTCAATGCTCGAGAGGCGAGGAAGGCTGAGAACCAGCTCGAATTTGAGTGGCATGAGCTCAGTGCTGTGAAGAGCAGTTTGGCCATAGAGCAATCTCAGGTTGACGCGCTGACCGGCAAGTTGGAGCTGTTGGAGCGTGAACTTGCTGACGCGAAGGTGCAAGAGGAAGAACTTCAGCAGGAACAAGGCAAATGAGAGTTTCGCTGGGTTGTACATGGCAGGCTGGAACTGCTGGTGCTCATGAAGGAGGAGCATCCAGAGTGGGATGTCGGCTGTTATAAGAAGATGTCATATGTAGACTTGTCTGTTACCTCTGCGTCGTCGGACGAGGAAAAAAGTTTGGGCCCTAATGCCTAGGCTGTGAGGCGTGTAGTTGCAACTCCTGCTCCTTCTTCCACTAAGCTTAGCTCTTCTATTTCTGTACCTTCTCCTGATAAGGAGTAGACTTTGTATACTTGTACCCCTTTTTGTTTTGACCATTAATGAAAACAATTTTATCCGTTTTGTGCTCGTTGTCTCTATTGTATTTTTTTGTTTTGCCTTGTCATCTTGCATTGGCATAGGCTGGTTTGATCAATAGGAGGTCGAGTGGTCTGCTTGCAGTAGAGAGCTTGACCATTTTGCGTTGCACATGACTTGGGGTCATTGCTGTGTAGTCATGTTCAATAGCGGGCATGTTACGGACAGTTTAGCTGAGGGTTGAATTGCCCAAGCTGTGTTTTGTCCCCAAGGTAGGTTGCTTGAGGCTTGCCTTATTTGTCTAATTGGTTGGTTGCAGTTGTTGTTATGGGCGAGTTGCGATGGTCGAGCACATGTGTCAGAATGTTCGTGCCAAGTCAGGCGACATAAGCTCGGGTTGGCATTCTATGTTGCATTCTATCTCGAGTGGCCTTTGCTGATATTAGAATGTCAGTCTGTTTGAGGGTGAAAACATTGACTTAGCTAGATTTATCTTTGCGGCTGCTATTTCGAAGGTGAGCGGTGGTTGCGTGGCGAGCTGCTTGGGGCTCCCACCTTCCAAATCATTTATGTCTGAACAATGCGGACTATAGATTTGGGGAGTAAAGATTTGGCGACTATGCTGAAGAGCAGTAGCTCCGTGGCGAGTCGTCGACATCAGTCAAGGACTGACTAGTCTCCCACCTTTTAGACCATCTACACCCGCGCGGTGGGGGCTACAAGTCGGAGGAAAATGGGTTGGCGACCAGGCTGAAAATAAGCGGTCTCGTGGCAAGCCGTCAGAATCAGTTCAAGACTAACTAGGCTCCCACCTTCCAAATCATCTACACATGTGTGCATCAAGCTACAAATTTGGGAGTTTTCGGTGGCCACGCTGAAAGTAGTGTTCATCTGGCGAGCCGTTGAAACCAGTTAGCGGCTGACTAGGCTCCCACCTTCTAGACTATCTACACCCGTGCAGTGAGGGCTACAAGTCCAGGGTTGGTGATTCGGTAGCCACGCTGAAAAACAGTGGTCTCGTGGTGAGCCATCGAAATCAGTTCGGGATTGATTGGGCTCCCACCTTCTAAACTATCTACACCCGCACAGTGGGGGATACAAGTTCATGGTTGGTGATTTGGCGGCCACGCTGAAAAGCAGTAGTCCTGTGGTGAGCCGTTGGAATCAGTTCGGGACTGAGTGGGCTCCCACTTTCTAAACTATCTACACCCGCACAGCGGGGGCTACAAGTTTAGGGTTGGTGATTCAGCGGCCTCACTGAAAAGCAGTGGTCCCGTGGCGAGTTGTCGGAATCATTTCGGGACTGACTAGGCTCCCACCTTCTAAACTATCTACACCCACGCAGTAAGGGCTACAAGTCTAGGCTTTGATTAGAAGCTTTCGTTGCCAGTCGTCACCAGTTAGGCTTGATCAGATTCGGCGATCATTGACTACAAAAGAGGCAATGATCCCTGGCGAGTTGTCGTCACCAGGCATAATAGCGCTGATTAGACTCCCACTTCCTAAACCATAAGGGTTTGCGTTAGACGGATTAGGTGTTGGGATGAACCAGAAGCCATCGTTATCAGTCTGTGCTGACTAAGCTTGCCCGATTGGAGAAAGGGTCTGCCTGCTAGGGGGTGTGTGAACCTAGGTCCGCAAGCGTGGTGCATCATGCAAATGTAGTTACCTTAAATCAGATAGTGATCCATAGGTAAGATCCATATGTCAGAGCTGACTAGGATTTCTAGTGCTCGGGCCAGGCATGTGATAGAATACTATTTGAATAGTAGGTCGAGCTCATGGGCTCGTAGTGGAAGAACTAAGGTTTTCTACATGGTTGCGTTATGTGTACGGCGTAGATTGCACGGTACCACATGTATGACTCAGACTTCGTGACTGTTGAGTATCAGTTACTCCCCCAAATTGATGGTGTTGCGTGTAGCTCCATTAATTAGATGAACATGGTCTGTGCAGTTTCCTCGGGAATCGTCGTCTCCTCATTTCCTATACGGGATTCAATGCTTGACATTTAATGCTGAAGCGTTCGTTTGGTGAACCATCATGTCTATATAATGATGTTTTCCAATCGTTGTAGGCACTATCTTTTGCAGAGCTTATCTCCTGTAAATGCTTTAAGGGAATGCTTGAGATCTCGCTACAAGGAAATGCTTTGGGTTTTCCAAAGGCTAAAGATGAATCTCCATTGTTGGAGTTTCCGAATGTTCTGCCATTTGCACTAATCATACACAATCATAATCGCTGTTAGTGGTCATCTGTTGTGGGTGGGCACGTAGTTGATCTGCTGAGATCTCGTAATTTCTTCTCATGTTGACGGAGAGGAATTGATTTTGGCATTGAAGTGAATTTGATTGCCCTTATGGATCGCTGAAATTTGCTGGCATTACAGAGGTTAGTGAAGAGTAAACCTTGTAGTGGGGCTAATCTCCGCACTGACTGGAGGTCGGGGGGATGTGTTCCCGCTTGCCTTGGCCTCTCCGTTCTGCTTGGAGGAAGAACATACAGCTCCTGCATCGCTTGAAGGTGATGCCTCTGCCGTCATTTTGTTTGGAACTGGTTCAGGCTGCTCCGCAGAATGCAGTTGGATCTGGGAGCACTCTATTTGTTTCAGTACGGCGTAATGACAGCCTCGTGCTGTAGGTTGGTCTCCACGTATCCTCCTTTCACAGTGGTTAGCAGTGTACATAATGCACTGGTAACCGGTGGAGACTACTGCTTCCATCTAGTGGAGCCGTGGTCTTCCCAATATAAGGTTGTAGGTCGATGGTGCGTCACTACCATGAAGTCCAGAAATAAGACCTTTCTTAGTTGCGGCTCTCCTGCCACTATCGCCAACCTTATCTTCCCGATCATGAAGCACTTCTCTCCGCTGAATCCAATCAGCGGATAGGTTAAGGATGTCAAGTTTTCCTCCTTGAGGTCCATACTGCAGAATGTGGTGTAAAACAGGACGTTGAGTGAGCTTCCTGTGTCCACTAGAGCTCTTTTCACCTCCCATCTTGCTATGGAGAACAAGATGACTAGGGCGTCATTGTGCGGCGCTCGGACTCCTTCGAGGTCTTTGTCTATAAAGGTCAAGGTGGGAAAGGGGCTCCATACCCTTGAGTAGCAGATGCGTCTGTCTTCATCCGTAGTTTGTGTCCGCATCTCTAGTAGAATTTTTTTACGGGACCTATGCGACTGGTCTTCATTCGGTTCGATTCCATGCAGGACATAGATTATCCCTGGAGTCTCATTATCTAATTTTTTTAATTGACTCCCTCCGGTCCTTGGTTTGTTCTGGTTGCTTCTCAGAGTTCAGGAATTCTTTCAATTTGTCCCTGCGGATCCAGTACTCAACCTCATACCTCAGACTCTTGTAGTGTCGTTGGTATTGTGGTCGCCATTTTTGTGGTATGCGCAGTACTTGTTGTTGTCACGCTTGGAGGGGTCTTTGCGCTGCTTCGGGGGCCACTTAAGATCTTGCCAATTTTTCATGAAGTTTAGTATGTCCGACGGGCTAGAATTGAGGGGTGTCACAGCTCTGGATCCAACATAGTTGGATGATTTCTCTGGCCTGTACCGACTAGGGTCTGGCCTGTTGTAATTGCGCTTTCTCTTACTTTCGTATTTATCCTCGCGTATCTTTCCTTTCTTTTCCTTAGGAGCGAATGGCTTTTTCTCACTGTCGGTTTCCCTCTTAATGGTCCTCAATTCCTTCAAGTAATGTGTTTTTGGGTGCTCTTGAGGAGCTCCGTCATGTCTAGAGGGGAATCCAAGGTGAGGTCCTCATAGAGCTTTCCCTCATTGAGGCCCGCAGTAAAGGTTGTCACGACTGTGTCGTCGCTGCACCCATCGATGAGAGTTAAATCATTGTTGAAGTGTGTGACATACTCTCGGAGTGTCTCGCTGAACCTCTGCTTTAAGGAAAGTATGTAGTGTGGGCATTTTCGAAAATACTAGCTCCTGACAAAGCGTGTCAGGAACTCCTTTTCCAGCATTTTGAAGGAGTCGATAGACCTCAGCGAAAGGCTGTGGAACTATTTAAGTGCTGACCTCTTCAGGCTAGTGGGAAAGGATCTGCACATTATCAACTTGGATCCTTCTTTAAGGGCCATTACGTGCTGGTAATGGCGCAGGTGGTCGAATGGATCGGTGGTTCCATCATAGAAGTCAAGCTTCGGGGGAGTGAACTTTCTTGAAAGGGCCTCATTCATGATTCGGTCCACAAATAGCGGGACAGAGAGACAGTACAACACGTCTGGATCGCGTGCCCCTTTGCGAAGGGGGTTCTAAGGGCTGAGCCTCTCTGTTCTGGTGGCGGGCTCAGCGTTAGCCGCGCAACCTCCCCTAGTCCAATGAGAGCTAGTGGGGGCTTGGCTTTCCTGTGCTTGTTCTCTACCATCCTCCAAAGGCGGAGGCCCATGTTGTTCCTAGTCTCCATTAGCAGATGGTGGATTTGTCGCGTGAGAGCCTCCACCGCTTTGGCGATCTGTTGTATTTGAGATGACAACATATCTATTCGGGAGTTCATCGTTGCTTTTATCGGCGCGGGGGCGTGAGTTGGCTGCATGTGCATGATCGGGACCGCTGAAAGCGGCGGTATAGGGACAGTCTGAGCGTTTGACGTATCCCCTTGTTCTCCGTTGTTGCATGATCTAGTAGTGACCATCTCTCCGTATTTCGAAGGGAAACGATGCTATTAAATAGGCTAGGAACTTTGTCGTTCCTCATGAATGGCGCCAAACTGATGCAGTTGTTTTCTCCTCTTTGTTTTGACCTGGTTCCTGTTGACCTGCACAAGTAACGCACGTGAGCCACGGACCATCGTTGTGGTGGCCGATGGCATTCTGATGTTAAAGTCAGACAGGGATCTGAGGAAGGTGTAATGTTGTAAATAGGGAATTTGTAGCGTACCTTAGCTTACCAACCTCATGTCTTATTTATAGTGCAGGAGTCCTGGTTCTACCAGGCCATCAAAGGCGTAGTTTAGGAAGGAGATCTGCATGGAGATCCTTATCTAATTAGGAGTGGTGCTGTAAGTGGAAAATTCCATGTTAGCCTTGTGCTCCTAGATATGTGGGAGATGGTTCCCAATACGAGAGCAATCCGTAGGAGGAAGTTTTCCTGTGTGGAATGTACTCTGGTATTTGCTTCCTAGTTGGAAGCAGAGAGCTGTTATAGTTGCCCAACCGAAGCTGATACTCGAGATACTTGCCTTAGTAGGACTTACGGGTATTGAGATAGCTGTAAGACGTGTGGGCCTAGCATGCTGAAAGAGTTTGGGTCCATCTGGCGGACTGAATCAGGCGGGCTCCGAATCGCTTGGGGCGACTCAGTGTTGGGTTGATTCTAGGGCTCGTAATTCCTCGAGATCATCAAGACACGTGTATGACTCAGGGGTGTGATCGTTTTATGTATCATCATCAACAAATATACATTTTACCTTAAGGGAGACATATAGTTTGTAAGGGAAATATTTGAAGGAACAATTAGTCCAAAACAACAACTGATGCAAATAATTCCAAACACAAGGCCAAGACCTAGTTGGTGAAAGTGAATGACTGAAAACGCTGTGCTAGTAAAGCAAACAACAAACAATACGTAATATGCAGAAAAATTCACACCAGGATTTACGTGGTTCGTCTTTGCCTATTCCACAGACGACGACTCTGTAACTATCTTATTAATATGGAAACACTTACTTGAAGATTACAACGTTATCAAGCAATGATCCTTGAGATTACCAAATTTCAAGCAAACAATACCACCAAGTAACAAAAGTTTCTTCTCAATCTTCCTCCTTTCACTCCTCCCTACAACGGAAGTAGAACCCAAAAGGAACCCCGAAGGTTTGACGAAACTCACAAACGAAGAACACCCGAAATCACCCAATTTCAATCCTTTTATTTGGCTACTGTTTCTCGCTTCACACTATACTCGTAGCCTGTTTCACGCCGTTCTCGCAGCCCGTTTACTATTGCTCACGTTGTATTGCTACTGCCCTTAACATTGTGTATGTTGTTGTTCTTAAAGAGAGAATAGGACTAGAAATCCTTGTATGTAAAGGACTTTGAGTTCTTTTCTAATTCTTCCCAAAAAATTGGGATCCAACAAAGGACTTTGAGTCCTTGTCTCACAATCTCCAACTTGGTGAACAATTTCAGGCCACCACACAAGCATCACAAACAACCACATAAGCATCTCCACCTTGGCATGAAAAACCTCCAAGACCCATTTCTTGGTCACGAGAGTCGTCGTCATGCCTTTAAGGGCCATGCCCCCTTGGGGCGTGAACACTGAGATAGCCTAATCAAGTTGAGACAATGCTCAAACTTGATCCCTGGAACCACTTTTGTCAACATATCAGCTGGATTGTCTTGAGTACTCACCTTCTCTAAAAGAACCTCACCATCTTCGATGACATTCCTCAGAAAATGATACCACACGTGCTTCGTCCGGACATGATGAACCTAGTTCTTCGCCAAGTGGATAACACTCTGACTGTCACATCATCATGGGTAACACCCAAATCACTAACCAAGCCTCGAAGCCAAATGGCTTCCTTCACCGCCTCTGATAGAGCCATGTACTCTGCTTCAGTAGTAGACAAAAAATTGTAAACTGTAACTGAGACTTCCAGCTCACCGGACCCATCGCCAATGTAAAACAATAACTTGTAGTCAATTGACGCCTATCAAGATCACCAGCATAATCCTAATCAACATAACCCCGGATCATATTTGACACATGTTTTCTCTCATATACCAAACCAACATCCAGTGTACCCCGAAGACATCTCAATATCCACTTCACTGCCTGCCAATGTTGTTTTCTCAGGCTTGACATAAACCTACCAACCAGACTGGCTGCATGAGTGATATCCGGACGTGTGCAAATCATGCCATACATAAGACTACCAACTGCACTAGCATAGGGAACTTGTGACATGTATTCCCTCTCATCCTCTATACTAGGAGACAACTTATTTGAGAGCTTAAAGTGAGCAATTAAAGTAGTACTTACTGGCTTAGACGTATCCATGTCAAAACGGTGAATAAACTACTCTAAGTATTATCTCTGTGACAATGTCAATTTGCCCTTCTTCCTATCTCTTACCATCTCCATCCCAAGTATCTTATTCGCTGAACCAAGATCTTTCATCTCAAACTCCATGCTAAGTTTCAACTTTAATTTATCAATTTCTTTCATGCTCTTCGCACTAATGAGCATGTCATCAACATAAAGTAAGAAAAAAACGAAAGACCCATCCTTGAGCTTCTGTGTGAATACACAAGAATCATACTGACTCCTCACATATCCCTGCTTAATCATAAAAGTATCAAACCTCCTATACCACTACCTCGAAGATTGTTTCAACCCATACAATGACTTCTTTAGTTTGCATACATTTTCTTCCTTACCAACAACAACATATCCGTCGGGCCGAGACATGTATATGTCCTCCTCCAAATTTCCATGCAAGAAAGCAGTCTTGACATCAAGTTGCTCGAGCTCTATGTCAAACTGCATTGCTAAAGCCAAAAGGACTCGGATATAAGTGTGTTTTACCACCGGAGAAAATACTTCATTGTAGTCCACACCTTCTTGCTGTGCATATCCTTTAGCCACCAATCTTGCCTTGTATCGTATACTTGTACAAGTACCCCTGGAATCTGAAATCTCATCTTTCACTTTGAAAACCCACTTACACCCAATCAGATTCTTCCCTTTAGGGAGCGTCACAAGCTCACATGTATGATTCTTCTGAAGAGATAACATTTCCTCATCCAAAGCCTCTTTCCACTCCTCTTTGTGAACACTTCACAAAGCCTGCGTATATGTGGTAGGAACGTCATCATACCCGTAAAAAACTAAGAATGCACAAGCTGTTTCATCCTCATAGCCAAATCTAAGTGGTGCACGTCTGAGTCTAAGTTCTCCGCTTGCTGCTAAAGACGGTGTTTGTAACTGTTGAACCTTTTGTTGTGTAGGATCCATGTCCCCATCAGTAGGAACCTCATCTTCTGCCAATGTCTCATCAGGTATCATATTTGTATCGCCTCTTCTCTTAGTAGAAAGAATATCATGTTCTATATGAGATCTAGGAGCTCCAAGCTCTAGCGTCCTCATCTTCATCATAGTTATCACCCCTCCAAATAAGGGAACCATCTTTGCATTTTCACACTTTGCCTGTAACAAAGACTCCTCATGGAACTTCACATCTCGACTGATCAGAAACTTCTACAAGTCAGGGCACCATAATCTATACCCTTTCCTATTATCTGGATAACTGAGAAAATAACTTCCTTGCTCTTACTCCAATTTTATCCTCCCTAACATGAAAATATGCTAACAACCAAATACTTTCAAGTTAGAATAATCTAAAGAGATACCAAACCATACCTCCATAGGAATCTGATACTCAATAGCTGATGAAATAGAGCGGTTACTGCTTCAGCCCACCATATTCTGCCCAAACCTGTATTGGACAACATGCACCGTGCTCTCCCCAACAGGGTACGGTTCATTCGCTCTGATACCTCATTCTGCTGTGGTGTCGACTTCACTGAGAAGTGTCTTCTAATGCCATGTTCCAAAAAAACTGCTTCAAGGGATCCTCGGTATACTCACCGCCGTTGTCAAATCTCACTACTTTGGTCACTCTTCCAGTTTGTTTCTCAATCATAGCTTTCCACTTCTTGAAGATATCAGTGACTTCATTTTTATGTTTCATGGTATACACCCATACTTTCCCGCTGAAGTCATCGATAAAAGACACAAAATACCTGAAACCCCCCTTGGATGCGACTCTAAAGGGTCCCCAAACATCAATGTGGATGTAATCCACAATTCCTGTGATGCTATGAGTAACATCCCCAAAACTGACTCTGCACTGCTTCCCATAGATGCAATGTTCACAGAAATCCAGCTTTGCCATTTTATCATTGCCAAGCAAGCCCCACTTGCTTAAAGTTCTTAGTCCATTCTCATCTACATGCCTTAATCGCATGTGCCATAATTGTATGCGCGTCAAGCTTTTCTCATCAATAAATGTAGAAACCATAGCTCCACCTTCAATTACACTGCCTTGAAGAAAATACAAATTTGCATGCCTAACCGCTGTCATAAGCAATCTGTCAAAGTAAATACTGCAATATCCATTCTCACCAATATACTTGTAGCCCTGAGCTTCAAGCACCCCAAGAGAAATCAACCCCTTTGTAAGAGCTGGAACATTACGTACCTCGGTAAGCTATCTACATGACCCATCTGCCAACTGGAATTTGACAGTACCAACACCCATTGTCTTGCAAGGCTGAGCATCACCCATTTTAACTGAACTGCCCTTAACCTCGCGATAAGTGTTGAACCATTCCCTTACGGGACACAGTGATACAAAGCTCCTGTATCCAATATCCAATCGTTATACAAATGGTCATAAGATTTTGCCATTAGTGCATGTGCTAAGTCACATCCGATTAGAATATCCTTGACCACATCCGGTGTCTCAGTAACATTCACTACGCCCTTACTCTCATTCTCTTGCTTATTGTGATTATCCTTCCAGTCTAGACAATCACTCCTGTAATGGCCTTTGCGGTTACATTTGTGACATTCAACCTTAAATATATCTCTGCCTTTTAATTTAGACTGGTTCCTTCTGTAGTTGTTCCTTTTGCAATTTCTACCCTTTGTCACCAAAAGACCATGTGCTTGAACCTCATCATTCGAAACACTCTTTCGGGAAGCCTTTGCAAGTATAGCTTGAACAATATCACTATACATAATTTTTTTTTCAATGTTGTCATCTGATCAACAAATGGTTCCCATCCTGATAACAAAAAAATTAATAAGAATAATGCTTTTAGACTATCTTCAAATTTAGCTCTCAAGCTAATATAATCTGAGTATAAAAATTCAAATTCATTTATGTGATCAGTCATGACTTTACCTAGTTGCAACATGAAAGTGAAGAGCTTCTTCTGTAGGTACATCACACTCATCTGATCATTCTGAAAATACATAGCCTAAAGCTTATCCCAAATACCCTGAGTCGTCATCTCATCAGCGAAGTTGTAAGCCATATTGCGAGAAAGACACAAATGAATCATTCTACATGCCTTCTGATCCATTTTACTCCACTTCTCGATAACCTCAACCTTTGCCTTATTTGATGATGGTTTTTTTTCTCATCTAGTGCACAAATCTGATCCAAACTAACCAAAATATCTTTACAGTCCATCTGCCAAGCTTTAAAATTGTTCTTACGAATGAATCGACTAATGTCGAACCCATGGACTTTCACACTGCCATCATCCCGCGATCCCTTTAAGCTATTTTATTTGACACCTTTAAAACACAAACACCAACCAATTGGCATTCTAATACCACTTGTAAGGGAAATACTTGAAGGAACAATTAATCCAAAACACCAACTGATGCAAATAATTCCAAACACAAGGCCAAGACCTAGTTGGTGAAAGTGAATGACTAAAAATGCTATGCAAGTAACAAGAAAACAACAAACAATACGTAATATGCAGAAAAATTAAAGATCACACCAGGATTTACGTGGTTCATCTTTTCCTACTCCATGGACGACGACTCTGTTATTATCCTATTGATATGGAAATACTTATTTGAAGATTACAACGTTGTCAAGCAACGATACTTGAGATTACCCAATCTTAAGCAAACAATACCACCAAGTAACAATAGTTTATTCTCAATCTTCCTCCCTTCACTCTTCCCTACAATGGAAGTAGAACCCACAAGAAACCCCGAAGATTTGACGAAACTCGCAACCGAAGAACACCCGAAATCACCCAATTTCAATTCGTCTACTTGCTACTGTTTCACACTGCACATACACCGAATACGCCATCCTTGCAGCCTGTTTCACACTATTCTCGCACCCGTTTACTACTGCTCACGTTGTATTGTTGCTACCCTTAACGCTGTGTATGTTGTTGCTCTTAAAGAGAGAATAGGACTTGAAGTCCTTGTATGTAAAAGACTTTGAGTCCTTGTCTCACATAGTTCCCATTCAATTATTGAATAAGCATGTAATTTCTTCCCTCAAGACAATCATACCTATATACTAATAGAGTAATTAGTATAGATTTCACGTTATGGTGAAATCAATAATTTCGTTATTGCCCAAAAACTTTGATTCTTTTTAACAATCGCACTTTCCTCTATGCTAAACACACTTCATCTAAGTGTGTTTCTCTTGCCTTCGAAGCCACTGCGCGTGCATGTCCCAAGTTGTGTGCTACATCAAGGATGGCATCACAACCGAAGTTTGATCCATGAAAAATGTATTCTAATCATTATACGTACAACCTAACTGTATACTAAAATCATATACCATGTATACAGACATGTCTGTATACTAAAATAATATTTTATAGTCAATTCACTGTTTTTCTTCCATTTTTTCACATTTTGTTTTTGGAGTTGTGAAAAAAAGCATAAAAAATCAACTAAATCTCAAAATTCTTATACGGTGATTGTCAGTCACAAATAAATCCATCACAATATCCACCCATTCTTTTGGGGAAACTAACATTTTCATAAACAAATTTTTTGTATCCAAGTGGGAATCAAACTCATTCAATATAGGGATTCATACTTTTTAGAAAGTCAATTTGCATAACTGGCAAATTCAAATCATAATATAATAATGTAAATACCAATTTGTATAACAATATAAATACCCAAATTCATATCATCAAATGATGAATCCTCACAAATATACTTACAATGTAACTAATAACAATTTTATAATTTATGGTGAATACGTGGAAAAATCTACATTGCAAATGTTATCACAATTTATCATGTATAACCCTTATTTCAAAATAAAACATTTAATACTATATTCAAATAATTTTTCACATAATGTTTTCATCTAATTTCCATAGAATAAATATTTCAATGATTTAGTTCCAAACATATTGTTCATTCCGCATTGTAAAATTTTGAATTACAACTCCAAGTATATACCAATATACAACAAATTGTATTTATGTAGTCCAGAATTTATAGATTTCAAATACTATTGAATAACATGTATTATTAAATGAATTTAATGTGAAAAGTTCATCATATACTAAACATAATACTATAATTCCTCAAACATGATTAAATAAGATTTTTATTCTCAAATAAATACTTAGAATAAAAGGTAGTATAAAGAGTGATAAATACTCACTAAGTTCTTGTACAAATTTAATGTCATATACTATACAAATCATAGGTGGGGGATAACATAAATTTCAATTACATTCATGCATAAGTCAAAGAACACCGCGAAACAAACTTTTAAAAAATCTTAGGGTTCTACAATCTAAACCGTGACGCTCTTTCTTGCCTCAAAAGACATCTAACCTTTGGATGAAGTCCAACCCAAAGCTATATTTCTTTACGTTTGTTGTGAACCTACGAATTTATTTGGAAAAGATTTTGACCACTGGAAGGCTTCAATCAAATGGAAAACCTCTGCACAGAACTGTCTGTATTATGGGATTAAACAAAATTTGGTTTTGGGTTTTCTCTTTAACCAAACAAATTCCCACTATAAAATACAATAAAATGCTTCTTCTATACATAAATTTTCAGACTTAGTTACGTATTAAAATCTAACCCTAAACCATATATTAATCTAAACAAAAATGTAAAAGAGAATGAAGAATTCACCGGTTTTTCTTTTTCTCCTTCTTTTTTCCTTGTACACAACAATAGAGCTGCCACCACCATCAGAGGACAACCCTCTCTTTCTTTATTTCACAATCCGTGCAACTAAAACCCTACTCACCACCAAACCCTATGGAACAATGGCCCAAATCCAAATCCATATAATGAGTCCAAGCCCAACCGTAGTATTTACACCCATTCTCAATAAAACTATTTAATTAATCACAATAACTAATAAAAATTATCATTTAAATAGTAATGAAAAATATAACTAATAAAAAACAATTTCAAATGAGAAATTATCCAGATCTTATATTCACAGAAAAATTTCACATTGTACAAAGCATCACAACAAACATGCATTGATATGGGGCTGCTACATGAGTATATTTGTATTATTAAAATAAAAAAATATTGAATTAGAACTTTATACACCAAAATATTTATTAAGGCTATAAAAAAATATGGGTGTTACAGTATATACACCTCAAAGGAATCTCGTATCACCCACCGAATAAAGATCACTAGAGTTTAAACATGGAGCAACCAATCCTAATTAAATTTTCTAATAACACCCTTTAAGAAACAACCATAAATAATAACAATAAGCAAGTAGCGCATGTACATACATATAACTTTATGAAGACAAACACACCATAAATATATTATATAAAAAAATCAGTAAGTATGAAAAAAAAAAATACAGGGTGCTACAAATAATACTTTGATAACTCACTTACTGATTCACTAATACTCTTCTTGAAGATTCTTTGGTACTGTTATGTTCCTCAATTAAAGTATTACATTAGATTGAAAGTGCAAAGTACACTAGGCTAGTAATGACTTGAGAGGGAAAATAGTTTATTTTCAAAATCAAATTTGATTTGAAAAATCAAATGGAAGTATTTGACTTTGACGATGGTGGTATACTGGAATGCATCTTGAAAATGGAATAGTTTCTTTCAAGAATTGCTCAGTTCATATGGGTTCTGTGATGATGGTGGTATACTGGAATGCATCCTGAAAATTTTGAACTCAAGGCAATGTGATGTTCTCGTTAAACCGCTAGATTTAGAAGAAGCGAGGATAGCAGTTTTTAGTATTCCCATGGATAGCGCCCTCGGTCCAGATGGCTTCACTTCGGGTTTTTTCCAATCATTCTGAGAGATTATCAGTGGTGATTTGTGGGGGTGGCTAAGGGGTTCTTTAAGGGTTGTGCGCTTCCGAGTTATTTCACGGCTAACCTTCTTTCTCTCATTTTGAAAGTTGATAAACCGGGCACTTTTTCAGATTTTTCCCCTATTACTCTATTAACGTCATCTACAAAATTTTTAGTAAATTTTTATGTGATAGTAGCAGTTTTTTTGCCTAATATTGTCTCGCAAGAGCAAGGCGCTTTCACCCTGAGGAGATCTATTTTTTAAAATATTGGGTTGGCACAGGAGATGATGAGAAGTATTGGAAAAAAGACTTTTGGCAGAAATAAGATCCTCAAAATTGACATGGAAAAGGCATATGACAGGATTGAATGGGGCTTCCTATTTGTCGTCTTAAAGAGATTTGGCTTTTACAATTGTTCATGTCACATTGTCTATAACTACGTATCTAATTGTGGTATTTCAATATTATTATAGGGGGTGTAAATTGTTTTTTTAAGTCGTCAAGGGGTCTTAGGCAGGGTGATCCCCTTTTTCCACTTTCTTTTGTTATTGCCTCAAAAGTTCTCAATAGAGGATTTACGAGGGCCTTTGCCAGTGGGGACATTGGGTATTTTATACACCCAGATGGTGTATGCCTATCACTGACTTATTAGATGTAGACAACACCTTAATTTTTGTGAATGGCAAAAATTCTCCGGTACAAGGTTGCATGAAAATTTTGAATAGATATTGTAGAGTCTCGGGGCAAAAACTCGATGCTGATACTCTTTTGTTTTGGTTTCAAAAAAAGGTTTCTCCTATGAAGGCTGGAAAGCAAAGTTGTTTTACCTCAGGCTAGTTCTGGTTAAACATGTGCTTTCTTCTATTCTATTGAATAAGATCAGTGTGATGAGCATGTCTGTTAGAGTGATTGGAAGAATTCAGAAAATTGATTGTGAAGGAAGATTGAAGCGCAAGTGGGTTGCCTGGTCTAATTTGAGCCTATCGATATGGGAAGTGGTCTGGGAACTCAGAGTTTGTTTCATGTACTCAAGACATTCCAGTTGAAGGCATTATGAAATTTGATGAATTCTCATTCGCAATGGGCAAATTTTATTAGGCGGAAATATTTGGAAGCCGAGACTCCATTATGAAAACAAGCAGTAAAGAATGGACAGTCTGCATTTGTGAAAGAATTGTTGAAGTTGCAACTTGTTTTGGCAAAAAAAAAAATGAAATGGAAAGTTGGGAGAGCAGAGTTTAGTTTCTTTGAGGAAAATTGGAACTCCTCTTTGGTTTTCAAAAGACCTGCATGGTTGGTTAATCAGAAGATTTGGCCCAGTTTAAGGGAACTCAATGAGGGTTTTTCAAAGCGGTTGGTGTGCAAGTTATATAAGATTAATATTCTACAGATACAGTTTTATGTTCCATATTGAATCAATGAGAAGAGAACAACAAGAACAAAACGGAAGTGTACCTTGATCCATGATAGCACTTCAAAGAAAGGTTGAGTCTTGATCTTCCAGTTGATAACTTATGTTTTTTTGTATATCTCTCTGTAGAAGGGAATTTCAGAAAAAACAAAACACCCGCTCAACTGGGGACCATAATCCAAAAGTTATAATTGATGGGTCATCAGTTATTCCAACTTACCAATTTCTAATTTGGTCCCTCATCAAATTAGAAATTGCTTAAGTGTATCTACACATTAAAGCCCATGACATTTTAATACCTTAGCCCAATTAACCACATTAGATCATAATTTATTTTGGTTATACTTTAAGATAGCAATACACATTAAACACATATGTGTGCCCACACATGTTGGATTTTTTCAACAATCTCCTACTTGTGCCACATATGTTACCTTAAAAAATGTGTATAACCTAATAAGCTCAAAATTTGCTATCACATATGAAGGTATTTCCAAACAATCTCATCCATTGACTATACAGGTATAGGATTAAAGGAACTTTCATCACATTTAGTGCAACTAAATCCATCAATAGTCACGTATACCCATACAATCAAATGACATAGATCAATTATGGATGCGTAGCATAGAAATTACATGTAACGTGATCTAAACATGCCTATTTCCAACTGGTCCTACTTTAAACTTTATTGAGATCAAACTTTAACACAATAAACCAGAGTGTGAATAAACTGAATACTTTATTTCTGCAGAAAATACTAAAATACACAAAATGTGTCCAAAATTCCAATATAGAGCAATAAAATATACAAACTCCCACTAAACCAAAATATCCTCAAATGATATAACACCCATATGAGCAGTGTGCTCATGAAAGACCTTGGGTGGTAATCCCTTAGTAAGCGGATCCGCAATCATGGAGTTTGTCCCAATGTGCTAAATGGAAATTTGTTTATTCTGTACTCTCTCTTTCACAACTAGGAAATTTATGTCGATCTGATCTAGATGAGCTTCTGTTGTTGTTGGCATATAGAACTGCTGAGTTATTGTCACAATATAACTTTAGTGGTCTTTCAATACTACTCAAAATGCTCAACCCGGTGACAAAATTTCGCAGCCATAATCCATGATTGAATGCCTCAAAACATCCTACATATTTCGCTTCCATAGTGGAAGAAGCTATGAGTGTCTGCTTGGCACTCCTCAAGGAAATAGTTCCTCCAGCTAATAGATAAATGTAGCCTGATGTGGATTTCCTACTATCTTGGCATCCAGCAAAATCAGAATCAGAATACCCCATGATCTCCAATTGGTCTGATTTCTTGTATGTGAGCATTTAATCCTTAGTTCTCTGTAAATATCTCATAATTTGTTTGGCTGTTTTCCAGTGATCCATCCCAGGGTTGTCTAAATATCTGCCTAGCATTCCAACAATGAATGCTATATCTGGACGTGTACAAATCGATGCGTACATTAGACTCCCAACAGCTGATGCATAGGGAATCTCTTGCATTTCTTTAACTTCAAGTTTATTCCTAGGGCATTGTTTAAGACTAAATTTGTCTCCTTTAGCTACAAGGGTGTCTACTGGTTTAAAATTTTGCATGCCAAATCTTTTAAGCACATTTTCTATATAGCTCTTTTGCGATAATCCAAGAATACCCTGAGAGTGATGTTGGTGTATCTAAATCCCTAAACCAAAAGAAGCTTCACCAAGATCTTTCATTTCAAATTTCTTTGATAGAAATCTCTTAGTTTCGTGCTACATGTTTTTGTTATTAGTGGCAAGCAGTATGTCATCAACATACAAAACCAAGAAGATATGCTTACTCCCACTTAACTTATGATACACGCAATTATCAACTACATTTGTCTCAAAACTAAATGAGACAATTACTTGATTTAATTTGTGGTACCATTGACGGGAAGCTTGCTTGAGCCCATAAATGGATTTCTTTAGTTTGCAAACCATATTCTTTGGGTCTCCAGACACAAAGTTTTCTGGTTGCACCATATAAATTGTTTCATCAATGTCACCATTGAGAAATGTTGTCTTAACATCCATCTGATGTAGCTCAAGGTCAAAGTGCACAACAAGTGCCATGATTGTTCTAAACTTTAGTGGTCTTTCAATACTACTCAAAATGCTCAACCCGGTGACAAAATTTCGCAGCCATAATCTATGATTGAATGCCTCAAAACATCCTACATATTTCGCTTCCATAGTGGAAGAAGCTATGAGTGTCTGCTTGGCACTCCTCAAGGAAATAGTTCCTCCAGCTAATAGATAAATGTAGCCTGATGTGGATTTCCTACTATCTTGGCATCCAGCAAAATCAGAATCAGAATACCCCATGATCTCCAATTGGTCTGATTTCTTGTATGTGAGCATGTAATCCTTAGTTCTCTGTAAATATCTCATAATTTGTTTGGTTGTTTTCCAGTGATCCATCCCAGGGTTGTCTAAATATCTGCCTAGCATTCCAACAATGAATGCTATATCTGGACGTGTACAAACCGATGCGTACATTAGACTCCCAACAGCTGATGCATAGGGAATCTCTTGCATTTCTTTAACTTCAAGTTTATTCCTAGGGCATTGTTTAAGACTAAATTTGTCTCCTTTAGCTACAAGGGTGTCTCCTGGTTTAAAATTTTGCATGCCAAATCTTTTAAGCACATTTTCTATATAGCTCTTTTGCGATAATCCAAGAATACCCTGAGAGTGATGTTGGTGTATCTAAATCCCTAAACCAAAAGAAGCTTCACCAAGATCTTTCATTTCAAATTTCTTTGATAGAAATCTCTTAGTTTCGTGCTACATGTCTTTGTTATTAGTGGCAAGCAGTATGTCATCAACATACAAAACCAAGAAGATATGCTTACTCCCACTTAACTTATGATACACGCAATTATCAACTACATTTGTCTCAAAACTAAATGAGACAATTACTTGATTTAATTTGTGGTACCATTGACGGGAAGCTTGCTTGAGCCCATAAATGAATTTCTTTAGTTTGCAAACCATATTCTTTGGGTCTCCAGACACAAAGTTTTCTGGTTGCACCATATAAATTGTTTCATCAATATCACCATTGAGAAATGTTGTCTTAACATCCATCTGATGTAGCTCAAGGTCAAAGTGCACAACAAGTGCCATGATTGTTCTAAACAAGTGTTTATTTGAAACCGGAGATAAAGACTCTTTATAGTCGATGCCTTCCTTTTGAGTGAAGCCTTTAGCTACAAGACGAGCCTTATATCTCTCCACATTACCTTTTGAATCCCTCTTGGTTTTGAATATCCATTTACAACCAATGGGCTTTGTATTTTTAGGTAATGGGACAAGATCCCAAACTTGATTGTCTTGCATAGACTTGTATTCCTCATTCATAGCATCTATCCACTCTTGAGAGTTAGAATCCTGCATGGCTTGATGGAAGTTGATTGGATCATTTTCCACCAATCCATCATTTTCCTCATGTTCTTGGAGAAAAACTATGTAATCATCTGGAATAGCATTTCTCCTTTCTCTCGTGGATCTCCTTAATAGCATTAGTCCTTGAGGTTGTTGAGTTTGTTCCTCTGGAACATTTACTTCAATTCAAACAAGGTGTTGTTCAACATTGTCTTGTTGAGGTTCCAGATTTGCTTCTTGATCAATGACAGGTACAGAAACGTGTACATTGTCAAAAACAGTAGTAGGAGTCGAAACCGATTCCTCCTCGAAGACAATGTCTCTTACCTTAGTTCTCCCCCCAAACTCAACATCCTAAAAAAATGTCGCAGTTCCCGTTTAAAACATAGACTTAATTGTGGGATCATAAAATTTGTAGCCCCTAGATCGCTCTGAATAACCAATAAAGTAGATGCTTACTGTCTTAGAGTCCAATTTGTTTTCATTTGAAAATGTTTTAAACTAGGCTTTCGGCCTGTCCAAAGTTCATAAGGAGTCTTGGTAGCTGCTTTAGTTGGTACTCTATTTAGGATATAAGCTGTTGTCGTTATTGCTTCTCCCCAGAGTGATTCTGGTAAGGTAGAATGGCTAATCATACTCCTTACCATATCCTTAAGAGTTATGTTTCGTCTTTCAGTGACACTATTCATGCTAGGTGAACCTGGCATGGTGTACTATGAGACGATTCCACATTCCTCTAGGAATTTAGCAAATGACCTTGGACGTTGTTCTCCTGAACCGTCATAATTGTCGTAGTTCTCTCCACCACGATCAGATCTAACGCACTTAATTTTCTTACTGAGTTGGTTTTCAATTTCAGTTTTGAAAGACTTGAATACATCCAGTGACTCTGATTTCTCATGAATGAGATAAATGTACCCATAACGTGAGTAGTCGTCTATGAATGATATAAACTATCGATGACCATTCCAAGAAGCCGTAGGGAATGGTCCACAGATATCCGTATGTATCAATTCTAAAACGTCTGAAGATCTATTAGCACCTAATCTCTTTTGTTTGGTCTATTTTCCCTTGATGCACTCAACACAGAAATCTAAGTTTGAAAAGTCAAGTGAATCCAAAATGCCTTCTGACACAAGTCGTTCAATTCTAGATTTGGATATATGACCCACACGCTTGTGCCATAATTTTGTTGAATTTTCTTTGTTTATCTTGCGTTTAGTACCTCGTGAATCCACGTGCAAGGTTTCATTATATGATGCAATAGTACAGTAATCTAAAAATCGGCCTAGGCAGCCGCCTAGGCGCTAGAAGGTGGAAAACCGCCCAGATTAATGGTTGGGCGGGCAGTCTGGGCGGTTCTGGGCAGTCTGGGCGGGCTCTAGGCGGTCTGGGCGATTTTTATTTTTTAATAAGTCTGATTTGTTCTTATTTTAATTTTCTTTCCTCTTTTTTAGAAATAAACTATTTAATTGTTTTTATTCAGTATATGTCTAAATGTAGCAAATGATGATTACTCAATGGAATTCTCAAAGGATCTGCCGATACCAATTTTACTAATGTAGATTTTATCAAACATGACTGAGGTTATTCATGCAATTTGAAGAAAAATAAAAGAATAGGTTTGGATATATGTCCACAAATTCAATTTTATATATAGTACCCATCATGACCAACTTCAGTCATTTGAGTTTTAATAAATTTTGTTCATGATTGTTAATTTTTCATGTTTTTAAATTTTGCATATGTATATTGACATTAAATTGGATGTAATTGATAAGGTATTATGCTTAACTTTTGTAAATTATTAAAGTTATAATACAAAACCTAAGACCGCCTAGGCCTCTGGGCTCTAGGCACCTGGTCGCCGCCTGCCCAGCGCCTAGCGATTTTTAGAACACTGCAGTAGTATCAAACAAATATAGGTTATCAAAGATACTTAATGAACCAGTACCAACAATATTTGAATTCAATGAAAGACTAAACTGATTATTTCAAAATGAACAATTATCACCAGATTTGTCCAATAAAGAAACAGAAACCAAATTTCGTCTAAAGGACAGTACAACAAAAGTGTCTTTCAAATCCAAATAAATATCAGTTCTCAACAATAACCTAAAATGCCATATTGCCTCAACATCCGCCGATTTTCCATCGCCCACAAAAATGTATCTTTCAACATCATTTGGCTTTCGGTAACTCAGGCAACCCTGTATAAAAACACTTATGTGAGTAGTAACACCAGAATCTAACCACCAAGTGCTTCTAGATACTGAAGCTAAATTAACCTTAGAACAGACCAAAGTAAATAATGTACATTTCTTGGCACACCAAGTATGATACTGACTACATTCTTTCTTTACATGTCCTAGCTTTCCACAAAAGAAACATCTTTGATTTTCCTTAGGTTTCTTTTGCTCTGGACCCTTAGCAGCTTCATTTTTCTTTATTTTCTTGCCCTTATCCTTAGAGGTACTTGCCAGATGAGTACTTTCAAATCTCTCTTGTTTCAACCTTTCCTCTTCTTGCACACAATATGAAATGAGCTCGTTAAGAGTCCATTTCTCCTTTTGACAGTTATAACAGACCTTAAACTGACTGAAATGTGCAGGAAGAGATATCAATACTTAATGCACGAGCAAGTCGTCATACAACTCGAGCTTTGGTGCCTTAAGTTTGGAAGCAATGTGAAACATTTCCATGATGTACTCCCTTGCCTTTGTACTTCATTGAAATCAAGCTAGCTAAAAGCGTGTTTGTTTCAGCCTTATTGTTTTTTGCAAAACGTTTTTCAATTTCAGCAAGGAAATCACTGGCCTTAGTTATCCCTTCAGATATTGCATCTCTAAAGGCTTCCGGAATGCTGCGCTTAATGATCATTAGACTCATGCGATTAGAGCGTTCTCACTTCTCAAAGTTCCTCCTTTCTTCGGAAGAATTTTCAGCCGTAAGAGTAGCGGGTTGTTCTAGCTTAGTGCAAGGTCTAGATCCATGCAGCCAAGAACGATTAAGATTTTTCCAATCCTTGAAGTTTGTCCCATTAAGCATGAAAATATTGTTTACATGGGCAGATATTGAAGTAGCAGACATAATAGCTGTACAGAGAATTAACCTAATGAGCATGCATGTTCACATCATAATCTAAATAACCAATCTTTAAATTCAAATAATTATGGAATACATCTAAAGATACCTAGCACAACATTAATATCAAGCCTTTGGACAGTAATATTAACTTGTAAGTGGTACTCTTGGTGTGGTGATCAAATATTGACAATAACTCCTATCAAACAATAAGTCTATCTTTGGATCGGCTTATTATTCACATGGAAACCTTATAAATGTCACATATTTATCACTACAGGTGTGTATGCAATTCGGCCAAATATTATCCTTCCTTTGAGCCGGCTAATATTCGCATGAACTCACAAACACAACCATCTTAACATTCTCAATAAACTAATCTACATAAGAGAGGTCACTTTGGTGACGTCTTGTTTCAATCAGTTCAATCAAATGTTAGACAAACTAAATAAGTCATTAGATGCATCCCAAAAAAACATTAAAATTTAAAATTTTCAAATAAATTGCCTTGAGAAAAATAATAAATAAATAAATAACGGACCTAAGTAATGTACCTGATTTACTTGATTTAAGGACCATTATTTAATTTCCTGAATTTTGTTTTATTATCAGGGCGGCTCAGACAGATTCAGCTGAGTGCAATTAGCCAAAACAGGATGGACCGATTCTCTGAACTGGACCAGGGTGACCCATCTAACCAAGCAGGATCTGACCCTGTCTCAGCAACCCATCAGACCCAGACCCAATAGCCCAAATACCTTTCAATTAAGTTGTGGCCCATAAGAATGGGTCCAGTACAGTTATAAATAATTAACCAATCTGGAAGCCCAAGACTCGACCCAATAGCCCATCTTTCTTACCCAATTTCTGCAAACAGAAAGAAAAACAGGGACTAGGGAAGGATGAATGACAGATTTCTCACCCAATCATGGTTGGGTTAGCCGAAAATATATGGCTGTTGTCAATTTCTAATATTTGATATTCCGTTTTTAATCATTTTATGTGAGGAAAAACCTTGTAAAAACTTGATTTTATGCCAAAAGTTCATCCCAAATTTCATAATCTCTCAAAGAATCAATCATGGAGTAGGCTCTGATACCACATATAAGATTAATATTCTACAGATACGGTTGTATGCTCCATATTGAATCAATGAGAAGAGAACAACAAGAACAAAACTAAAGCGTACCTTGATCCATGATAGCACTTCAAAGAAGGGATGAGTCTTTATCTTCCAGTTGATAACGTATGTTTTTCTGTATATTTCTCTGTAGAAGGGAATTTCAGAAGAAACAAAGCACCCGCTCAACTGGGGACCATAACCAAGAAGTTATAATTGATGGGTTATCAGTTATTCCAACTTACCAATTTCTAATTTGGTCCCTCATCAAATTAGAAATGGCTTAAGTGTATCTACACATTAAGCCCATGACATTTTAATACCTTGGCCCAATTAACCATATTAGATCAAAATTAATTTGGGCTATACTTTATTGGTTATTGTGTGTATCATAAGTTCAGTGGGAGTAAGCATATCTTGTTGGTGCACCGAGCGCGTGCGTGCACCTAGGTCCATTATACATAACAATAATATTGTCCCAAACTTAAACACCCGCTGTCTTGGGCCTACCATCCGGGCCACGGGTGTGGGGTTTTATCTTAAAAGGCCTCATTGCTATTAGAAAGTGAACCATCTCCTTATAAACCTTAGTGATGACTCATCCTTACTTGTTGTGAGCCATTTCCATCCCAACAATCTCCACCTTTGGCGCGAATCGTCACACATCCTACAATCCATCCACTGGTCCGCAACATCTCGAAGTACACCTCCTCCTCGAGTCTCATGTGCGACCACGATCATGTGGGTAGCACTCGGACGGGCTGCTATCCTGGTGTTGTTGGCTCCACCTTAGTTGCAACCACCGCACTAACTCCACCTCGACCTGACTTGTAGGATATCTTCTCTTGGCAAGGATGCTCTACCTTGCTGGCTACCTCGCGCCTGATCCTCATGACAATGTGCCGCCTTGCACCACTTGCCAAGTCCCCGCTGAACCATCGGCTCTTATACCACTTGTAAGATTAATTTTCTACAGATATAGTTGTAGGCTCCATATTGAATCAATGAGAAGAGAACAACAAACACAAAACGGAAGCGTACCTTGATCCATGATAACACTTCAAGCGTACATTTTAATACCTTAGCCCAATTAACCATATTAGATCATAATTTATTTGAGCTATACTTTAAGATAGCAATACACATTAAACACATGTGTGCCCACACATGTTGGATTTTTCCAACAATCTCCCACTTGGGCCACATATGTTACCTTAAAAAAAGTGTATAACCTAATGAGCTCAAAATTTGCTATCACATATGAAGGTATTTCCAAACAATCTCGTCCAATGACTATACAGGTATAGGATTAAAGAAACTTTCGTCACATTTAGCGCAACTAAATCCATCAATAGTCATGTATACCCATACAATCAAATGACATAGATCAATCATGGATGCGTAGCATGGAAATCACATATAACGTGATCTAAACATGCCTATTTCCAACTGGTCCTACTTTAAACTTTATTGAGATCGAACTTTAACACAATAAACCAGAGTGTGAATAAACTGAATACTTTATTTCTGCAGAAAATACCCAAATACACAAAATGTGTCCAAAATTCCAATATAGAGCAATCACATATACAAACTCCCACTAAACCAAAATATCCTCAAATGATATAACACCCATATGAGCAGTGTGCTCATGAAAGACCTTGGGTGGTAATCCCTTAGTAAGCGGATCCGCAATCATGGAGTTTGTCCCAATGTGCTATATGGAAATTTGTTTATTCTGTACTCTCTCTTTCACAACTAGGAACTTTATGTCAATATGATCTGATCTAGATGAGCTTCTGTTGTTATTGGCATATAGAACTGCTGAGTTATTGTCACAATATAACTTTAGTGGCCTTTCAATACTACTCAGAATGCGCAGCCCGACGAAAAAATTTTGCAGCCATAATCCATGATTGGATGCCTCAAAACATGCTACATATTCTGCTTCCATAGTGGAAGAAGCTATGAGTGTCTGCTTGGAACTCCTCAAGGAAATAGTTCCTCCAACTAATAGATAAATGTAGCCTGATGTGGATTTCCTACTATCTTGGCATCCAGCAAAATCAGAATCAGAATACCCCATGATCTCCAACTGGTCTGATTTCTTGTATGTGAGCATGTAATCCTTAGTTCTCTGTAAATATCTCATAATTTGTTTGGTTGTTTTCCAGTGATCCATCCCAGGGTTGTTTAAATATCTGCCTAGCATTCCAACAATGAATGCTATATCTGGACGTGTACAAACTGATGTGTACATTAGACTCCCAACAGCTGATGCATAAGGAATCTCTTGCATTTCTTTAACTTCAAGTTTATTCCTAGGGCATTGTTTAAAACTAAATTTGTCTCCTTTAGCTACAAGGGTGTCTCCTGGTTTAAAATTTTGCATGCTTAAATAGCTCTTTTGCGATAATCTAAGAATACCCCGAGAGCGATCCCGGTGTATCTGAATCCCTAAAACAAAAAAGTTTCACCAAGATCTTTCATTTCAAATTTCTTTGATAAAAATCTCTTAGTTTCGTGCAACATGTCTTTGTTATTAGTGGCAAGCAATATGTCATCAACATACAAAATCAAGAAGATATGCTTACTCCCACTTAACTTATGATACACACAATTATCAACTGCATTTGTCTCGAAACCAAATGAGACAATTACTTGATGAAATTTGTGGTACCATTGACGGGAAGCTTGCTTGAGCCATAGATGGATTTATTTAGTTTGCAAATCATATTCTTCGGGTCTCCAGACACAAAGTTTTCTGGTTGCACCATATAAATAGTTTCATCAATGTCGCCATTGAGAAATGTTGTTTTAACATTCATCTGATGTAGCTCAAGGTCAAAGTGCGCAACAAGTTTCATGATTGTCCTAAACGAGTATTTCTTTGAAACCGGAGAGAAAGTCTCTTTATAGTCGATGCCTTCCTTTTGAGTGAAGCATTTAGCTACAAGACGAGCCTTATATCTCTCCACATTACCTTTTGAATCCCTATTGGTTTTGAATATCCATTTACAACCACTGAGTTTTGAATTTTTAGGTAATGGACAAGATCCCAAACTTGATTGTCTTTCATAGACTTGTACTCTTCATTCATAGCATCTATCCACTTTTGAGAGTTAGAATCCTGCATGGCTTGATGGAAGTTGATTGGATCATTTTCCACCAATCCATCATTTTCCTCATGTTCTTGGAGAAAAATTATGTAATCATCCGGAATAGCATTTCTCCTTTCTCTCGTTGATCTCTTGAATGACATTTTCCTTGAAGCTGTTGAGTTTGTTCTTCTTGAACATTTACTTCAATTTGAATAGGGAGTTGTTCAACATTGTCTTGTTGAGGTTCCAGATCCGTTTCTTGATCAATGACAGGTACAGTAACATGTACATTGTCAAATATAGTAGTAGGAGTCTAATCTGATTCCTCCTCAAAGACAATGTCTCTTACCTTAAAAAATGTCGCAGTTCCCGTTTAAAAAATAGACCTAATTGTGGGATCATAAAATTTTTCTCAGATGGACATCCCCAAATGTGAAAGTGCTTTATTGGTTTTTCAGAGCGATCTAGGGGCTACCAATTTTATGATCCCACAATTAGGTCTATTTTTTAAATGGGAACTGCGACATTTTTTTAGGATGTTGAGTTTGGGGGGAGAAAAAAGGTAAGAGACATTGTCTTTTAGGAGGAATCGGTTCTACTGTTTTTGACAATGTACATGTTTCTGTACATGTCATTGATCAAGAAGCAGATCTGAAACCTCAACAAGACAATGTTGAACAACATATAAGATTAATATTCTACAGATACAGTTGTATGCTCCATATTGAATCAATGAGAAGTGAAAAACAAGAACAAAACGGAAGCGTGCCTTGATCCATGATAGCACTTCAAGGAAGGGATGAGTCTTGATCTTCTAGTTGATAACGTATGTTTTTCTATATATCTCTCTATAGAAGAGAATTTCAGAAGAAACAAAACACCCGCTCAACTGGGGACCATAACCCAGAAGTTATAACTAATGGGTTATCAGTTATTCAAACTTACCAATTTCTAATTTGGTCTTTCATCAAATTAGAAATTGCTTAAGTGTATCTACACATTAAGCCCATGACATTTTAATACCTTAGCCCAATTAACCATATTAGATCATAATTTATTTGGGTTATACTTTAAGATAGCAATACACATTAAACACATATGTGTGCCCATACATGTTGGATTTTTCCAACAAGTTAAAGGGCTGGCTAGCGAACTCTATAATTCGTGTTTGAAAACAAAGGATTGGCAAGAGGATTCACGAATATGGAAGCCAAGGGACAATTTATTGTCTTCACGCACGATGTCTAACGTGGTTTAAGATATTGGTATGGAGGATTCCTTTTCTTGCAGATTGTAACACCCTTTGTTACCATCCAAGATCTCTATTTTTTGTGTGAAGATTATCAAAAGAGGTATACCGGTTGACGAAGCGGCTGTGGTGATGATTTAGTATGGCTTCTTGATGCTCATGTTGCTCATTCCCTGGTGTGGAAATTATCCATCACTTATTTATTGAAAGCGAGAATGCAACCTGCAGGGTTTGGTCTCATTTTGAGACATTATTTGGCATTCATCATCGTGAACAGTGGAGGTAACACTACATCAAATTGGCATTTTTGTAACAATCCAAAAAAATAGTTACACTTTTGGGCTATAACAATCCACAAAGCAATTTTACACATTTTCACAAACAAAGTGATTCAATAATTGTATCACCACAAATAGTATGGGCTTACAAGTGATGCTATTCATGGTGATCTAATTTATTGTATCATTTTTTTTTGTGTAGCTATTTTTCATTTTGTTGACTAAATTTAGTTTTGACTTGAAATTGTTTGGTGGATTGTAATAGCTCAAAAGTGTTACTGTTTTTTAAGTTGTTACAAATATGCCAATTTGGTGTAGTGTAAAGTCATTGCTACAAACTTGGTTCATTTGAGCTAATCGAAATTCTCATGTGGAACTACTTTATAACTTGCTATCTATGATTATCTTGTGGGAAATTTGGAAGATGCGTAATTCACACATCTATAGGGGCAGACGTGTTAATGCGATAGATATCATTGTGAAGGTGCAATCTCTGATGAAGATGGCTTGTTCTGTTTTTCAGCCAAAACATAGCAGCAACGATTACAGAGTGCAGGAAGCGCTGGGACTGCAAGTTGTTTCATTGCAATCTCCGCAGGTGCCCATCCTTCGCTGGGTAGCCCCTTCGCAAGGTTTTGTTGCTATAAATGTTGACGGGTCAACTCATGAAGGAAATGCAGCAGGAGGTTTTGTGATTCGTAATGAACACGGGAATTGTATCCAGGCCATGCAGTTGCATTTTGGAGCTGGTTCGAATAACTTGGTTGTACCGTTGGCTTTATTATAAGGGATGAAAAGCGTTCGTCAACTGGGGATTAGGAAGTTGCATGCTCAAACTGATTCCTTGCTGGTTCAAGGATGTTATTGTGGTGAGTTTAGAATACCTTGGTTCCTTCAAAATATATATGACGAAATTCAAAGTCTGGTGGTTGGTAAGGAGGTGATTTTGGTTCACGTATTCCGTGAAGTGAATTTGGTGGCGGATGCCTTGTCGAAACTTGCACAAATGAAAGGTCAGACTAAAGTCTTTGACAATTCTACGATGCCTAGAAGACCTAAAGCTCTTTTAAGGTTGGATAAAGGCAATTCGACTTACATTCGATTGATTAAGAATGCTTAATGATGTTTTTCTTCACCGGTAAATTCGTGAAGTACCCCCTTTGTTCCCAAAATGTTTTGGCAAGTTAATCAAGGTCTGGCATCCCATAGCTGCCCTTCTATTCTAGAGGTTTAATTAAGAAAAAAAGTTGATAATTTAAACAATAGAAGCAATGGAAATTAAAGACGACTTATCTAAGCATACAGTTGATAATTTTTGATGATAGATTCGGTTCGACTGGTTACCCGAACCATTCTGAACCAATTTATCAGTTCTGGTATTATATTTTGAATCCTGGGATCTAGTGGTTAAGTTTGGATCAAATAGTTATTGGTACGATTTTGGATCTACTACGATCCGAATCGACATGGACCCGATAATTTGGGCCCCTAATAAATGTTGCATATATGCTAGATTAGTGTTTTAATACCCTTATTGTCTTATTAATGACATGTAAAAATATTTGATTTCAAATTCTAAGAAAATTATTTGAATTTCAATGATATCTAAGTTTTCCAACCAACTGTTTGAATTTTATTTGATTGTTTGGAGCTTAAATTAGTAAAATTTTGAGATTACCATTTAAATTACTTTTGCATAGAAAAATCATTTTGAATCCAATTGCAATATTTTGTTTGTAAATTTAAATATTATATCTAATTTTTTAAGGTATCAACAGATTATATCTTTATCATTAACAAAAATGTAATATTGATATAACACATTTATAGAGAATATGCAATAAAGCAGCAAATGTTTTGGCTGCTTTGGCAGGTGAAAGGTGTGAACTATGTTTTCCTTCTCTTGATGAGAAGCTGGCCAAAATTATTTCAAGAAGACATGCTTCAATTAATATGTGTAAGAGAGTGCTAGTACTTTCAAAGGTCTATATAGTTGACTAGTTTTGACATGGAGAGCACATGATCAGATAGCTCCTTGCGTACCTACCTAGTAGGGATGCTAGGATTCTATCAATGATGTTTTTATTCCCACTCATTATTTTCCTTTTGTTTCCTTCTAGTTTGTTGTGTTTCTTGTAAAGTTTGTTTTAGTCAATATGGGTTGAGGCCCTCTCCCCAGTACATTTTCAAAAATAAAAATAAAAAATTATAATTATTAAGATTTTAAAAGTTCTAGTAAACTGGCAATAGACTTGATTTAACCCATATTCGATTCGGAACTGATCAAAACGGTTTCAGATAAGATTTTGCATTCTGGATTTAGATCTGGTTCATCAATTTTGGATCAGATAGTTATGGTTCAGTTCTAGATCTATATGTGTCCTATCAAATATGGCACTGTTAATGGGAGAAGAAAACAAACAAGACAAAAAAATTGATATAATGAGGTTTACCTAAACCAGAGTTTGATTGGCTTCGATTAATTACTTCCTCGGTGGAAAGGGCTTGCAAGGTCTAACGCCACGCTCCCACGCGACTTATTGACACGAATCAAGTGTTTTGGTCCACAACTTTTACGAACAACTTTGGTGAACACCAATGGGATGCAACACAACCAAACCTTATAGACATGTGCTCGGGATCTCGGGGATACATCAAACTAGACCTTACGATCGTGCTCTGCGAGTTTATCGATTTGTATCACCGCTAATGTGGGATGCCACACAAATGAGTCTTACCACTTGCTTGGGATCTCCGGGGTGATACTTCAATAAACGAACCCTTCACAAGGGCTGGAACCCACATAGGGCAAATGTGAGTTTAAGCAAGCCAACACTCCAATTGTTTCCTTCTTCTAGTGACACACTTTTTTTTTTGTTAGATTGACAAACAATTAAGCTTTTTACATTTACTCCCTTACTCAATAGAAGATGAAAGCTTCAAACTTAAAAAAGATGCAGTTGTTGATGGCTAAACACTTTCCAAAGCATATACCTATATAAAGTGTCCCTTCATGTTTCTAGATCTCTTATCTCTTCTCTTTAGATAACCATAAGAACCATTGAGAGAGGAAAAAATCCTTCCTAGAACACCAAAGGATCCCTCACATGGGATAAGGGTGTTAAATGAGGTGAATGGATAATTGGTGCAAGGTTACTCTACACTTCAACCACACTAGTAAACCACACATGGAAGAGAGGTCTTGACATCTATTTATATGCAAAGATCTATTGAAAAGGAGTTGCAATAGACTATGATGACAAGCTTCAACGGCTACAATCAGAACAACTGGATCAAAATGGCTTTTTTGACTGATAGTGACTACTTAGCGTAACGGACAATTCCAAGGGGTGTCGTCGACTACATCATACCCATATCTCTTATTTAAAAATAAAGAGATTCCTTGGTCATATTGGTAAAGTACTTGCCACATGGGCAAGGTACTTTGTCACATGGACTTGTCCATTTTAGCACATGAGCTTGTTTCTTGTCTACAAACTTTGATTTTGAATTTCATGTGTTAAATCATTTGTATAAAATTCTTATTTGACATAAATTTTCCTTTGACTTGGTTGGTTTCTATTGACTGACTTGGTATTCGTAGTTTTAACTTCTTTATGAGTTGACTTCAATCTTCTTGTCCTTGACATTGATACTTATAAGTTGGATAATCTTTAAATGATCTTTACAATGCATAATACCTAAAATCTCAACACTCAATATATGATTTATAAATCTCAACACTCGATATGTACAGTTTATAATTCACAAATACATTTTCATAGATATTTATTTTTAGATTTTTTTCTTCCAAAATGTCTATTCAATGAGAGCTTGGTTGATTGAGCCTAATCAACCCATATAGTTAACACAAGAGATTAAAATTCCTAAAATTTGCATGAATATCCTTAATTGAGTCAAATATCAACATATGGTTTCTTCAACCGTGATCATTGCAATCAAACATGTTTGTTTTTTTCCATATAAACTACGTTTACACAATAAGGAAACAAAGTTATAGCACTATTTATGATAATGAATTAGCATTTGAGAATTAAAAATCAATAGTTTCACATTTCCCATGCAGCTCGCAAACTCAAGTCATTTGCCTCAATCAAATTTGAAGGCTTAAGTGCCTTATTATAGACCTACAAGAAAGAACATATATATCGTTAACATTTCGATCTAATAATACATGTGAGATTCAAGATAACAATCAAATGATAACCATAACCTTAAGAACATGCTAGGATAGAAATAGATTGCAACATCATCTATAGAAGGAGGTTGTTCTTTGAATATGTCAAGCAACCCATCACAACGAGATTGCATCGTGAATTTTTGTATTCCAGACATTTCTTTTGTAATGTCATAAGCTTTTAGAGATACCTTCGTATGATGATAAACATCAACACCATCATAGAATTCACCAAGAATCTAAAATCATCCCTACAAGCAAATTAAAAACTATAATGAATAATGTATAATTCATACTGACGTAAGCTAATGAACCATTCTAGTCTGTGTAGTGCATAATGATGCAATGAGTAGAAAAAGAAATACAATGTATTTGTTAAAAATAGCTTAATACGTCTATACCAATATGTTTCTTCCGTGCAAAACAGCTATGCCAAATCACATCAAGATATATATCAAGTCAATTTATCACTTATTTCCATGAAGATTTTATAATTAAGCTCTTTTTTCCCCAACTAATAGAAGTTTTGTAATGTATGAAACTAGAAACATAATGTTTTTTGTTAACCCAGGTCATTTGATGCTAAAGAAGCATTTTTAACTGAAACAAACCTCAAACGTGCACAATGTAAATAATATGCAAAGTTAAAACATTGTTCTGATACAAACATTAATGAATATGATATGAACACATAAAAAAAAAAGTTTTGGCCATGTACACTTAGTAAATATATTTGTCATGTGAGCTCATTGAGATTGAGGCATGTTTTTAGTGTTAGGGCAAATTTTGTAGATAATCTTTTGCATGTTGTGTGTTGTTTTTTCTACTACGTAATGTCTATTTTTTTCATATCGCCACAATGACTGTGATACCATTTAAATGATGTTTTGCCTTGTTATCATTGCCAAATTAAGTTGTGCTGAATATCCTTTATTAGCATGTAAAACTTTTTCAATATTAGGTAGCCTCTGAGAGTGCGCTTAATGTTGATGAGCAAGACTAGACACTACAACAAATTTGTTTTGAGCGGCGTTTTCCAAAGCGCCGGGAAAGCTAAACATATGCCGGTTTCGAGCATTAACGGCATTTTGAGAAGCGCCGAAAAGCGCCGGCAAAGGTACGTGCCGCCAAAAGATTAACGACGCTTATGGTAAAGCGCCGGTTAAAAGTGATCAGTTGCGGCGCTTTTCAAGCGCCGGCAAAGATTATATTAGCGCCGCTAAATAAATGGATATTGCATTTCCTTTTGTGGAAACGCCGTATTTATAGCTTTTAGTGGCGCTTTAAAAGCGCCGGTTATGTAAAAATAATATTTTACACTATTTGTTGCGACGCTTTTAAAGCGCCGGTTGTCTTAACAAATTTGTAAAAAACCTACATTTTAATGGCGCTTTGGAAGTGCCGGTTATGTTAACATACTGGAAAAAAAAATCAATAAAAATAAAAATAAAAATAAAAACCTGTCATTGGGACGGAAAAAACAGACTGTAAATTTTGTAATTTCATATCATCTACTAAAATCTCCTTCAGTAACAAATAAACTCAAAGCACACTATAATTTTCTACGGTAACAACCATATATTAAGACCTGCAACATAGGCAGTGCATCCTTATACATCCTTGTATTTTTCATATTCATCCATTCTATGTCTTAAACTTTTGTCATGTTGAACAGCATCAAGTGCACTGAAAAGTTTTCCTCTTACTTCATTCCAAGCATAGTCCACGTTGCTTTGGTGATCACTCTTCAGGATACTGCAAAAAGGGAAAATCTAACTAGACTCAGAATAAAAAGTTAACTCAACCCTACCATCAGTTCATATTTGATGCGTTAACCTTATAAAATGGTCAAGGAAAAGAACTCAAAAATGTTCATTACAGTACCCTTACCTACCAGAAGAAGTGTTTGCAGGCACAGCATCATCATCTAACATTTTTCCAGGATAAGAATACGCCTTGCCAGACGGTGCTACTCCAGCAACATCTGATGTAATGCGGCTCTGTCGTGCTCAGAGTTTCCATTAATGATTGAAGTTGTTGCTGCAATATGGTTCATGATGCAATGATCACACAGAGCCTGTAAGATCTTATTATCAATAATTTAGTGTTTTGATATGAGGAAAGTTCATTTACCTTGAAACGTGTACCAATGGAAGAGAACTTGGATTGCTTTGAACTTTCCTCTGGTAAAGGAGGAAATAGATTTGTGACAAAAAAAAATATTGAGAGGATAACCATCATGTTGAGAATAGAGTCATCAAACAAGTAAAACTCTACCTTTTGGAAGTCCCCTGTTGTGTGAGCAACAACATCTTCCTCAAGGGATCTCTTGAAGCGAGCATGATAGGCTTGTCTAGCCAACAACAGATCATGTGGAGACCTTGTGCAAGCTATTTCCAACAGAACCTGGTTGCTAGCAGTCCACTTCTTTGTAGCTTCATTAGCTAAGTAAGCATCACGTTCAGCAGGATCCAAAGTCCACAAAAGCACAGATCTCTGAACAAATTGTCAAGTTAATAGATATGCAGAGACACTTTAAAGTTCAAAATGTCAAGCTTTAATTAGTAAAAAAATTGCACATCAATCAAGGAAAAAAATGGCATTTTCGAATTAACCAACCTCAAAATCACTTGAAAGTTCCTCTTGCAATGCCTTGAGGAGATCTTCTCCATAAATTCCAGCATAAGTTTCTCGAATAAGTTTGCGCTATTTTGCATTTCTGTGAGCCAGTATTGATATGATCAACTTCTCATTTGTTCCCCATCCTACAAATAATCAACCAAATGCTCAACATCATTTCATCTAGAATATAACAACTACAAAGGTGAACTTAAACAATCTAAAATCAGTTCTCAAAGAAGAAAGCTGATTGCGCATATTCTGCAACAAGAGAAGCATATCCAATCACCACTGAGGTCTGAATGCTGCCTGTTTGCGGACTGTTTTTGCGGTCAGGGGCAGATGCTGTGCGTAGGCAGAGCACTCTGTTGCAAAACAGAGTGTCATGGTTTAACCTGGGGGAATTTGTGGAACGGAACTGGATGGGCTCTCGCAAAACAGAGCGTATCCTTTTGCTGCTGCTGTTGCTGCGCTGCGCTGCGTTGCTGTTGCTGATGCTGCTGTTGCTGCGCTGCGTTGATGCTGCTGCTGCTGCGCTGCGCTGCGTTGCTGCTGCTGCTGCGCTACATTGCTGTTCTTGCTGGTTTTGCTGATGCTGGGATGCATTGCTGTTGTCTGTCGCAGCGTTGACATGCTGAGATGCGGCGACATGCGGTTGGAGCGTGTGTATGCCGGTTGATTTGGGCAGTCCGGTGTTCATTCGGGATTTGTCGCAGAGGATATCAAACAGCCATAACTTGATTTCGCAGGCACAAAATCTGACTTGTTTTTTAATGCAGAAACACTAAAATAAATTAATACAATCGGATGTCGAAGAGAACATTCAAATTTATTGTATCATGCAATATACTGAAGAAGCCAACACAAAGGGTTAAGAATATAAAGATTTGAAATTTCATAGAATGTACCAGTCACCAAACATTTTGAAATTTCATATAATCACAAACCTGTCAAACATTTTGAAACCAGGTTTTATTTTGGAATGTAAGCAGGTGCAGAAACAAACGATTACTGAACAAACGGAAATCCCTTCCACAGAAAATTGTAGACTTGCAACTAAAATTACTAATATTCATGAGTTTGTTACAACAATGTCTTCTATAAGATGCTGAACATTGAAAAGTAAGTAACAGAACTAATATATTTTAAGTTTTAGGAACAGTGATTCAACATACCATGGAACATCTTCCAAATGATATACGAATGCAAAAGCGAGAATTAGCAAACAAGCACAGCTAATTAAAGTTTTAAGGAGGATTACCCTAGTAATGTTGACTGATTTATGCATGTCGCCTTTAGATCGCAATTGAAATGATTTATCATCAACGGGCACACTAGCAGATGGTAGAAGGCTCGTGGGTAAACCGAGCTGCAAGTTTGGCAAGGAATTACACGCATGAAAAAAATAAAAAATCAATCAAGACAGATATAAGAAATGCATCAAGTTTGAATACCTTCGTTATTGAAACAGATGGGAATGTAATACCAAGGCAAAACCCAAATATAACTGCCATAATGGTTGAGATAACAAGTCGAGCAGTGTCATTTGTCATTTGAATTAAGAACAGAGTTAAATAAAGCAATTGTTCTAAGGACCACTTATAGATAAATAGGTGAGACAAGCAAATTGCAGGATCTACTAGCAAGTAGCAAGAGAGCTCAAGGCAAAGATAATGCCTGGAGCTGAATACAAACATAAAAATTTTACAGACCTGCGCGGCATGGTCCCCATTCTTGTACTTGTATGAAAACTCAATTCAAAAGGTGGCACAGAATGATCAATAGAACATGTGTTGACACTTCAAGTTCTCAAGTTTTTCTGTATTTTTTTCAACCAAAGACAAGCTGAAATTGAAAATGAAAATTCAACCCAAGGTCTGAAATGTAAAAATCTGATGTTGTCACCACCTACAACCTATTCGTACCACTTAATTCTAGTAACATAAATCCAATTCACACATAAAACCAAACTATAATACTTCATTTAGCTTCAAACACACTGACGACTGTTTTTGGCCTCAACTGGGCTGTTTTGGAGGTTTTCTTCTGGCCAATTTCAGGGATTATACAAATGACAGGAGGAACATTGGGGTGCCAAGCTAGTTGGGATGTCAACTATTCCTTTTTAATGCAATCCTCCTGTGCTTAGAACTACCTAAACACTTATCCCAAATGGCTACCTAGGTAGACATACAAGTGTAAATTAATATGAACATGCATAGGATTTCAATAAAGGTTAAAATAAGCCATAGATCCAAACTAGAGAAAGCAATGTTATTTACCTGGTCTGTCCATCAGCATTCCAGTCCCAAGTCAGTATACTCCTCAGCTTTCCAAGCTCGATAGGCTCACTTCTCAGCATTTCAAGCCCGATAGGCAGTATTTCAGCTCATCAGTTCCAACTCAGTCTTCTCCTCAGCATTTCATGCCTGATTGGAATTCTTTCAGCATTTCAGTTCCAAGTCAGTCCACTTCTCAGTATTTTCAGTTCCAAGTCAGCATTTCAGTTCCAAGTCAGATATGTTTTCTTTTCAACTAGATGGGAGGGGAAAGGGTAATCTTTTCAACTAGAAACCAGTTTTCTTTGAAAACTTTTGCCAAAAAATAAGTGACTTTGAAGCTTGTTGCTTAAACACGGTAGGAGATGGAGTTGCGACTCTAGATAACTTAACTACAAATAGTTCTCTACCACATGCTAAATTAATTTACTTGAAAATCCAATATTAGTTAAAACTCGATATCCAATCAAAGATTTAGGGAAGTCTGGTCGACAAAGGGCTCAAAGCTCTCAAGTGGGCCAAATTGTAACAAATATAAAGTTTTGACTTATAGTTGGATTTTTACTTATAAGCCACCAATTGGGTAGTTCTAGAAACATGTGAAAAACATAGTTAAAGACCCATTCGAGAATACATTATCATTTCTAACCTTAAACACAAAACCCCAACTTTCACAAGTTTATCCTATAAGTCGAAAACAAATTCAAAGCATATAACTTAAGTAAATAATAAGACATGCAAGATCGCTAAAGTGTAAAAAGAGAAAGAGAAAACAAACCATATATCAAGACACGATATAAAGAGCAATTCCGTTGGATACTTTAGCAGCCATGAATACTCTGTAGTATGTGTTGACAAACTCTCCTATTGATCCATTAAAGATGGTGAAAAGAAAGAAAGAATCAAACACTGCTAAAATATGTGAGTAGTAAAATATTTCCTATTTACATATCATAATGTACTAACTTCTTCAGTTCTTATTCACATCAAAAGGAAAAGTCCATTATGACCATACGAATACTAGGTATTTAGCAAACATATTCATTTTAGATTCTCTCATCTTTGGGCCTTTGCCTCATTTGAGCTAACACTTTCATTGTTGGGTCACGACCCATGATAGGGTCTCTAAAGGTGACCTTGTGGCACCGTCCATGTTTGATGTGTACTCTAATAAGTGGATTTCTTTTGCTTTAGCTCAATCCATTTGTTTGTACCCTTATTTATTTACATTTACTACTTTAGATTGTATTGTGATATTTTGAGTCTCTACAATCATTCATATTGTAGAAGCAATTCCAGTGTTAAGTGTATGCATTTCACTGAAACGTAAAAGTGGATGTATAGAGTTATACATTAAATTGTACAGAAGAAGGCATTTAAAATTAGGTTTATGGCTCGAATGATGCTTAACATGATTTGTGTACATGTCCTATATTTGCTATTAGGTTTGGATGTATATATGATTGAATGTAGAAAATACCAGTAATGCCATGAAAGTTAGGTATGTTAACTATTATTTATTACTAGTGTGATGCCACAACTTCAAGCTTATCTCAATGCAAAAGTCTTGATTTCTAAATAAAACCTTGTTTATTTTGTTTTGTAAAATGGCCTACATCTACAATTAAAAAAGGCAAGCCCCATTAACACCACAAAAAATATTGTCCCACACCATCATCCAGATGTTTTATTTTTTTTACCTATAACCCACACCATCCAAAAAATTATTTTTGGAAAAAACAGTAACGATAAATGCGAGAAGAGAACCATCCTCGTCCACTATTTTGTTTGTATTTTCTCTTCACTTCTCTGTAGATCAACAGACAACGGAGCAACACCACCCTACTCCCCACCACTGCTGGCCTCCCCTTTTCTCCTCTATTCGCAAAACAACCTAGCTATCACTCATTAGAAACATAAAAATAGGGTAACTTTCGGCCAATTGATACGTTCAAATGAGACCAATTCTCAAGCTCATCAAAACATAACAATTATGGTACTTTGAGTTACCTAATAAACACAATTTGAATAAGTTGAAAATGTTTTAAAATGAGCAAGTTATGGTAATTTTACTAAAGTCACGCAAATATGCCCCGAAAAGAAAAAGTAGTGTCCCTGACTTTCGGCCAACTTATACGCTTGATTGAGACTGATTCTCAAGCTAATCAAAACATAAAAAATGTAGTACCCTAATTTATCTAATAAACACAATTTTAATCACTTGAAAATGTTTTGAAATGAGTAAGTTATGGTTATTTTACTAAAGTCACGTAAATATGTCCCGAAAAGAAAACGGGGTAGTGTCCCTGACTTTCGGCCAACTTATATGCTTGATTGAGATCGATTATCAATCTCACCAAAACATTAAAAATATAGTACCCTGAGTTATCTAATAAACACAATTTGAATCACTTGAAAATGTTTTGAAATGAGGAAGTTATGATCATTTTACGACAAACACTCAAACTGTCTAGAAAAAAAAAGTCTGAGACACTAGATAACTCAGAGTACTACAGTTTTTGTGTTTGATGATCTTGAGAATCAGCCTCAACAGAGAGTATAAGTTAGCCGAAATTTAAGGACACTACCCATTTTCATTGCAAGACAAATTTGCGCGACTTTAGTAAAATGGCCATAACTTTCTCATTTCAAAACATTTTCAAGTGATTCAAATTGTGTTTATTAGATAAATCAAAGTACAACTTTTTTCATGCTTTTATGAGCTTGAGCATTGATCTAAGTCGAGCATATAAGTTGGCCGAAATTCGGGACACTACCTAGTTTTCTTTGCGAGACAGATTTGCGTGACTTTAGTAAAATGACCATAACTTGCTCATTTCATAACATTTTAAACTGATTCAAATTGTGTTTGTTAGGTAACTCAGAGTGCTAAAATTGTTATGTTTTGATTATCTTGAGAATTGGTCTTAATTGAGCATATCAATTGGCCGAAATCAGGGACAATGGCATTTTTTTTTTTTTTTTTTTTTACAGTTTTGAGTGATTTTAGAAAAATGACAATAAGTTGCTCAATTCACAACATTTTTAATTCATTCAAATTGGATTGATTAGATAACTAAGAGTAGTACAATTTTCATGTCTTAATGATCTTGAGAATCGGTCTCAATTGAGCATTTAAATTGAACCAAAATCAGGGATAGTACCCTGTTTTCAGGGACAAATCACTACAAAAGAAATCCCCTTTAGCAATGACTCATAGTGCGACGAAGCAAGTTTCATCGCTCAAAATTAACTTGGCTCAACTTACTATCATCGTACTTTTAAAAATAATAGTTAATTATCTGACACGACGCACTATTTCGTCTTTTAAAAATCTCTTACGCGATGAAACTGAAGCCTTAGTCACATAAATTATGTTCGATAAAATGTCATTGCTTAAAACCAAATATGTCATCTACCTAACATATCCTAGGGATACGTGTTGACTACTTTTAGTGACCAACTTGAACATCCTAGGGCGACAAACTCTTTCGTCGCCCAAAAATATCTTACACGACTAAATTGAAGTCGTCATCGCATAAATTATGAACGATAAAGTGTCGTCGCCTAAAATGAGCAATTTCATTGCCTTAAAACATCCTAGGGCTATGTGTCTGCTACTTTGAGCAACCAACTTAGACATCCTAGGGTGAAAAACTATTTCATCGTGCAAGATTTGACCTATTTATCTTCTCCATGAAAGTAGAACAATCAGATATGAATTTTTCACTATTTTTCTTCTATCGTTTTATTCTTTTTCTCTGCTTGATTGATTTATCCCATTATATACTCCAAGCCTCGAGCCTTTAATTAGGCTCCATCATTCTCTCCTCATCATCGACCACCACCTTTAATCATCTCTCTATTTTTTGAGTGCATACTAGATATTTATTAATTAGTAATAATGATGTTGTGAGCAGTAGTGATGTGCACGATACATAATTTTCCCGCTTATAAGAATATTTCAGGTTGAAGTACTGAGGGCTATAAGGCATGTCTGGTATGCAACGATGATGTAACATCTGATTGGCACATGGGGAAGGTTTGTTATATGGGTCACCGTAGATGGTTGCCGCAGGATTACGAGTGGCGAACAAATGAGGCGGACTTTGATGGAAAATCACACTAGACCTAGAGAATGGCCGGGGATGATATTTTGGCCAAGCTGAATAGCTTGGAATTTGGTCAGATTGGCAAACATCCCGATAATCTTGATACTAATTTGCACAGGTTAGCTACACATCAGAATCGGACGAAAAAGAGTATAATCTTCGAGCTTCCGTACTGGTCGGAATTAAAGATCAGGCACAACCTAGATGTGATGCATACTGAGAAGAATGTGTGTGATAGTGTGGTTGGGACAATTCTTAGCATCGAAGGAAAATAGAAGGACACTGTAAAGGTGAAACAAGATTGTATGAAGGCTAGACAAGATTGTATGAACATGGGTATAAAGAAACTCTACTGATTCATAATAAATACATTTGTAGGAATAAAATTTGTTAGGTCGTTTACAAGACATTAATAATATTTTATATTTGTTAGTTCACTTAATTAAATTTGTTAATGTACCATGATTGTTTTACCATAAATTTGTTAAATGGATGTCAAAGTTCAATTAATTAATTAAATAATGATATCAAAGTTTCCCCTAAAATAAACAAATTCGATGTTTGCACGACGAAATTAGAATATTTCATCGTGCAAACACTGTCACCCTTTTAGCGACTAATTGAACTGTTTCATCGCCCAAAAGCACATTGTGCGACACTTATTTGTTTCTTTGTCGTGCTAATCTAAAGATTTGACACGTGTTTCTGGCGGCAAAAAATTGACTTGAAATTTGAAAACTAGCGCGACGAAATTACAAATTTATGGCGATGAACTGTTTCGTCGCGCAAAACCTACCATTTTAATTAGGTTTCAGCTCGAGATCATTCCATTGCCAACCCAACAAACATATCAAAGTAAGTTCTTTTCAATCTCTCAATTGCTCTGAGGAAAAATGAAATCTCTCTCTCTCTCAAATGTAAGTTCTTTTCAATCTCATAGATAGATCTGTTTGTTTTGCACAATACTGTTTATGAGCTTGAATGATGGGTTTGAAAGAATTTTTTTCCCTTTATTTCCCCATTTTGTTCCGTTCTTGCTTGATTTGGATGCAAATTGGACAATGGGATTCTTTTGATTCTCTTCTAAATGTGTTTAACTTTGTAAGTTCTTTTCAATCTCATAGATAGATCTGTTTGTTTTGCACAATACTGTTTATGAGCTTGAATGATGGGTTTGAAAGAATTTTTTTTCCTTTATTTCCCCATTTTGTTCCGTTCTTGCTTGATTTGGATGCAAATTGGACAATGGGATTCTTTTGATTCTCTTCTAAATGTGTTTAACTTTGTGTTTGAGCAATTAGGAGGGTGTTTCTGTTAATGGGTATCTGAGATTTAGTTTCAGATTTAGTCATGATGGGGCTTGGGCGGTGCTTCCAAATTTGTTTGTCAGACAAACAAACTTGTTCAAGAATCAGATTTGTAAGCTGATGAGACTTGCAATAAGAAAGGAAGATGAATTTCTTTTGTTAAAATCACTTTGATTTCATCTGTAATAAGAACACTATCATTGAAACATGCCTTTTCTTCTTTATGGTTATTCATGGAGGAGGAGGTCGTTATGGAGTCAAAAGACCCAATTCAAGAAATAGGGTTGCACCTCAGTTCCCTGGGGTCATATTTAAGTATGGCCCCAAGCCTACTCAAGTCTGCCATCCCCATCCAATCTTTATCTTTTCATATGTTTGTCGAATTTACATGTTATGATTATCAATCCCTTTTGTTGTAGTATATTCGAAAGGCCTTGAATTGTAGTAATTAGAAAGATCAATTGGATTAATCCATTTTCCACATTGAGTTGCGTATATCAGATGAATGTTTTTTTGTCTAAACCAAAATGTACTACTTAATGATTACAATGCTTCAAAAGCACATATCTTTGAGTCAAATTGATGATCAAAAGCACTTGGAGTATACTTTTATCTTTCACACTTGACAATGTGAAATGATAATTAATTGGGTAAATTGCCATAATATAGATAATGCATATGTTATACTTTTGTCTTTTAGATTTTATTAGACCCCTTCCACAAGATTTTTATTAGCATAACTTTGGATAATTTAGTTGTGGTTTAATAGCATGACTTTGTTTCTTCCCTTCAAGCTCCACCCTCAGTCACAAATCACGATCTGCAGTTGCATAGCCCTCCCTTCAGGTGTGTTTCAACTTTGTCAATAATGTGAATCATTCACCGAAAATATGAACTATACCATTACTAATTAACACTAGTAATAGAAAATGTTAATTATAGCACTACTTATTAAAATGGCACTACCGGTAGTACAATTGGAGCGCCTTTGATTACTGAGGTTCGTTCTTGGATTTGTTGAGCCAGTTCGATTATAATAATTTTAGTGTTGTGTTCTATGATCAATGTTGTTGTGTTGTGTTTTATTATTTTGGTTCAGATGACTTCTTTGATATCAAGGAAATATAGGCCCGTAATTGTTAATGAGTGAGTGCTGTTGTGCAATCATTTTTTAACTCCCAAATTTCTGGTAAGCATTAATATTTTTATTTAATTAAAATAATATTTTTATTCATATATATGTAATAATGCATTTGATGAATATTTTGAATAATTATACAAAGAAGATCTGAGGCGAACAAGGCAAACATACGTCAAAATAAAAATTCTGCATTACTCTAGTTCGTTGCCCTTCTCTTACGAGATGGAGGATCGACGTATAGTAAGTGAATTAAGTGTTCTAAAAATCGCTAGGCGGTGGGCGGGCGGCCAGCAGGTGCCTAGCGCCTAGGGGCCTAGGCGGGCGCCTAGGCGGTTTTATATTTTATATTATAATTTTCATAATTAACAAAAATTTAGCCTAATACATTAATATTTTATCAATTACTTCCAATTTAATGCCAGAATACATATGAAAAATCAAAAATTTATAAACATGAAAAATTAAGCTTACATTAAAATTTATAATAGCATAAGTTGCATAACATAGAGTTTCATAGAGATTAAAGAGAAAAAAGAATTACATACTTGATGAGTTGATGGTACCAACCTGTGTTCTAAAAAGTGGCCTGAAATAGGAGCTACTTGAGAAAGAAACAGTCTCTTGGCATTTTACCATGGCAATTGCTCTATCAACTACAACTTTCGCTGCAAAACAATATGCAAAAAAATTGAAAAATAATTATGTGATAAACAGAAATGTCGGTGACAGTAGAAATAGACAAAACCTAGTTCTGCTACCTTCAAGCTTCAACAAGTTGTCCAAAGGGAGAAAATGCATCTCGAAGCTTTTCATCTGTGGTTAATCTTGAAAGGCCTAACATAAATAGAAAACGAGGCTTGCCAGAAACATTAATTATTTCCATTCAAAACTACTTCAAAAATCAGCATAGCTAGCCTAGATCTAGAAGGGATAAATGGAAGCTTATATTTGGGCTCCAATTAATTTCATATCCATTAATTTCAATATTTCATACAAAAATAACTTAAAATAAAGGTCATACCAAAGCTTATATTTGGGCTCCAATTCTAGAAAATTGGGTCAACCTTCTGTGGCTGGGTCCATTTGAACTAATGGATTGTTGGACTCAGCACATTCAATTGCTTAAACAGTTAAACAACTTAAACTCATTCACATATTGCCAGTTTGCCACATAACATGGTGGGAACTGGGAAGTAGATTAGCATTCCATAAACAAATCCTGTTACTTATTACATCCTTTCCTTGACTCCAAAAGCTTACACTTTGAAGTTTGAACTACCTGACTGAATTTGTCTCGCATCGCAGAGTCGACAACAGACATATCAATGATATCATTCCATTCAGGTGAGGTGACTATCCAACACAGATTTGAAGCAAGGTACAGTGAAATAAAGTAATAAACCTCATGAAATAAACTCGGCAGCTGTACAGTGACTCAGTGAGCATCCACTGTAAATGTGAAGCAAGGTAAGAAAGAAGATGAGAAGTTAATATTACCTTGCAGAGTTGCAGGCTTGCAGCAGAGAAGCAAAAAAGTGGAGCGAAACAGCGAAATGCTTCGCTTGCAGGCTTGCAGCGCAGCAGCAGAGAAGCAAAAATGGCGATTGGTTCACTTCCTCTTCTTCCGTTCTTCGTCTTCCTCTTCTTCGTCTTCCCCTTCTTCTTCTTCTCCTTCTTCCCCTTTTCTTTTGTTTGCAAAAGCAAAACCTAAAATGTCATCGATTGAATTTGGTTTGGGTTATTTTATTAGTTATTTCCAACCAGCCAAAAAAAAAAAAAAAAAAAAAAGCCCAGCCCGCCCAGCCCGACTAGGTCCGCCCAGACCCGCCTAGGCGCCCTGTCCGATTTTTCCCTCCGCCCAGCAATTAGTCGAGGCGTTTCTTTACCTACTAGCGCCTAGGCGGCCGCCCAGCCCGCTTTTTAGAACACTGATCCCTTTTGTTGTAGTATATTCGAAAGGCCTTGAATTGTAGTAATTAGAAAGATCAATTGGATTAATCCATTTTCCACATTGAGTTGCGTATATCAGATGAATGTTTTTTTGTCTAAACCAAAATGTACTACTTAATGATTACAATGCTTCAAAAGCACATATCTTTGAGTCAAATTGATGATCAAAAGCACTTGGAGTATACTTTTATCTTTCACACTTGACAATGTGAAATGATAATTAATTGGGTAAATTGCCATAATATAGATAATGCATATGTTATACTTTTGTCTTTTAGATTTTATTAGACCCCTTCCACAAGATTTTTATTAGCATAACTTTGGATAATTTAGTTGTGGTTTAATAGCATGACTTTGTTTCTTCCCTTCAAGCTCCACCCTCAGTCACAAATCACGATCTGCAGTTGCATAGCCCTCCCTTCAGGTGTGTTTCAACTTTGTCAATAATGTGAATCATTCACCGAAAATATGAACTATACCATTACTAATTAACACTAGTAATAGAAAATGTTAATTATAGCACTACTTATTAAAATGGCACTACCGGTAGTACAATTGGAGCGCCTTTGATTACTGAGGTTCGTTCTTGGATTTGTTGAGCCAGTTCGATTATAATAATTTTAGTGTTGTGTTCTATGATCAATGTTGTTGTGTTGTGTTTTATTATTTTGGTTCAGATGACTTCTTTGATATCAAGGAAATATAGGCCCGTAATTGTTAATGAGTGAGTGCTGTTGTGCAATCATTTTTTAACTCCCAAATTTCTGGTAAGCATTAATATTTTTATTTAATTAAAATAATATTTTTATTCATATATATGTAATAATGCATTTGATGAATATTTTGAATAATTATACAAAGAAGATCTGAGGCGAACAAGGCAAACATACGTCAAAATAAAAATTCTGCATTACTCTAGTTCGTTGCCCTTCTCTTACGGGATGGAGGATCGACGTATAGTAAGTGAATTAATATGTTTAATTTTCATTGTTTTAATTTTAATCAATACATTCAATTAGATGTTTATATTAGTTGGTTTATTATTTTCACAATGTTTTGTAGGAGGGTTCAAAATTCCCAGAAATTGACATGTTCAAGGATGTTATGCACTACCTGGCAATGAGGTGGCTGTGAAGTTGCATGTAAGTTTTATTCTTTTGCATTTTTTGAATGTTGTCGCTTCTGTTGTTTTAAAAGATTAATTTTTAATGAAGGAATGATAGCGGAGAGGCAGGATGCCTACTGAAGCAAGTGGCCTCGCAGCAGTTAGTTGGAACCGTTTCATCATTACAGTCAAGAGTGGAGGAATTACAAAATGAGTTAAATGTCACTAAAGCGCGTGATACAGAGCGGGAGGCCCAGGAGGGGGAATGGCAGGCCATGGAGGCAACTAGGTGGAGTATGTTATTAGAGGCTCTCCAGCAGTCGGGGATTAATTTTTCGAGCCTCCTACTACCGTCGATGACCCATCAGCCACCCCAGCCCTAGAAAATGTACCGATGTGTTTTTTCATTTGTAATTGATACAATACGTTTTAAAAGTTTTGATTTGTAATGGATACAATAAGGTTTTAAATTATTAATTTGTAAAGTTAATTGTATTTAACTAAATTAACAAAACCGCAATACAGATCAAACTCTCTGTGCGCGAGACGGTTCAATTAATAAATATTTTAAATTTAATTAAAATAAAATTTTCAAAATTATTAAACTGAACTTTAAGTGGCAAAAATTTTCATCGCTCAAGAATAGATCGAGCGTGTTTGGAGCGACGGAACTTGTGTGGCAACATTAGAGCGATGAATATTGTCATCACGCAAAGATGATCTTGCACGATGAAAGGGTGCGTCACCATTGAGTTAAGCCGACAAAATTTAACGTGATGAAATATTTAATCCCGTAAGTTTTGCATGACAAACCGTTCTATTTTCTGTGTCGAAACAAACATCATACAAAACAGTATTACGCGACGAACCCTTTGGCAATGAACTTTGTGGTCTTCGTTCAAAAGTACTCTAAAGCAACAAAGTTTTTGTTCATGACGCCAATGTTTGCGAGATAGAGCTGTAGCGACGAAATTTTTGCGACAAATATTTGGTTGCCCAATATGTATGGCCAGTGGCAGAGCCTAGATGTTCACAAAGGGGGAGCAAAGTGAAATGGGCAAGAAATAAATAGCAAAATTCGAAGGAGACAATTAGTTAAATATACCACAATAACCGACAATTCACTATACTAAATCTAAATTTCAAAAAATTTAGGGGGGGGAGCAACTGCCCCATGTCTTATATGGGGCTCCGCTACTGTGTATGGCGACAAAATGTTGTTTATAGAGACGATTTTGCCTACGTCTCTAAAGACTTTTTTTTGTAGTGAAAGAGGGAGAGAGGTGGTGATGATGGTGGCAGGGTGGTGGTGGTGTCTGATGGAGAAGATAAGGAGAGCAGATAAAAAGAGGAAGATGGGAGAACTTTAAATTTTGGGTTTTTATTGGTGACGTGGAGGAGAAGTGGTGGTGTGGGAAATAAAAGGAGTGGTGTGAGAGAGAAAAAGTTGGAATGGTGGTGTGAGACAATACTTTTGGTGGTCTTAAATAGTGTTTGCCATTAAAAAAAAAAAACTCCAACTTTTCCTCTCACAATTCGTCTCTACACTTTTTTCTCATAATCAACTTTCCCTAAAGACAAAACTGTTGAACTAAAATCAAGTTATTGGATTTTAAATCTGAAAATGCTAGGAAACTATTTTTTGTAACTAGGTTTTGTAACCATGGTGACATGGCATGATCTTGAAAGAATGATGAAATCTCCAAAGTGTTTATGTGTATCTCGAGGTTGTAAAAAATCCTCTAACGATGCCACATCATCCTAGTTATAAAACATGGTTGCAAAACCTGGTTCCTTAGCCTCACTCTTTTAAATCACAACTAAAAAACTATTTTTTCACTCGTATTAACTAGGGTTGTTTTCTAATGGATCAAATCGAAAACAAAAGTTCTGATTTCCATTTCGAAAAATTTTGGAACTGAAATTTGTTGCCATTTCCGATTTTGAAATTTGTATTTGGATCTAGAAATTTTTAATGAAAATTTTAGCAAATTTCAAAATTTTCAAAAAACTTCGGAATGTCACTTTTCATAATTTTTAAGGTTAATTTCCAAATGTAAAGAACTGAAAATACGTGTTTCGATTTTCATTCCATATCTTTTTTTTAATTGAATTTCATTTCAAAAATTCGGAATATAATACTTTTTCAGTAAATTTTTTTTGCATTAGACTCAATTAAACTTTTAAATTGGAGCCAAACTCTAACTCTATTGGGCATAAATTGATGGGGGCCAAATTAAATATAAAAAAAACTAATTACAACTTAGAAATCATAATATATGTGATCTTATTTTCTTGTTCATTAATATGATGAATGCAGATATATAGTTATAACCAATGACTGTGATTTCAAGAAATTTTACAAAAGTTCACAAAATATTTTGTTTTTGGGAGTCGCGAAATTTAACTGAGATCGAAAAGTACATTATTTTGACGAGTTATGTAGAAACATTTCTTATTTTTTTCATAAATTTCGATGTTTTCTTGTAAAACCCAAAACATTATGAAGCAAATTACATTTTTGGCTGAAATAATATTTTGTAGATTTCGATACTTTCATATAAAAGCCATAAAATTATGAAGAAAGTTAAATTTGCTGGGATACTTGTGTACTCAGGCTTCATTAATTTTTTTTTTTTAGGTTAATTTACTTGTATCTTATTTTTTCACATATTTATATATGTTTGATAGACCTTCAAAATATTTTACATTTTTTCGACTTAAAATGAAATATTTCTTAAAATCAAAAGATGGAAATTGCTTTGAAAAATATAATCACATTCCTTGGTTATAACTTACGAATATATAAAATATATATTGGGCTAAAAGGGCCCAATTTCTAGTTTAACAACCAGTTTATGGCCTATTTAAGTTTCATTTAGTTAAAAAGACATTATTAATTATTATTTTTAATAATTCGTTTAATCAATGTTTGAGCCTGATGCCCCATATGAAATCTTAATTTGTTAAGAAAATTTTGTAATAGATAAAACAAAGTTTCAGATTGGGATACTTTGGAATGCAATAATCACAATATTTTGGCAAATTAATTGACTCTTAATTTAATTGATTATATTAACGAAAAATGACTTTTAAGGCCTAATTCTTCACAAAATAGACCATTTAGATATTGTAGTTGATGTAATAGCTAATTTGTGCCTACTTTTAAACTTTTATGACCTACAAAGACTATTTTATTAACTCAGGTCATTTCATAAAGTTATAGGACATATTTACCTTCCTAAAAAAATGTAATTTTATACTTTTATGACCACTAATGACTTTTTTTTTTATTAATGATTCTTTTTTTATTTTTTTTAACCTTAACCCTCCTACCCCATCTGCTCGTAGGTATCGATATTAATTATTCTAATTATGAACAACAAATTAAAATTTTTTTTATAAATTTTCATTGACTGACAAGTTAATCAAATTATTATGCTAATGTTTGGTAAAATTTTCATAATGTAAACAAATTGTATTCCACTCCCTTGATTTCAAGTGCCCATCTATCCTGTAAACAAAAAAAAAAAAAAAAAAAAAGGACTCACACACAATCCCAAAAGCTTCACTTGATTATGCTTCTCCATGCCAACTTCTTTTTTCAATAGTTTACAATGTCCTTTTGATCATTATTTATACACATAGATGATACTTTAAAAGCCCATTGGGCATCTAAATTTGATTAATGAGTTCATATGTGTAACTAGAGGTTTAGGAGCCACCTTTCTCACCACCAACAATCAATGACCGCAAATCCATAGATTTTCCAGATGACAGATCATTTGTTGATTTCTTTTCTGCACAAAAAATGACTTAATATGCAAGAGTTCCATTACCAATTCTAAATGTTTAAGGAGACTAATAAATTGATGGAAGCCTACATTCTCCAAGAAACCAATAATTGAACTTGAAGAAAGTTGGGAAGATGTGGGACTTCCTGCTTCTTCAACTTTGATATCACCGTTGCCCCACTTACAACTTGTTTTTTTTTTTTTTTTAGCATCAATGGTCCTAAGTATTGAAGGAAGAAAACAAACTTGACACATAGTATCTAAAAAAAAATCATTAATAAAAAAGTCTTTGTTGGTCATAAAAGTATAAAATTAGGTTTTCTATTATTTTAGGAATGATAAATATGTCATATAACTTTATGAGTTAACCTGGGTTAATGAAATCATATTTATTGGTCATAAAAGTAGGTACAAATTAGTTTTTACATCAACTATGGTATCTAATTGTCTATTTTGTGAAAAAGTAAGCCCTAAAAATCATTTTCCATTATATTAATGGACTCTTAATTGCTGGATTACCCTTCTTCTAATAACCAAATTACATTTAGGACCACTGATATGACTTGGGTACTGTATGCAAAGTAGTCATGTACTTTCTTGAATTCTAGTGAAAAGGTTGAGAAAATTAAACATCAAATTACGCATGTTACTTAGAGAGTAGGGGGTTAGACTCAGACTTCCTATTCTAATAAACACCCCCTCATCAAAAGCTAAAACTAATTTTTGAAAGATTTTGATATTCAAATGAGGATGAAGTGCCTTTCGATTCACTGATCACTTCTCCGAATTTCTATTCCATTGTATGTGGGTGTCAAGAGGATCAATTGTTTCAAAAACCCGATCAAATCGTTGGATTCTCTTTACAACAACATATATAGCAAACAGAATAGTTTTGAACAAAGTACATTAAAGGAAAGCAAATCTAACGAAGAATAAATATACTTTTGGAAGAAGTAGATATAATTGTATAATATATCGTCTAGAAATCTGTGAAGTAAATTATACTGGAGAGGAGGGTCTTGTTATCTTCACGAGTAAAAAATACATCATGAAGTTATCATACTAAGCTTTTCCTAGATCTTATTAGGAAACCATAGATCACATGTTACATGCTATGCTTTAGAAAGTTAAAACATGTTTTCTGTGTGTACATATGAACAAGCATTAGATATGCGCAAGAATTGAAGTAATATTTATCCATGTACCTCTATACAATGCCAAAACTTCAAGAGAGTTAAAACCATGTACAAACGGAAAAAACAGTAGATGCACAAAATAATTGTAGTAATATATCAGTTATTTTTTAAATATTTTTCTTAAGCTTTTGACTGGTTAGTAATCAAAAGCTTACGCAATCTCTGCCCAAATAGGACTGTAAATATAATTGCATTTGTCTACAAAATGGGCACATTGTCCGCCCATTTGACATTGTTTGAAGTTCACCAAGTAAATACCTAATGAAAAAAAAAAAAGCACTAATTGATACTTATGAACATAAACCCCCCATTAAAACTGTATTAATTTATTTTTGCCATACCCCCGCAAGTTGCAAGAAACACACAACAAAACTTGCAGGAAGCCTTAATCATATCAAAACTTGCAGAAATCAACTTCTTAGTGTACAAAAAAAAAAAAAAAAAAAAAAAATCTAGGAAGAACATGAAACCCACATTATAATTCACCATTAGAGCAATAAACAATTAAGTTGGGGATAAGACTTGAAATTCTAAACCCCAAATTATTCTCCATTGAACATGTTCTTCAAGTCTTACCCCCAAATTATTCGATGTTCCAAATTAGATTATGCACGAAATTACATATATATTAAAAAAAATAAAAAATAGAAGTTTTAACTCAAGTTTGATTAACGAAGAAAATACAAGAAACATAAAAGTATCACCTTAGTCAAAATTGGGATTGGACATATGACCTCATTGTTGTATAATGAGATCTATGAACGAAATATGATGAAAACAGCTTATAAGGGACAACAATAGAAAAATGAAAATTCTAAACCACTCAAAGTGTTATCAAAACATTGATCTTTATATTGTTGCCAAAAGGATTCAAAAATTTGTTTATGACAAAGGATATTTAACTTACATGGTTTATAGGATATGATGAAGTTTGAAGATTACAAGTATGGAGGCAGAGGTTTGAGTACGCGGTGATGTACAACAAAAAAAGAATGAGTTTTTCGCTGACAATTATAAGAAAGAAAAAAAAAGTCTCTCGCAGCCGACAATCTTCTTATGGTTTTGAAAGTTTATACTCATTTTTCTAACCCTAGCACAACTGTCCATAAAAAATCAAAACTGTCCATAAAAAATGATTGCCTCATAAAGTAGAATAAGACTTTGATAGGATAAAATTCACAAAAATAACAACTCACAAGATATTATATGTAAAGATTATAGGAGTTTGTGACTGGTATTAGTAACTATGAAATGATAAAGGCCTTCAACGGAGAAGTAAATAATGAGACCAAACAATGTGTTGCAAAACATATTTCATAAGAGTAAATACTGAACAAATTTTAAGAATATCTCAATTTGTTGGAGTAAAATAGATATGAAAAGTTGAGTTTTTAATCACAAAACTTAGGGAGAGATGGGGGTTTGTTTTGTTTTCATCACTCTCACCAAGGTGGCGTTTGATTTTAGTTCTGAATATGAAGTGGTCCACTTTGACCAGATATTTGCTTTTACTTCTTTTCAGAAATAGAAGTTCTTGATGGATTTGAATTAGAACATTTTAATAAGCACCAAGGGGGTGCGTAGTGCTAAATTAAGAACTTCTAGTTTCTATTATAAGTAAAAACAAATATTCTATCAAAGTTTACCACTTCTTATTCAAAACTAAAGTTCTAATCAAAGCTAAAGCAAATGCCACCTTAGCACCTCCTTGGTGCTTACTAAATGTAATGAAATATGAATTCAAAAATTAACAACTTCTGCTTCGAAATTAGAATTATAAACAAAGACGTTGTCAAAGTGGTCCATTTTTTATTATAACCAAAGTTGTAACTTCTAAGCAGAAATAAAATCAAAGGCCACCTTACATTATGGAACCTGCACATTGTTGCAGGCCTTATATACCATTGTGAGTTGCAGGAGCCATGATACATCTATGACCAGTGATATGCTTCACAGATGGGACAAATATTTTGCCAGGCACAATTTTATTTTACTCCCTTTTTTGAAAGCAAAAAAAAAAAAACCCACCTATTTTCTATGTCCTTTCTTTGTCGTAAACCCTCTATGCTTTCATATTCTTTTCTTGTTCCTTACAATACTCTCATCAGTGACTATTCTTGTCATTATAAATACCAACAATTCTAGCCAGTCATGTTTGCTAGTCTTTTTTTGGCTTTTTTTTTATACTTCTACCTCTTCTATATATAATGTTTGTGATTGTGTTTTGAAGAGAATGTGTAAAAAATATAAAAATACCAAAAAATATTAGCAAACATGATTGACTAGACTTACTCTATAAATAGAGTGCTAAATTCCAAGCCATAATTTTCTTAAATATATATTTTTATGAAATTTCTCTGGGCATGTTCAAAAGAAGTCATCCCATCCTCATTGTTTCGATAACAATTGTGACATCAAGCCCCTTTGGAAATTAAAACCCATAAATGACCTTCATAAGAGACTCAAAACTAGAAAAAGGTAAATAATCAAACATTTGTTGATGAATAATGATTCCATATTTATTTGTTGAAGAAAAACGACTATTCTGAATCCGAATATGATCTACTAAAGTATAATGTTCTCGAATACACAGTTTCTGAAGTCACATAATATGATTTGTTACTACTAAAATCCAATTTATCATGCTAGGGACTCTTGTTCCTCATCTAGAATTGGTGGTCCCAACCTTGATCTTCTTTTTCTTTCAAGTGTTTGAATCAATTAAGTTTGCCAGATGGACATGTTGGGATGGAGTTGGCTTGAATAGTCCCACATCAAGTAAGGACGAGTCGTCACTAAGGTTTATAAGGAGATGATCCACTCCCTAATAGCAACGAGACCTTTTAAGATAAAAACCCCACACCCGTGGCCCAGATGGTAGGCCTAAGACAGCGGGTGTTTAAGTTGGGGACAATATCGTTGCTATATATAGTGGACCCAGGTGCGTGCATGCGCTCGGCGCGCCAACAATTAGTATCAGAACCGATGGTTCGGCGGGGACTTGGCAAGTGGTGCAAGGCGACACATTGTTCTGGGGATCAGGCGCGAGGTAGCGAGCCAGGTCGCATGTGCGTGGTCCGCCAGATGATCCTTGCCAAGAGAAGGTATCCTACAAGTCTGGTCGAGGTAGAGTTAGTGCGGTGGTTGCCAACAACACCAGGATAGCAGCCCGTACACCGAGTGCTACCTACAAGATCGTGATCGCACATGAGACTCGAGGAGGAGGTGTACTTCGAGATGTTGCAAATCGGTGGATGGATTGTAGGATGTGTGACGATTCGCGCTAAAGGTGAAGATTGTTGGGATGAAGTTGGCTTGAATAGTCCCACATCAAGTGAGGACGAGTCGTCACTAAGGTTTATAAAGAGATGATCCACTCCCTAATAGCAACGAGGCATTTTAAGATAAAAATCCCACACCTGTGCCCCGGATGGTAGGCCTAAGACAACGGGTGTTTAAGTTTGGGACAATATCGTTGCTATGTATAATAAACCCAGGTGCGCACACGCGCTTGGCACGCCAACAATAATCTGCATTGCATCAAATCTATTAGTCGTGATCGCAAGTGCTTGTTCATGTTGGTGACATGCTTTGCCATGTTCGTGACCCAAAGTCGGTTCTCCACAGTGGTCTCCATCTTCATCTGTATTGCGGCAACTGTCCTTCCGTGCTGTTCAATTACCGACCAAAACAAATTAGAACTCCTTCTGATGTTTTACAGTTGCTACTTATGTAAAAGGAGACGAAATAATGACATAAAGAATTTTATTGGACTATTGCAAAATTTTCTGAGTCATAATAACTATATTACAATCGAAATGGTGTTTGAGATTGGAGATAAAAAATGACTGAGAATTACTCAAACATAAGAATCTAATGGATCATATAAAACTTAAAGCACTAAGAGTGCATGAGTTTGATTCTCATACCTAACATTTTGATACTTATTTATTTTTCTTCAACTGTTGATGGTGGTGATTACGCATGTAAGCATGCATGATGAAAACTTTAGGATGGTCATGTTTTGACAAGTCTTAAACTTTTATGATGCTAATGGCACGGAAAATACCCTAACTCTATATTACAAATCAGAATGGTGTTTGAGGTTGAAGATAAAAGACGTTACGGATCACATAGAACTTAAAGCACCAAGAGTGCATGGGTTCAATTCTCATACTCAACATTTTGATATTTATTGATAATTAAAGTAGAATAAACTTTATTTATCATGTTAAAGTGCCAACGGTATGGAGAATACCCTAGTTTATATAACAAATCAGAACGATGTTTAAGGTTGGAGATAAAACGCAGTTGAGATTTACCTAATTATGAGAATCTAACGGATCACATCGAACTCAAAACACTAAGAGTGCATGAGTTCGATTCCCATACCCAACATTTTGATATTTACTTATCTTGATATTTAAGTAGAATAAACTTTATTTATCATGTTAAACTTTATTCGTGCCAACGACACTTACCCAATTATGAGAATCTAACGGATCACATAGAACTCAAAGCACCAAAAGTGCATGGGTTCGATTCCCATACCCAACATTTTGATATTTATTTATCTTGATATTTAAAATAGAATTAATTTTATTTATCCCTGTTGCATACTAGATAAGACATGATCAATCACATTGGAATTGGTGTTAATCCTTACAGTATCTCCTTGTTGCATACATTGTGCATCTCATTGTGGTCTATTTTCTAATACGGTGTGAATCGCATTCACATTCAAATGAACACCAAAAGGAATAACCATTATCAATTGTTTAGACAACTATATATGGGGACCAGATTCTTTAGGTGGGTGGGTGGAGGGGTGGTTGGGAGTGTGCTTCATTGACGACCCGATCCGCACAAGGTCTCTGAGGTTGTGTTACAATCCATCGCCTTAGGGAGTCCATTGTCCTCATTGGCACACTTTCGGTTGGGTACGATCCACGTGGTACAATATTGTCCGCATATTGTATCAAGTGGATCTAAATTTGCACATATGTAGCATTTCCCTTTCACTCACTCAGGTGTTGTGAGACTATAACCCTCATTAATAGCATATCAGTCTCTGAGCCCGCGCACACAAGGCCTACCAACACAAGCTAGCCTGCAACTGACACGCCCCAATTTTTAAACAGCATAAATTAATAGATTGTCCAAAAACCGAGGCACGATAGGAACAAATTAAATGGTACAGTCATGAGTCAATAAATAAAATAATAACCTTCCTCAAAATTCTTCCTCTCAAAATGAGGTCCACGCTTATAAACCCAAGCCACAATATAAATAAATAAAAATTACATTAATCAATCCCCAAATAAATCTCTGACTTAAAAATCCAAGCATTAATAACTAATCCCTTCCTCTGATTACCTAGGAAAAACAATAACTCAAGATCTAACAAAACGTGTCGAATCCTCAGCTATCACCACGCAGCTTATACAACCTTTGCGCTCCAATTAACCCTGATAAGGCTCTGGGGCTACGCTCATTAAGAACACACCCAAATTTGTAAAACAATACAAAATTCGGGTCAGTATATTAATACTGGTGTGAGCAAACTTACTAATTATGTCACAACTAGACAATTAAATATCCTAAAAAAAGTATGCATTTCACCTCAAGGAAGACAGGTAGTTCTCATTCGAGAATCGAATGAGCTGCTAGTTTCTTCCTTCAAGGCTAACCTAATACATGCTAAAATAATCCATGCACATTTTCAGGTTATAATCAATTAAAGGTTTTCTTTATTTTCCTAATTTTTTTTAGCTTCTTTTCCATAATTGCACTCTCCTCCTATGTCGAAAACACCTCACCCAAGTGTACCTCCCTTGCTATCGCAGCCACTCGGAGCGTACATGACCCAAGTGGGGTGCCACATCGAGTGTCATGTCATTTCACCCGAAGTTCGATACCTGGAATGTATTTCCTAAATACTACACGTACTACCGAACTCACATGGAACGACGTATCGATATGCCAGCAAGTCTGTATACTAAAATAAATTTTTTTTTTTTTTGAAGTTGTGGAAAAGAGCATACTACAAAAAATATTAACCAAGTGTTTAATGGGTAACAGTAAAGTGCTAAAGTGAACAACACCAAATATAGTGCATAATAAAAAAAATGTTGAATATTAAATGCCAAAGTCAACAACACCAAACATAATGGGTAACAATAAATTCATTAGCATATTGAATCAGTGACTTAAAAATTGAAATTATATAGTCATGATTCACTAATTACTATTGGGATTGAGGTGATGATGTCATCTATAACACATCCCAACCCAAGTCAAAGAAATAAGTCATGTCAAATTCTCTACCATTACATCACATTGAACTTATCACCAAAAAGGCATTCAACTTTTGACTTTAATTTCAAATCATTGTTGGCAAAGGAAAAGACATTAAAAACAAAGCAGTGAGTTGTGTTTGTTGGAATCTTACAATGAAATTTTTTTTGCAGAGAATTCAAACTAGGGGAGGGCCAACGTACAAAAAGAGGAGAAATGGAAATTGACATGTTTCCATCCACATGAGTAAGACAACTAGCATGATAAATATTTCAGTACATAAATACTTCAAGGTGTTCTCTTTCCTTTTTTTCTTCAACAGTAAAACAAAATTTCTCAAAGTGATGTTATCTCCCTTATCTGACACTAAATGGGGATGATGACAACATGTATTCGACAGTGACATATGTGATTTAATGTTTGCCTACACCATTCCCTTTTTTTTTATGCAAATCTAAATCCTAAATTGAGTATAATCACAACAAAAACAACCTTTTTTAAAATAAAATAAAAAGTAGATTGTATAATCCAATCAACAAACGATGCATAATAGAGGAGGATCATTAGAGTTCTACTAACTGTTTTTGCGAAAATCTCAAAGGTTGAGCATAAATTCTTCCTTTATCGCCTCCCTCTTGTTTTTCTAGGTAGGTTTTTTTTTTCTTTTTCTTCTGTGTGTATCCAAAAAGAAAAAGGAGGCTAGGGTTTCTTTTAAATGAGTTTTTTTTAATTAGGGTTTTACTGGCTTTAGCTAAACACAACCACCACCAACCTAAACCTAGGTCCCAAATTCATATCATAAAATATATAAATATTTGTAAATATTATTAATTAATAAATATTACCAATTAATAAATATTACCAATAAATAAATATTATTAATTACTGAGATAGTAACATTATATTGGTAAGTGATTTGGCGGGTATTACAATATACACACCTCAAAAGAATCTCGTCCCGAGATTCGGTAGGATAAGGGTTAGGCAAATAATTTTGGGTGCATCTGCTTTACTTTGTCCTCCAACTCCCAGGTGACATCATTCTCCTTTTCGCTCCACTGAACTTTGACCAAGTTGATTTTCTTACGTTGTAGTTGCCTCACGTCATGATCAATTATCATCACCGGCCCAAATGTATAAGTCAAATCCTCATTAAGTTCAATAGCGGTAGGTTGAACAATCTGAGTTGGGTCTTTCACACATTTCCTCAACATCGAAACATGAAAGACATCATGAATCATCGACAAACTGGGCGGCAATGCAAGTTTGTAAGCCAAGTGACCAACACACCCGACAATCTTGAACAACCCAATATACCGCGGGCTCAACTTCCCTTTCTTGCAAAATTTCATCACACCTCGCATGGGAGACACCTTGAGAAAAACTAAATCACCAACTGCAAACACTACACTCTTTCGCTTTTGATCTGCATAGCCTTTCTGTCTACTCTGAGCAGTTTTTATCCTTCCCCGAATAATCTCAATCTTCCCTGCAGTCTCCCTAACAATCTCTGGTCCCAACAATATTGTATCACCTACCTCTGCCCAACGACTAGGAAATCTACACGGCCTACCATACAAAGCCTCAAAGGGTGCCATGCTAATGCTCGATTGATAACTATTATTGTACGAGAACTCCAATGGTAAATGATCCTCCCAACTACCACCAAAATCCATGATGCAAGCTCGCAACATATCCTCTAAAATCTGATTTACTCGCTTTGTCTACCCGTCAGTCTGTGGATGATACGCAGTGCTCATAGCCAAGGTAGTACCCATAGCACGTTGGAAACTTCCCCAAAATGCCGATGTAAACAATGGATCTCTATCTGACACAATGGTAATAGGAACACCATGCAACCTTACCACTTCTCGGATTAACATAACATCTAACTTGTCGGTATTACGAGATGCACCAATGGGGATAAAATGTGCACACTTAGTCAAACGGTCAACAATAACCCAAATCGACTCATTACCCTTCCTAGATCTAGGTAAACCATCAACAAAATCCATCGAAATGTGTTCCCACTTCCATATGGGTATTTCTAGAGGCTGCAATAAACCAGATGGTCTCTGGTGTTCCGTTTTCACTTGCTGACAAATGAAAAAGTTAGAGACATATTCCCCAACATCTCGTTTCATACCTTCCCACCAAAACCTTCTTTTCAATTTGTGAAACATCTTCGTACCCCCTGGATGAATAGTAAGTTTAGAATGGTGAGCCTCATCCATAATCTCCTTCTTTAACACCGAAATATCCGGTACGCAAAGTCTACCATGAAATCGCAATCCTCCATCTATGTCAACTGATAAATCAGTAGGGCAGTCATCCAATGTATCAACTATCAAATCATTCATTTTGTTCATGAGAAATGGGTCAGTGTGCTGCACTGAAATGACCCGAGTAATCAGGGTAGGTTTCACTGTCAAACTGCAAACATAAGCTCTTCTAGTATGTGGAACAGTCAAAACATCATGAGCTGCAATAACCTCGAGAATCTTCCACTCTTGCACCATAAGAGCGGTCAACACACTATGTTGCCTGCTAAGGGCATCCGCCACCACATTCCCTTTGCTTGGATGGTAAAGGATTTCAAAATCATAACTACTAATTAACTCCATCCACCCTTGCTGCCTCATGTTTAAATCCCGTTGTGAAAATAGATACTTTAAACTTTTGTGATCAGTATACAACTCAAATTTCTCTCCATACAAATAATGCCTCCATATTTTTAAAGCGAAAACCACTGCTGCTAATTCCAAATCATGCATAGCATATCGCCTCTCATGTGGCTTTAACTGCCTAGAAGCGTAAGAAACTACTTTCTGATGTTGCATCAAAACACATCCCAAACCTGTTCCGCTAGCATCTGTAAACACCACTAACTTTCCGCCACGAGTGGGAATGATTAAAATTGGAGTTGTAGTCAACCTTTGCTTCAACTCTCGAAATGCAGTCTCACAGTACTTAGTCCATATAAACTTGACATCCATTCAGGCCAGACTCGTCAATGGTGCTGCAATCAACGAAAATTTCTCAATAAACCTCCTGTAATATCCAGCCAACCCTAAGAAACTTTGAATTTCACTAGCATTAGTGGGTTGTTTCCATTCTTTAACTACTGCAACTTTGTCAGGATCAACCGCTATCCCTTCGCTAGAAATCACATGCCCAAGATATCTCACCTCTTTATCCCAAAAGTGGCACTTACTAAATTTAGCATACAACTTGTGATCTCTTAAAGTCTGCAATACTACTTTCAAATGCTCTCGATGGTCCTCCATGTTTCGGAAATATACCATAATATCATCAATGAAAATGATAACAAATTTATCAAGGTATAGACGAAAAATATGGTTCATCAAATCCATAAAGAAAGCAGGAGCATTGGTCAATCCAAAGGGAATGACCGGAAATTCATATAACCCATACCGAGTCCAAAACGTCGTCAGAGGTATGCTCTGCTCTTCACCCATCTGATTGCACCCAGTCCTCAAATCCAACTGTGAAAATACAACCGCTCCTTTAAACTGATCCAACAAATCATCTATCCGCGGAAGAGGGTACTTATTTTTTATGGTCACCTTATTTAGTTCTATATAGTCGACACACATCCTCAAAGTACCATCCTTCTTAGAAACAAAGATAACAGACGCACCCCGTGGAGAATTACTTGGTCGAATAAACCTAAGTATACACACCTCAAAGGATTAACCATATAGTAACTCACCAATATGCACATATATATAACTATTATAAATAAAAAGATACAAGAGAAATTTCTTACCCCTTTTGGAGTAATTCCTCTAGTTGGACTTTCATCTCATCCAACTGCTTGGGAGCCAATCGATATGCAGCTTTCGAAATCGGTGTTGCCCCAGGCAACAAGTCAATTCAAAATTTGACTTCACTCTTGGGTGGTAGACCGGGAATCTCCTGGAATACATCTACATAATCCTTCACCACCTCAACCACGCTAATATGTTTATCTGGTATATCCATAGAGTATAGAGTGCTCGTCATTATGGAGTCTCCACAAGGTTCACAAACGTGACTAACTTCCGGCAACCCATCCTAAGTAATATAGTAATATAGTTTTGATAATCGTCATTTATCAAAACAGTCCTCACGGCTCAATCTATAGTAATATAGTTTTTACCTAACCAATCCATCCTAAGAATAACATGAAAACTCTCAAAATTCATAACTATCAAATCCGCGACAAGTTTTCGACCCATTAAAGAAATCTCAAAATTTTTACATTGCTCAGATAATGTGACAGTGCCTCCTATGGGTGTCTCAACACATAAAGGTTTGATAAGTGGCATAGTTTTAAGGTTTTCTTTTTCTACCATTCGACGAGAAATAAAAGAATAAGAAACACCAAAATCAAATAATACTCGCAAGGGAAACTGAGTAGTGATGATACCTTCAACATTTTCTTCCCCTGGTAAAACCGCAAATGCACGTGCTGGAGCTGGTGGGGCCTGCCTACCCTGCGGAGCGCCTCACCCACTGGGACAATCACGAATGAGATGCCCTCGCTAGTTACATCTGTAGCATAACTTAACAGTGGGAGCCTGCCCTTGCGGTGCTGCAGGTGCCTAAGGTCGAGGAACATATGGTTGAGGTTGCTGATATGGCCCTTGCAGGCCCTGATTCTGAAATGCCGGTCTCTGCCACTACTGTCCTTGGGGCCTGAAGCCACCCTGCGGCTTGAAACCTCCTTGGGACTCAACTCCTCCCTGGGGTCTCTGCTAAAACTGACCTCCAGATTGGAACCTCGGCTGTTACTGAAATCCAGGTCCTCGCTGATTCTGATCATAAGGCTTATACCTGTTCTGCTCTCGATTCCCAAATGAACGCGAGTTTCTAGACGACTCACCTCCCCTGCTCTTCTCCATAGCCTCTCGAAAAGCAGCTTCTTGCTCTTCAAACTTGAGAGCTAAGTCTAAAACTCTATCAAAGGTTAAAAGTGACTTTGATAAATAATGACCCAAACCCCTGATAAACTTCTGATCATTCGAACCGCTTGGTCCATTAGTGTTATTCCGCCCGTTATCACCATTCTGCCCATTAGCACCATTCGATCGAGTATTCGCCATTACCTTCAAGCGAAAATAAGTAACCGTTAATACTCAATAATCCAAACGTTCATAATCTCATTTCCACACTTCCGAGGATCACATAGATATAGGCTAACCAAATGCTCTGATACAAAAATGTCACGCCCCGATTTTTAAACAACATAAATTAATAGATTGTCCAAAAATCGAGGCACGACCGGAACAAATTAAATGGTACAGTCATGAGTCAATAAATAAAATAATAACCTTTCTCAAAATTCTTTCTTTCAAAATGAGGTCCACAATTATAAATTCAAGCCACAATATAAATAAATAAAAATCACATTAATCAATCCCCAAATAAATCTCCGACTTAAGAATCTTAGGAAAAACAATAACTCAAGATCTAACAAAACGTGCTGAATCCTCAGCTATCGCCACCACTACAAGAAACAGGGTCATTAATAGCGTTTCAAAAACGCTATGGTAGGCTACCATAGCGTTTTGCAAACGTTGTGTCTGCCGGAGCTATAATAGATACAGGGTCTATTATAGCGTTTTAAAAACGCTATTGTAAGTTGACTACTATAGCGTTTCAGAAACGCTATAGTAAGTCTATTATAGCGTTTTAAAAATGCTATCGTAAGTTGACTATTATAGCATTTCAGAAACGCTATAGTAACATTATTTATAGTGTTTCATAAATGCTATAGTAAGTCTATTATAGCGTTTTAAAAACACTATTGTAAGTTGACTATTATAGCATTTCAGACACGCTATAGTAAGTCTATTATAGCGTTTTAAAAATGCTATTGTAAGTTGACTATTTATAGTATTTATAGTGTTTCTTAAACGCTATAGTAACTCTATTATAGCATTTTAAAAACGCTATTGTAAGTTGACTTTTTTTTTTTTTGCTATCAAATGACTTTTTATAACATCTTATAAGTTTTATTTCTAGAAAATAAAAATCTAAATGTGCCAAACTTAAACATTTCAATGAAATGAGGCAAAGTAATGTAATTAATAAGATAATGTATTACATCAAGTCACAAAATCTATCAAATAATAAAGATAATGTATTACACTTAAACATTTCTTAACTCTCTTACAGTACGCATCTCCCGTATTTCTGCTTGCAACTTGGCAATAGTCTCAGCTGCATATTACTTGCAATTTTGAAGGGGGGTTTTGAGGATCGACAAACAAAGATTGATCACCAGGAGGAAACTCTTGATCAGTGAAATGTGTTTCACCTCTTGCAGAGAGAGCTTCCTTAACTGGCATTTCAACTGAAAGCATCCGTTGGTTGATTTCTTCTTGTGTTTCCATTCTCGATTTCCTAAATCTTCTAGCAAAAGAATCAACATCAATTGCCACGGCCTCACGGTCAGATCTTCTTTTTCTTCCACTTGAATATTGTCCATCCCAATCAACATCATCTCTATCATACAAGTCAACATCCGCAGGATCACTGTCCCACTCATCCACCTGCCTAAGGGTAAAAACAGTTAAAGGAAGCAACAAAAATATGCAGAACTGTACATGAAAATTTTCAATGCGCATAAAGAAAAAAGTTGAAAAAGGTAAGTATGAAGTATTCAGAGACATGAAATACAGCTTCAAAGAACATACTCTGGAAGGTGAATCACTCCACTGCCATCCATCTTCTGGGAGATCAATTGTGTTATACTCAGCTGAGCTTGTAGCAGCATGAAAAGCCAGAATTTCATCTTCAAACAAACACCTTCCCCATAAGAAAGCATCCATTATATGCATTTTTGGATCCACTCCTTCACTATCTGATCTTCCAAATGCATCCAAATCTGTTGGTGGTCTAATGCCAATCCAAACTTCTGTTCCTTGTTCCCATATGCCACTACCCAAATGCAATGGTAACCCAGTCTGATATCCATCAAAGCCACCATCTAAATAGCAAGTAGCTTCACCTAATTCGGCATCTATAGTAACTGTCACAATATGCTATGCCACCTGCATAAGAGTCATAATAGACTAGTTAGCTTGGCGTACAATGGTATACCCTTGAGTAGTTAGTAGTGTAGATGAATAACAAGACCAAAATATATTTCCAGATATCATTCTCATAAACTACAATAGACATAACAAATGGTGGATTAGGCATGTTGATTACAAATATCATTCTCATAAACTACAATGGTATCACATCCACGCACAAGGCTCTTAGAAAAACAACAATTTGTTGAAGTGGAAGAAATGGTGGATTAGGAATGTTGATTACAAATAGTTAAATTACCTATTTTTGATAATAACAGAGCATTATCCCTTAGAGACTTGTCCAAATCAGACTGAAGAACGCAAGCCTGATGAGCCAAAGCATTTTCTGTTTTCAAAAATTCACAAGGGTGAGAATGACTAGCATACCCTCCTCAATATAGTAGAAACAAACTATACCATACCTGCTTTCCGCTGTTCAGATATAACAATGTCTCTCTCTTTCAAAGCATACTGGCATTTCCTCAATTCTTCTTATACATTAGCCAATGACTTTCTGGTTTTCTCTAAATATTTCTGCATATTTCACAAAATTTCAAACAAGTCTGCCAGTTCACCATAATCATATACTTATATTACTCAGCCTTGGATTGTAATTCTATATATGATTTCATAAAATGTATACATGATAATGATCAATTAACTTACCTCGGTGGCATCAAGTTTACAACTTAAATCTGATGACTCTTGAAGCTGAGTGTTATACTTTTCTTACAAATCTTCAATTTGCTGTGAACAAAACGAGGAAAATAAGTCACTGAATGATTTAACATAACTCGTAGCATCATAGAAAAAAAACAGTTAAATAAGCAGTCTCACCTTTAGATTCGTTTCTATTGTAATTCCCATCTGCTCTATCTGATCAGCCATTGCCTACCAAAGAAAAAGAAAGTACATTTATGCAAAGAGGTGAGCATAAAGAAGCAAAGTTACCTCTTCCAGATTTATCAAATAGATAAACGAAATGACAGACATTCAGTATTCACTAAACAAGGAAACAGGAAAATCATAAAGAAAATGATACAGTATATAGAAAGAGCTAAATAAAGTTGTATGGGAAATGGGATTATTCTAGTGATGATTATACAAATGTCACCTAAACAAAAAGGACGAGATTATTTTCATTTGATCAACCACTACCCTAACTGCATAAGAGCTATTTCAAGGTTCAAGAATAATAACTTTCATTGCTAACTTGCAATATAAATCTCTAGTTAAGGCAATGACAGCTAACATAGATGTAAGAAATTGGGCATATGTATCACAGGTCCGGGGTTGATACCCTGCCACAGGATATTACCAATCTGAGATCCGTAAACATATAACAAAAATAGAACAAACATAAACAAATCTCTAGTCGAGAAATCCAAAAATATGAGAAACTAGCAAAGTGTCAGATAATCCCTGGTCAAGATTGCGTTAGAGAATAAAACTCTAGGCAAGAGTACTGTCACCTGCCGTTGTTAATCGTGAAACTGTAAAATAGGGTTGAATAAATACCTTTCTTTCACTCTCCTCTTGATAATAACGTTCCTTTGGAATATAAACTCCACTTTTCTCCCGCGCAGCATAAACCTCTTCAAAAAAGAAAGCAATTTTTTTACAACTAAATGTGAAATGCAAGAAGAATAGCATATGAGTAATCAAACTGCAGAACAGGTAGCATACATTACCTGCTTTAAGCCGATCAATTTCTCCGTAAAGGTCCTTGATAAGAGTTGATTTCATCATCTTTTGATTTACCTGGAAATAATACATAAATGAAACAAAAAAGGAAAATAGTTAATTAATATTTAATATTGAGAATAAAACAATACAAGTTACAGAAACAATTGTCGAAAAAAGGAGTCATTGCAAGATATAATGCATATATCAAAGACAGCTAATAGTCTTTTCCATGAGTTTCAAGTACCACAAACGCTTATTTAGACATCTCTACATCTAAATGGAAGATTAATGGAATAACCATAAGGCTCATACAGATTTAACCATCTAACATTAAAACATCTTCTAATTATAAATTATCATACATAATAGATGAGAATGAGAAAATAATAATAATAATAATAATAATAATAATAATAATAATAATAATAATAATAATAATAATAATAATAATAATAATAATAATAATAATAATAATAATAAAATAAAAATAAAAAAAAATAAACTGAACTAAATACACCTGATCGTGATAGAGAATCATAAACAACAAACCTCTGGCTTATTCTTTATATTTTTCGCTCTATGGGCATAATCCAAAGTACTTAGTGTTTCCTCAAGACAGTGAACAGCTGGTGACACAGTCGCAATGATACATGTTTTGGTCCTTCCACCCAATGAATCACAAAGCAATCTTGTAAGCTTGCTATCCCTGTATGCCAACAAAATCATTAAAACAAAAGTAAACAACAGCTACAATATCAAAGAAAGTGTTAGAAATCTATACCTATAAGGAACATGTCCAAGATGTTCCACAGGAGCACTTATGACACGGCCTAAAGTAAGCTTTTATTTATCTCCCCAGCTTCCCGTGCACAACCCTAAATAGTCAAAAAACAACGAGAATTGAAAATACAATTATTAAAAGGTTAACCTAACAGGCAACAAGAGCATACTCAGCATAGTAATAGTATGAAAAGATATTCGAAGGTTGAAAACTTGATGCATTTTGTTTTTGGAAAATACACACTAAAAGTCACAAGTTCTGAAGTACAAACTATTTAAACTCAACATGTCTTCTCAATCTACTCTTAGATGTTCCATTGACATATATTTATTCATGAATAGATAGAAGTATATATATACTTGTTCTTCTCAAATTATACTGTCTCAATTTCGTTGGTAATCTTCCATAAACAAATCAAATTTTGCAATAACAACTAAAAATCTAAATGAAAACTTAAAACCATTATGATACTTAAGAACAATATAAAAAAAAAATCCATGTTGCAAAGAAATAAATTGCTAACGCAGGTATCATCCAAATATATATACTTAAGGGCAGTAATGTACAAGATGGGATATACCTCCCTGGCACCAGAACGGGAAATATTTTCTGACCCAGCTAAATCAACCAAATTTAGCTTCCCACATTTAATAAGCTCTTCACCTTCTGGAGTGGCTTCTTTGATGTGAATTGTAATTGAAAACAATGAATGCGATCGACTGAAATTAGAAAACAAATGTTAGCACGACATGAATTCACAACCTGAGATAAGCACAACAGCGATGGATTGATAATTACCTAGATTGCTTGTTTAATAAAGTTTCTGCAATGCGACGTTTTGCAAAACCCCTTTCAAGTAGATTTAAAATTTCACTTGCACTTGGTACAATTTCCTCTTCTAGCCCTCGCACAAGAACTCCACCTTTCCCATCCTCCATAAGAAGCAATTGTTTCTTTTGCTTTTCTTCCAATGAAATTTTTTAGAGTTCTTCTGGGCCTAGTAAATCTGTGATTTCCTCGTTGTACAACTCTATGAAAGTTACTTTGACACTGTATTCAGCATTCTGACTTTCTAAAGTGTCTAATATTTGTTTGACCGCTCTTGGTATAACCCCTGATTCTGGAGGCAATTGCCCCTTAATCCCATTATTCTACAATAGTACATTAGCAAATCGTCATATTCAGTGGCAACTAAATGCTCAAGTTCTGTTACTTGTCAAGTAAAATGGGAGAGGAAGGCCTTTAAATCAACATTAGGTGCAATCTCTACCTTTACTTTCCTACATTCACCCTCCATAGTGTATGTTTTCCCCGTACCAGTTTGTCCATATGCAAATATGGTGCAATTGAATCCTTCTAAGACCTCATTTACAATGGGCACTACAGCCTGGTCATATAAATCCTTTTGTTGAGCTGAGGGTCAAAAAACCTGCAGGATGCACAAACACAATATTGAATACAAAACAGAAGGAAATCATTGGAAAAATATTAGACAACGAGGAAATCAACTTAATATACAAATTACATCAATGAATGGAAAAATTTCCCAAAACTAAAAAATTTATCGTTATCACAAATGTTTCGGACTTCAGGTAAATCTATTTTTGCTTCCATTCACATATGGCTTTCATATCAAAAAAATGCAAATTTTACCCGTTTTCTACCCAAATTGTTAAAATAAAAAATATGGGTTTCATCCAACATAGCTCAAATTCATCAAATGTATCTGAAAACCCGAAAATCCATTCACACAAGCTATAGATCTATATTTTAAAACTGCTTAATGAGAAAAAATACATTGTCGAAGGTAAAAAAAACCCTATCAATTTGTTTCCCAGCAATGTTTTGAGACACTGCGACCTCTCTTTGGTAGTCGTTGCAGGTAACCACTTGCGGCGCATTGCTCCGCAACTCCTCGTCGCTGAATGGCCTAAACAACGGATGAAAAACAATAAATTAGTACACAAATGAGAGAGTCCAAAGCAAGTAAATTCATCAAATCAAGAGAATGAAGTGAAACAAAAGAGAAAGATTCAAAATTTTGAGAAACTCTAAAGTTGGATTCGCTTACCTGCAACGGAGAAGAACTTGAACGTTTACGCCCTTCTCTCTCTCGCGACGACTCGACATCTTTGCAAATCGGAGAGAGGGTTTGAAATGAGAAGTGGATCTAATTGAATCGAGAGAGAAATCGATCGATCTCTCACTTTCTTGTGTTCGCTGTGTTGTGTGTTTCTCTCTCTTGAATCTTTTAACGCTTCGCTTCTTCTTCTTCTCTTCTTTCTTCAACTTCTTTCTCCCTGCGCCCTCCCTCTTCCTTGTGTCGTCTCCCTCGATTTCTTTCTGTATCTCGATTTCTCTCCCTCACTCTCTCCCCGGATATATCTTTCTCCCTCCATCTCTTTTTCTCCCTGAACTCTCTCAATTTCTTTCTCTCATTGGGTAGCTTTTGGTTTGAAATAGGAGTATTTGGGCGAGAGCGAGGGAGGAGAGGGATGCATGCTAAGTGAAATTTGTTTGCAAGCGCCAAAAGGCCCACCTAATTTGAGATAACATTTTAATACTGTGATGTCATTAGAATTTGGGTTTTTATAGCATAAACGTAAAAAACACTATCATCAATTGTTATTAATAGGTAACTTTGGTGTAGTGCACACAACTTATACCACATTTGCACTCCAATTAACCCTGATAAGGCTATGGGGCTACGCTCATTAAGAACGAACCCAAATTTGTAAAACAATACAAAATTCGGGTCAGTATATTAATACTAGTGTGAGCAAACTTACTAATTATGTCACAACTAGACAATTAAATATCCTAAAAAAGTATGCATTTCACCTTAAGGAAGACAGGTAGTTCTCATTCGAGAATCGAATGAGTTGTTAGTTTCTTCCTTCAAGGCTAACCTAATACATGCTAAAATAATCCATGCACATTTTCATGTTATGATCAATTCAAGGTTTTCTTTATTTTCCTAATTTTTTAGGCTTCTTTTCCACAATCGCACTCTCCTTCTGTGCCGAACACACCTCACACCCAAGTGCGCCTCCCCTTGCCATCGAAGCCACTCGGAGCGTACATGTCCCAAGTGGGGTGCCACATCGAGTGTCATGTCATCTCACCCGAAGTTCGATACCTGGCAAGTATTTCCTAAATACTACACGTACTACCGAACTCACATGGAATGACGTACCGATATGCAAGCAAGTCTGCATGCCCAAAATTTATATCACACGTATACAAGCAAGTCTGTATACTAAAATAATTCTTTTCCTTTTTTTTTTTTGAAGTTGTGGAAAATAGCATATTAAAAAAATATATTAACTAAGTGTTTAGTGGGTAACAGTAAAGTGCTAAAGTGAACAACACCAAATATAGTGCATAGTAAAAAAATGTTGAATATTAAATGCCAAAGTCAACAACACCAAACATAATGGGTAACAATAATCTCATTAGCATATTGAATTGATAACTTAAAAATTGAAATTATATAGTCATGATTCACTAATTACTATTGGGATTGAGGTGATGATGTCATCTACAACACATCCCAACCCAAATCAAGGAAATAAATCTTCTCAAATTCTCTACCATTACATCACACCGTACTTATCACCAAAAATGCAATTCAACTTTTGACTTTAATTTCAAATCAATGTTGGCAAAGGAAAAGACATTAAAAAAAGCAGTGAGTCGTGTTTGTTGGAATCTTACAATGAAATTTTTTTTTTTGCAGAGAATTCAAACTAGGGGAGGGCCAACGTACAAAAAGAGGAGAAATGATGTTATCTCCCTGATCTGACACTAGCATGACAAAAAGAGGAGAAATGATGTTATCTCCCTGATCTCCCTGACCTGATCCACATGAGTAAAATAACTAGCATGATAAATATTTCAGTACATAAATACTTCAAGTTGTTCTTTTTCCTTTTTTTTTTTTTCAATAGTAAAACAAAATTTCTCAAAGTGATGTTATCTCCCTGATCTGACACTAAATAGGGATGACGACAACATGTATTCGACAGTGACATATGTGATTTAATGTTTGCCTACACCATTCATATTTTTTTTATGCAAATCTAAATCCTAAATTGAGTATAATCAAAACAACAACAAAAAAACCTTTTTTTTAAAATAGATTGTATAATCCAATCAACAAACAATACAGAATAGAGGAGGATCATTAGAGTTCTACTCACTGTTTTTACAAAAATCCCAAAGTTTGAGTAAAAATTCTTCCTTTATCGCCTCCATCTATTTTTCTAGGTAGGTTTTTTTTTCCTTTTCTTCTGTGTGTATCCAAAGAGAAAAATGAGGCTAGGGTTTCTTTTAAATGAGTTTTTTTTTAATTAGGGTTTTACTGGCATTAGCTAAACACAACCACCACTCATCTTTTACCCACCTTCAACCTAAACCTAGGTCCCAAATTCATATCATAAAATATATAAATATTTGTAAATATTACAAATTAATAAATATTACCAATTAATAAATATTACCAATATATAAATATTATTAATTACTAAGATAGTAACATTATATTGGTAAGTGATTTGGCGTGTATTACAACCACCATATGAATTTGCACACACAAGGGTGTTATAGCTTCCTACATAAATTGGAATGTTGTGTAATCCTTTCCTATGACTACCTAAAACCACCCATTGGGAAGTGTATAAAATAGACATAGTGACTAGTGAGATAGTAAGGACCTCCAAGTTGAGAATCAGCTGGTTCATTGTGTCATTGCTCTTAAAACCCGCATCCATATGACCATCTTCAAGTGAACAATATGTCGGATGTAGTGTTATCGTTCCAGACGATGTGTCAGCTTGCTGGGGATACTTGTCCAGCAAAGAAATTCGAAACTGACGAGAGACTCGGTGATGGTTTCAAACACAGGTATTGCTGATGACCGCGGGATGGCAACTATATTTGTTATCCTTCCTATTATGAAAATAGATCACAGTTATGACTTTTTATTTAAAGAGCACTTCGACAGGCATATTATGGAAACTATTACAGCATTGTATAGATTTCGAAATTAAAGTGTCTGATGCAAGCGGTGTTACAATTCATATTACCTTTCTTGTGAATGAATCTTCGAGTGAGCGTCCAAGTTTTGACATCCCAAAGGCACACAGTGCAGTCTTCCGAGGCTGATATGAGAAATGATCCACTTAGACTGAATGACAAAGCAGTTATGGATTCCCTGAAGAACAATATATGGTTTCAGTTCTTAGTTACATACATTATAGGCAGGGTTGGACTATTTACTAATCTGCTTCTAGTTTCAACTCTCAGGCTATGAAATGTAAAAGACAATTACAAGGTTTCTCATAAACAAGAAAGGCTGAATTTTAGGTTAGAATCATCTCATCAGGAAAGCTATCCAATTCTAGTTCAATTTTATATGCAAATCTGAGGAAGAAAACTTATTGAATATCAAGGTGGTTGAGAGAAAACTTGATGGAAAACAGTAAAAAAAATAAACAAATAAAAACGAAGGGGAGATAAGATATAAAGAGGGGGAAACTTGAGTTTGAAGATAACATTTAACCCTTCAAGCTCATTTTTTCTTTCAAAATTTAGTGGGGAGGGGGAGTAAGAAGGTGAAAATTGCTCGAACTTGTAGAGAGGCCTACAAAGGGAATTCGATCATATATCAAGCGAAAGCGAGAGCTGATTCGTAGGACTACAACCAGTGGCGGTCCTACAGAGGGACTAGAGGGGGGCAACTTCCTCCCCCCTCCCTCCCAATTAAAAAAAAAGTATATTCCTAGCATTTTTGAATTATATATATAATGTTATTAAAAAACATATTATCTTCGATCCCCTTTGTCAGCATAACATTTTTTAACATATATAAAGAATTTATTTAGTCTATCTAATTGTTACGATCCCTGAATTTTAATTTTCATAAGATATTTTTATACAATTATATGAATACATGAAAAAGAAAAAAAAAAGTTTAGTAAAGACTTGTTTGTTCACAAGTGGTATGAAGCCCAAACAAAAAATAACGTTATACAACAATACCCATAAAAATTATGTAAATTAAAATCTAGGATAACAAACTATGGGTTGAATTGAAACCACCAACCCCCACGCCCTATTTTTTGTTTTATAAACTTGTAATTAGGATCTTATTATGTTTACATTTCATATTTTTCCAGATTAAACTTACATATTTATCTTAATTATTGTACAATTTTGATCATGTATTCCAGTTACTAGACTTATTTGCCTTTGTTAAATTGTCGACGACTTGACCATAATTTGGCTCAAATTGTTATACCCAATTCAGTTTATATATATAATGTATTTTTTTTATAGTTGTATATGTAAATGCATGGTATTAGAATACAATTATAATTATATTTTTTATTTTACTGCTTACTTGTAGATGTTAGTAGAAATTTGCTATTAAATTATCAGTCCGGAGCAAGGACTGAGATTTTGTTTTTCGAAATAATTTAGGTCTCTTGATTTTATAAAATATTTTGTTGTATATGAAAAAAATATTTCGAGTGTATGTCTAACATATATAAATAAGTGGACAAGTAAGATATAAGTAATTAACCTAATAAATACATTAAATACATAAAACAAAGCCTAAATACTTAAGTATCCTGTAAAGGTTTATTTGCATCATAAATTTTTGGGTTTTACACAAAGATATTGAAATCTACGAATAATTATAATCGAAAAAATGTAAATTACTTCATGACATTTCTGGGTTTTACACGAAAATGTCGAAATTTAAGAATATTTCGTAATAACTCGTCAAAATATCATACTTTTTTCGGCACTTTAAATTTTGAGACCTCAAAAAAAAAAAAAATTGTGAAATTTGGTAAAATTTCGAGAAATCACTATCCTTGATTCGGAGTAGAAAATTTTCTAGCTTTCCCCCTGATAACTCCTCTTATTGATCAACAATCACTTACCATTTTGCCCCTCTTTGACAAAAATTCTGGGTCCGCTACTGACTACAACATACATTAGTAGGTACCAATTGTATAACTACATTGTAAATTCACACGGTACTACCGTAGATGAGCACATGGGCAATTTAGGGCCATGGATAATTGGAGTCAATCAACAATCCCTTACCATTTCGCCCCTCATTGACTATAATCCTGGGCCCTCATACATCGGTAGGTACTAATTGTACAACTACATTGTAAATTCACATGGTACTACCGTGGATAAGCACATGGGCAATTTAGGCTCATGGATAATTGAAGTGGGTTTAATATTCCAACACTCGGTCCTAAGTGCAAGCGTGAGGAAAATTACAATAAATTCTCCCAGGGATTGCATTGGATGAGACTCGAACCCACGACCTCCGATGACCAATGCTCTGATACCATGATCTCGAACTTATAGAGATGGCGAATCCAATTATATATTAAGCGGAAACGAAAACAGGGTTGTGGGACTACAACATACATTGGTGGGTACCAATCATACAACTATATCGTAAATTCACACGAAACTATTGTAGATAAGCACATGAGAAATTTAGGCCCATAGATAATTGGAGTGGGTTTAATATTTCAAACACTAAGAAAAGGAAAAATAAGATAAGTAGACTTCCACATATATGAAATTGGTCACTTGCAGAAAAAACAATGTCATTCATAAGCATACCATAAGGGTATGTATTTGGTTGCATAGAATCACATTCCAGGGAATGAAAGAGGACTGGATAAGAGGAGACAAGAAAGGAAGAGAAAAAGTTAGGTTCTAGGAATGAAAGAGGAGTGGATAAGAGGAGAATGGAAGAGAATAGATGAGATGTCCATCTCCCATTTATATGGGAATCACAATCGTCACTCCCCCTAAAGAGCCCAATTCCTAGGAGAAACGTGGAAATGTGATTCCTATATCAATAAAACATATGAGAATGTGATTCCCATATCAACAAAACATATGGGAATGTAATTCCTATTCATGGGACTCTTGCAAAGGCCTTTGAGAGGGGTTCCTTCTATGGAATAAGATTCCATGCAACCAAATAATCAGGATTATGCTCACTCAACATATTTATCTCACATTATATATATAAAGCTTGGGAATATGGAAAAATACTTGTGTCCATACAGAATCATCAAGTGATCTCCCAAAAAAACAAGAGAATTCTTCTTGAGTCCACCATCGAGTGTGTTAACAAATATTCTTTCATCAGCAGTTCCAGAAAACAAGAGTTGCTCTGCAGGATCTTGACTGATTACAGTTAAGGGTTGCGGGAAAGCTTGAGTTCTCATAAGGTTTCCAGCATTCAGATCCCAAACCTATGAAACAACAAAAGTTGTTGTCTTAATATATAAATAAATAAAACAGATGAAGGATTTAACCATCATTAACCATGTTAAATAGCTAAACTAACCTTGCATGTACCATCTACGGAGCATGATACAAGTGTAGAACTTGTACTACCTGATGTAGATAATAGACCGGTTATGGACAATTGATGCTCTTGCAAAGAGTGAAAGTAATTTGGGGCACTTTTGTACTCTGCGAGGTCTAGCAAACTTCCATCGGAATGATTAAAGATATCTATTGTCACTATTTAATCCAACAAACAACTATGGAAAATAAAAGACAGGACACCGACTTAACATCCTCACTGTTTTTTGGTTTGCATCATTTATTTATCTCAAAATACGTTTTGCATAAAACACAATTTGAAATGAGGAGCTTATAGATGAAAAATAATTTTCCAATAAATGTTGCAAATGAAACAGAGCTCAAGTCAGTTAATCAAAGTTTCCCATCTTACCTTATTATTGACCATAGACGGATTTCACCATCAGCTGAACCTGAAATGAGAAAAGAATATTCGTCGCTGGAGAAGGCCAGACAACACACTGATGTCTTATGAACATGCCAGCTCTTGAGCATTCTTCCACTTGAGACCTGCAGTTATACCCAGTGAAACCAAACGTTTTGGACAAGAAACTCCAGAAGTCTTTACCATTTCTTTCCCATATGCAATATTTGGATCATTTAAAAAAATTGCCAAGGATCCACAAAATTGTCTACAGGTTGGATCTTCTGATTGGATTCAGTAAGCTTTAGATAAGCTAGGACTAGGCTAATTGGCTAATAGGCTATCAGTGTTTCAACAGTATAAACATTTGTTTGGTCAAATGGAAAAAAACAATTCATTTAAGCCAAAAAGTTGGTAACTGCAATCGTGTATTACCACCGAGCCTTGAAGACAATTGAAATTTTTTTGGTTCATTAACCTAATTACCAGGGTCAAAGTAATTTCCATTAGACAACACTCCTTTAAATGATTTCTCAGTAGTCATAGAACCTTAGTTACCTGCCAAACATAAGCCCTTCCTAAAGGTGCTCCTCCAGCGAGATATTAGCCATTATTTGTGCAAGCAAGAGGAGCGATGGCTTCTATTTGGTAGTTCTGGAGTGGTGCTTCTGCCTGTCTCCTTAATTACAAAAGAGGCAACTTAGGGTGTGTTTGGTTGCACCCATTCTATAGGAATTGAAATAGAATTTGAGGTGACTGTTTAGGTTTTTATTCATGGGCATGACATGCCATCACTTGCCACAGATTCCACGCCTCGCCTCTACAGAGAAAACAATTCACAGGTCTCTTCTCTTTCTTGCTCTGCTCTTCGTAGCCAAACCAAACCAAACCCTAGACCTCTTTATATCTTTTTGAAACCCTAACAACACATTCCCACCAAAATTATCTCACTTGCTACTCCTCCTCTATTCGTCTCTCTCCAGTTCGCGAGCTCTCTCGGCCTCTTCCATCGCATCAGAGTCTCTATCATCTTCCTCATCATCTCTAAAACAGATTAACAATGAAGGCTAGTGCGCAACGAAGCTTGAGATGTGTTGGAATGAGGTTCACTTGAATAGTCACACATCACGTAAGGTGGAGTTGTCACTGAGGTTCATAAGGAAGTGGTCCACTCTCTAATAGAAACGAGACATTTTAAGATAAAAACCCCACACCCATGGCCTGGATGGTAGGCCGAAGACAGCAGGTGTTTAAGTTGAAGACAATATCGTTGCTATGTATAGTGGACCTAGGCGGCGCGTCAACAAGTGCTATTAGAGCTGATGGTTCGGAGGGGACTTGGCGATATGGTGGGGCAGGCGGCACATTGTGGCGCGAGGTAGAGTACCAGGTAGAGTATCACATGTGCGCGGTCCGAGGTGGAGGTGCAGGCGGCACATTGTTCAGGGGATCAGGCGCGAGGTAGCGAGCTAGGTAGAGCATCGCATGTGCACACCCCACCAAATGAATGGATCCAGATTAGGTTCCAGATCCTTGCCAAGAGAATGTATCCTACAAGTCCGAACGAAGTGGAGTTAGTGTGGTGGTTGCGACTAAGGTGGAGCCAACAACGCCGGGATAACAGCCCGTACACCGAGTGCTGCCCACATGATTGTGGTCACACATGAGACTCGGGGAGGAGGTGTACTTCGAGATGTTGCAGACCGGTAGATGGATTGAGTTGTCACTGAGGTTTATAAGAAGATGATTCACTCCTTAATAACAACGAGGCTTTTTAAGATAAAAACCCCACATCACCTAGGCCCAAATGGAAGGCCCGATATGGTGGTGTTTAAGTTGAGGACAATATCGTTGCTATGTATAGTGGACCTAGGTGCGCGCACGCACTCGGCGCGCCAACAAGTGGTATCAGAGCCGACGATTCAGTCGAGCGCTAACAAGATGGTTTTCTTCCTTTGTCTTCTTTCTCTGAGTCCATCTTTAGTAGTAACCATGACTAAGATAGAGGTGAGTTGCATAAGAACGCTTCAACCTTTGGACACGAAATAAACAAATCTACTGAGTGTGTTCATCTCAGGAAGCTTGAACAGGCCCTCTTCTTCCTACTTATTTTGTGTTGTTATTCAATGGGTACTTTTGATTTTCTCATAAATGTTGTATTGAGACTTTAAATTTAGACCCCATTTTGTTGAATTGATTGTTGATTAAGGTGAAGGAAACATTAGACAACTTTTTCGAAGGCATGGAGGACCCCCACTCCTCTCTTCATTATAAATTAGGATTAGGATTGCTTACAAGGGTTCTACCCAGTTAAATTAATTGATCAAATTGGTACAAATAATGATGATTTGGGTAGTAATGTTAGGTCTGTGGAGATGCAACTTGGCATACAAAGATATGGATTTAGACGAGAGTTATAATTATTAAAGAGAATGGTTCCTTTTTTTATGTAGGAGGATCCGAGTCAGATGATGCTGAGTTGTCAGATAGCACATTGTTGGCACTAAGATACCTTGAGTTGGCAGATCAGCGCAAAGATGGCAGATAATCGTGATCTTTGCCTAATTGGGGCAATTTTGGGTGCGTTTCGGTATTTTGGCCATAACTTTGGCTACGGGTATCAGAATCGCACATATGACCCCAATTCAAAAAGCTCTTTTTGGCGCGCACGTCGTGGCCACTAAGCTACACTCGGTGCACATCTTTTCCGAGGTCAAAATCTATTGTTTTCCCTTCCGAATCCACAATTTTATTAATGTTTTTTCCTTTTATGGTAATATTTCATTTATCGTTTAGGAAGCGATTCTAAATCCGATTTAGGCCAGATTTTTGGCAGATTACTTCTTTTATTACGTATTTTATTTTAGCGTGATTATTGGGATTTTGCTATTTTTGGTAAAATTTTGATAATGGCGAATTTTAGCTATAAAGCCCGGCTTGTGGGCTGACTTTGAAAGTACTTTTGATTTGTATACTTTGAATTGAACATCAGAGGCGTTTCTCTGTGTTTTTTGGGCGATTCTCTTGTGTTTTTCCCTGTGAGTTATCTGTTGAACTAGCCTGCAGAATAATCGCTATTCTATCTGGCGTCATTTTTACACGATTTTTCGATATGCTAAAACTAGGTTGATCTTCAATGTTGACATATTATGTTATTCGGATGCTCAGCTTCGCCTTTTTATATGCTAAAAATCGGTTTTTAGTTTTGATAAGAAGAGGAAAAAGGTATTCGTAATATAGTTTATATACTATGTTAAATTTTATTTCTTTTTGAAAAAATTGGACTAGTTTTGCTCTCGGTTAGTATTAGTTGTTTATTTATACCCAGCTTTTTATAAAGAAGAAGACATAGGAGTGCATAAATAAAGACAAGATGAAATCAACCTAACTTGGAGAGTGAAATTTAAGAGAAGAAAGTGATAGATCCATGAACAAACATATATTATAGAGTAGTACCATATATAATAGAGTTGATCATCAAGTACGAGAAGGGTATGAATAAGGCGGGGAAGCATGGGTTTAGGGGGTATGGAAGTGATTTTTTTTTTCTTCTCCATATTCTGTAATTTCAATAGTCCTAAAAGTGTGTATATCTTCTAGTGGAAGTGCTGATGTTTGCAAAAATATGGATTGACAAATCATTATGGACATCCTGCACTATTTCTTGTTGATGGAGTGTCTTCAATATGTGCTCTTGATTTCCGCATGGATGAATGGGGAATAAATGTAGCTTTAACAGGTTCATAGAAAGCTCTTTCTCTCCCTACTGGAATGGGAATTGTGTGTGCAAGTCCCAGAACATTAGAAGTGTCAAAGACTGCCAAATCAGTACGAGTGTTTTTTGACTGGAACGACTACTTGAAATTCTATAAACTGGGAACATATTGGCCATACACCCCTTCCATCCAGCTTTTGTATGGTCTGAAAGCAGCATTGGATCTGCTTTTTGAGGAAAGACTTGATAGTGTGATAGCAAGGCACAGTCGGTTAGCCAAAGCAACAAGGTAAGCCATTTATTTAGCTCAGTTCAGATACCTTCATGTAGCAAAATAAAATGTGTTCGAAAATGGAATGTAAGTAACATATTCACAAAATTATGTTGAACAGGCTTGCTGTTGAAGCTTGGGGTTTGAAGAATTGTACAGCAAGGGAGGAATGGTTTAGTGACACTGTCACTACAGTGGTTGTTCCACCATATATTGATAGTTCAGAAATCGTTAGAAGGGGATGGAAGAGGTACAATCTAACTTGGGTCTAGGATTGAATAAAGTGGCAGGAAAGGTATTCATAATAGGTCATCTTGGTAACCTGAATGAAGTAATTCTCCAACCTATATTACTGAAAGGAATACGATGAATCATATAAATGTGAATGTATATTTCCTCGCATACATCATCAAATACAACCCTTTCGAAATCCTCGCATAAGAACTAGGAATAACCTCTACAAAACTAGAAGTAAACTCTATAAAACATAGAGTTGTTTTGGGAGTTTAAAATGTGTGTATTCTTTGTTTGGTGTTTTTGCAGTTGCAATTGCTGGGTTGCTTGTCTGGGGTTGAAATGATACTGAAGGATGTAGGTTACCCAGTTAAGCTGGGAAGCAGAGTGGTAGCAGCTTGCGCATACCTGAAGAACCCTAATTAAGATAGCGCGATACTGTTGCTATTGTCACTGAATTTCAAGTTGCCATGAAGATACAAAGAGATTGTTCTTTCCAGGTGGAATGACAGTAGGCAAGTTTTCTTCTCTGTCCAAGTTGGAGCAATAAAGGGAAGAGGTTTCTTTGTTATTTGTCCATGCAACTTTCAAGTATTGGACCCTTTATTCAATTATTTATTTGGTTTATTCTATATATATTATCATGGGAGGGGGATCTGACTGTCAATGTCACATAGTGTGTCCAATGAATTATCATGGTGTTGAGCTAAGTTTGAATAACAGTAATGAGTAGTTGTTGAATTGGACTTCAACCTTTCATTGGTGTTTTCAGAAGTTCATAGCATTGTATCAATAGTTCTTGTGATGTTTGCACATTACCATGGTGATAACACACCTTAATGCATGGATTCCATCTATTTTTCGCTATTAAGAGAACTATATGGCAGATTTGTAGTGGTTTCTGAGTGTTTTTAAAGCACGGTTTTGCAAAGATAGTGTTGATCATGTCACAGTAGTGTAATATTGGGAATTATTTGATTACATTTTGTAGTATTTGCTGGAACTATGCACACTTCGATACCCAAATCATTACACATAAGGAGAACTAAATAATTTGTCACAGTGTATTCATAACATTCTTCAAACTCAACGGGTTTATGCGTCAAGAAACTTTTCCATGTTGAAGCATTTTCATGCTTTGCCCTTGATTATTTATACTGCTATTCCTCCGCATAAACGATCACAAAGTTTATATCATTCAAGTAGATCTTCACCAAATAATACTCTAATGAATATTTCCAATCCATCGCAAGAAAAAAGTTGGTCCTAAAAACTTTAGGTAAACTTAAAAAAAGAAAAGGTGGACTCGATCCCAACCATTAACATTGTGGCAACTCTTTGGGTTGTGCGTATACGCATGGCAAAATGACTTTTTTAATTGATGAGTTGTCTTGCCACATTGCCTTATTGAGAATGCTAGTTTATATATTTTATAACTGATAACTGAATCGAAATTGCGGTTACTCAAAATTAATAATCGAATCGTGTATCATAGAATGGTAACATTTTGAAAGAATTATCTAATGATAAAAAATAAAAATAAAATCTACAATAAAAACACCTTATGGGTCCGTGAATTTGATACTGAGATCACTAAGAGAGGAGCTTTCGAAGTGGTTCTCGGATTCTGCAAAGTAGAATTGGTTGGGGGAATTGTTGGATCTCCATAATTAAAAAAATAAAAATAAAAATTCCCATGATTAGCTTTAATCAACCAATCACTCACAATAGGAATTGGAATCCAATTCCCATGGACAACCAACAACAAATTTGGCCAAGTCCATGACATAGGATGCCATGGAATGAGGTTCCAATTCTCATCTAAAGATTCCATGCAACCAAACATACCGTTAGTAAAAAAAAAGAGAAAAATATATTCCCAAAAAGAAAATTGATCATCTCTGAGTAATGCATTGTAGGACATTTTTCAAGTGATTGATATAATACTACACCACATAATAAACTAGAATTCATCTTCAATCATCTTAGCAGCGGACATGCATTTTTAGAGGGAGAAAGAAATTGTAAAATGCAAATATCAAGAAAGGTGACAAACTTGAAATAGAAGAAGACCAAGCTCTTGAAAACCGTAAAAATTATGTAGGAATTATGAACATAGCAATTTCAATAGAATGTTGCGGATTAGAAAGTCACTGTTTGGTAGGCATAGAAGAATGAACTTCCATGCCCTAATTAGCATCTTGATAAGGTGACAAGCTTGCTGAAAATTTACAAATGGAATGAAGAACAATTAAGTGCAGGAAAAAAAAAGTAACAAAAACTCCTACTCCAGTAAGAAACTTACTTGAAAATAGCAGCTACATCCAGTTATCCAAAGACTAACGGCATTGGAAGCTTTGAGTTCACTATGAAATTATAAAGAGATGTAACACAACTACAACCTTCCCACAGATCTTAAGCAAACACAACAGCCAAACATCTTCTCCCTCCTTATGAAGAAATTTCAGAACAACACAAATGGTGGTTTCATTTCACTTTTTTTTTTCTTTTTTTTTTCCTCACACACTCAAATCTCAGAGTATATTGTTTTCTCTTCTTCATATGACAAGTTAGGCAAAGTCTGAGTTTACCTTGAATAGACGTTGGAGAAAACGACCAAATTTGAGACCGAGAATCTCTTTTAGGCATTTAACAACTAGATCAATCGACAACATCTCCAGGGTTGATCGAAATTAACCCCAGTCCCTGATTTAATAAAAATCAATCTAAAGTCATGGTTATGATGTTGAGATCATAATGGAACCTGGAGTCCCAGATTGGTATTGGTGCATAACCTTGGTGGTATAGTAAGTATGAGAGAATTGGTTCTTGTGGGAGGTTATGTCGAACATAGGGTTTAAGTCAGGCTTCAATGGTGATTCTAACCTTGATAAAAATATTCATAGCGGATTATGGTATTCCTATGAGGTAGTTAAGATTAACCAAACCACGTTGCATTTTTGTGTTCTTATAATTTGACATTGTTTCTTGCATCATTAGTTCTCTCTGCTTGCCTTCGTTTGTTTGGTTTGATCTTTTATTTTTTGTTGCTGAATCCAAACCAAATTCTAAATTTGCTAGTTAGAAGCTCTTTTAGGCACTTTATAACACATAGCTTTTGGTTTTGGGATCAACCCTAAAAAGTTATGGAAGTTTAGATGATGAAGCTTGGACTCTATTTAGTCCCATATTGATATTGGCACTCGAGACTTGTGGAGATACAATTAACTAAGCTAAACATTGTTAATAGGAGGAGAGAAAAATATAAGAAATATCATGGTTATGATAAGAACCGTGATAAGTCAAGAGGGAGATCAAAGTCAAAAGATAGAAGTTTTAAGTGTCATTATTGTGGTAAACCAGACCATTTCAGAAAACAATGTTATAGTTACAAAAGAGATTTGAAAGAGGGAAAAGTGAAGAATGGTGAAAGTAAAGAAGCTACAGTTGCTGTTACTGATGAACCCGTGGCTCTTTTGTATGGCGAAGGTGAATGTTTACATGTTGCAAATGAAGGAAGCGAATGGATTATTGACACTGGTGCATCTTATCATGCAACCCCAAGGAAAGACTATTTCACTACTTATAGAGCAGGAGATTTTGGCAGTGTCAAGATGGGAAACACTAGCAACTCTAAAATAGTGGGAATAGGTGATGTGTGTGTCCAGACTAATATGGGGTGCACGTTGACTTTGAAAGATGTACGTCATGTTCCTGATCTTCGTCTGAACCTGATTTCTGGACTTGTTTTGGATAAACAAGGGTATATTAATTATTTTGGTAATGATGCATGGAAGCTTACTAAAGGTTCACTTGTTGTGGCAAAGGGTAAGGCGTGTTGCACACTATACAAAACTCAGGTGAAATTGTGTAAGACTGGTTTGAATGCAGCTGAAGATGGTTCTTCTACAAACTTGTGGCATAGGCGACTTGCACACATGAGTGAGAAAGGTATGCAACTCTTAGAAAAGAAGAAATTAATTTCCTCCTTGAAAGGTACTCCTCTAAACCCCTATGATTATTGTTTATTTGGTAAACATCATAGAGTTGCATTTCGTAGATTATCAAAAAGAAAATATGGCTTGTTAGATTTGGTTTACATTGATATTTGTGGTCCCATTGAAATAGATTCTCTTGGTGGTAGTAGATATTTCTTGACATTTATTGATGATGCATCAAGAAAGGTGTGGATATATTTTCTCAGATCTAAGGACCAGGTTTTTCAGCAATTTCAGTAGTTTCATGCCAAAGTTGAAAGAGAAACAGGTAGAGTTTTGAAGTGTCTCCGCAGTGATAATGGTGGCGAGTACACATCAAAAGAATTTAAAGCTTATTGTAGTAAGCTTGGTATACGACATGAAAAGACAGTTCCTGTCACTCCATAGCATAATGGGGTAGCAGAAAGAATGAACCGGACTATTGTAGAAAAGGTGAGATGCATGCTTCACATGGCTAAATTGCCAAAAGAGTTCTGGTCTGAAGCTGCTAGTACAACTTGTTATCTCATCAACAGGTCTCCTTCATTTCCTTTAGATGGTGACATTCCAGAAAGAGTGTGGAAAGGGAAAAATAGTTCATACTCTCATCTGATGGTATTTGGCTGTAAAACATTTGTTCATGTATCGAAGGAGAAAAGATTAAAGCTTGATGAGAAGGGATCTCCATGTATTTTCATTGGTTATGGAGATGAGCAGTTTGGCTACAGATTATAGGATCCTAAGAATAAGAAAATTATTAGAAGCAGAGATGTGGTATTTTATGAAGATCATACCATTGCAGATTTTGAGAAAATTGAAAAGCCCAAGCAGATAAATAATGAGGTAGCAGATCTTACACCACTTCCTCCTCCTTTGTCGCATGGTGAAAATGGGGGAGAGATGCCAGATGATATAGTTGGTAACCATATGCCAGAAAATGAAGTTGTTAATGATGATCATGTAGAAATAGATGAAACTGCGCATGAAGAGCAACCTCTTCAGCAAGAAATAGTAGAGCCTCAATTAAGAAGGTCTACCAGAAAGCGCCAACCTTCAAAGAGGTACCCCAATGATGAGTGTGTTTTCCTTATAGAAGAAGGTGAACCAGAAATTTTTTAAGAAGTACTAGATCATAAAGATAAAAATAGCTGGATGAAAGCTATGCAAGAAGATATGAGTTCCTTGCATAAGAATGGTACTTATGATTTAGTTGAGATTCCAAAAGGTAGAAAACCTTTGAAGAACAAATGGGTGTACAAATTGAAAAATGATGGTGATGGAAAGAATGTGAAACACAAAGCTTGGTTAGTGGTAAAAGGCATTTCGCAAAAGAAGGGGATAGATTTTGATGAGATATTTTCACCTGTGGTGAAGATGCATCTATCAGAGTGGTGTTAAGTCTTGCAGCTAGCCTGGATCTTGAGATTGAGCAATTAGATGTTAAAACTGCATTTCTTCATGGGGATTTGCATGAAGAAATTTACATGGCACAACCAGAGGGTTTTGAAGTGAAAGGGAAAGAACATATGGTTTGCAGATTGAAGAAAAGCCTTTATGGATTGAAACAGGCTCCGAGACAGTGGGATAAAAAGTTTGACTTCTTTATGGTAGGACATAACTACAAGAGAACACTTCTAGACCATTGTGTTTATGTCAGATATTTTTCGCCTAATAGCTTCATTATTCTCTTGATTTATGTTGATAATGTGCTAATTGTTGGAAAAGATGTTGATATGATTGGCAGGTTGAGAAAAGATTTGTTTAGCTCTTTTGATATGAAAGACTTGGGGCCAGCTCAACACATCCTAGGGATGAAGATTATATGTGACAGAAAAATTAAGAAGTTGTGGTTGTCACAAGAAAAGTATGTTGAAAAATTACTTGAAAGGTTCAACATGAATGATGATAAGCCCGTGAGTACTCCACTTGCTAATCACTTCAAGTTAAGTGTCAAGTTATCTCCTCGTATTGATGAAGAAAATAAGCATATGTCAAGTATTCCATACTTCTCTGCTGTAGGGTGTTTGATGTATGCTATGGTTTGTACAAGACCAGATATTGCTCAAGCAGTTGGTGTTGTGAGTAGGTATTCAGAAAATCCAGGAAAAGAACATTGGGCTGCAGTTAAATGGATTATGAGATATTTGAAAGGTACTTCAAAGCTTTGTTTAAGCTTTAATAATTCAGGAGCTGTGTTAGAAGGGTACACAGATGCAGATTTTGCAGGTGATTTAGACAAGAAGAGGTCGACTTCAGGTTATGTTTTCACTTTTACAGGGGAGTTGTAGCTTGGCAGTCTAGAATGCAAAAGTGTGTTGCTTTGTCAAATACTGAAGCCGGGTATATTGCCATTAATAAAAAAGGGAAGGAAATGTTATGGTTGAAAAGATTGCTCAAGGAGCTGGGTGTGAATCAGAATAAGTATGTGGTGCATTGTGATAGTCAGAGTGCTAACAAGCTAGACTGCTCATCCTCAGACAGAAGGCAAATGAGATACTACGGGAGTTCGTCACCCGCTTCAATGATGAGTTAACCCTCATTGTTGGCTGTAGTGACAACACCTCGGTCACATCCTTAACCTCAACTCTAAGGAGAGGCCCATTTTACAGTGTCCTCACCCTCGAGCCTTCGACTGACATGGCGGACTTGTTGAAGAGCGCCCAGAAATATATCATTCTTGAGGAGATGTTGGCTGCCAAAAAGGAAGAAAAAACTTAAAAGAAAACCTCTGGACCTAGAGACAAAAAGGAGGAGGAAGATGACAAAAGTAAAAGGAAGCGGAGTGACAATAAGCTAGACTTTGGCTGCGCAAGGCATGATAGAGCCTCCAGCTTCGTCGAATCCTAATCATTCACTCTTCTCAACTCCAGCCTTTCCGAGGTCCTCAATTCCATTAAGAATTGGGGAGAAGTGAAGTGGCCCGCCAAACTCTGGGGAGATCCCTCCCGGCGAGACAACAACAAGTATTGTTCCTTTCACAAGGACAACGGCCACGATACCGAAGACTGCGAGAATCTCAGGAGTAAGATTGAACACTGGATCAAAAATGGGAAACTCAAAGAATTCATGAGCCCAGACGAGAGACAAAACTGGGTGAATGAAGGAGAATAAACCATCAAAGAAATTGAAGACAAGGCGATGGACATTATATATGTCCTTCACGGAGTCTGCTCGAAAGCTGAGTAGTTCAACAGGTCCCGAAAGAAGACGCTCTGCAAAATGTGGACCCAGTCCACCTACGAAGACCAACATGTGCAACATGCTCGCGTCCAGAACCCGTTCCTAGCGTTGAATTTCACAGATAGGGACCTCCAAGGTGTCCAGTCTCCACATAATGACGCCCTAGTTATTTCAATCTTCATAACAAAGTGGGAAGTGAAGAGTCCTTTGTAGACACCGGGAGTTCCTTGAATGTTTTATTCCTCAAAGCGTTCTGCAACATGCAGCTAAAGGAAGAAAACCTAATGCCCGCTACTCACCTCATGGTAGGGTTCGGCGGGAAGAAATGCTTCCCTGTTGGGAAGATCAAATTAACAGTAGTGGCAGGATAACCAGAACTTCAGAAAGTTATGCTCCAGAAGTTCATGGTGGTTGATGCCCCCATCCACCTACAACATCATCCTGGAAAGGCCTTGGCTCCACCAAATAGAGGTCGTAGTTTCTCCTTTGCACCAATGCATGAAATACCCCGGCAATCAGGTAGTAGGCACCATACGAGGAGATCAGCCAGCAGCAAGGGACTGTCACTACACGACACTGAAACGGCTTGGCAGCTAGCAATTACAGTTCGGGCCCGCGGCTTAGACATCTTAAAGCCTGGGTCCAGAGATGGAAGAGGAGTCTCCCCACTTAAACGATGAGACTCCAATTAGTCCGAGGGGAAGACCCAACGTCAGTCAACCGAAAGAGGAATCTATCACGATCTACCTCGACAGTCTCAATAATAGCAAAGTCGTCAAGATAGGTTCTCGCCTGAGCAAAAAATTAGCAGAACGACTGATACAGTTGTTGCACCAGAATTAGGATGTATTCACCTAGACAATGCGGGACATGGTGGAAATTGACCCCTCCGTAATCACCCATCGACTGGAAGTTGACCCCGCGTGGAAAACCGTCAGGCAGAAGAAGAAACTTATAGCGCCAAACGAAACCAAATCATAAACCAAGAGGTACAGAGGTTACTCAACACTAACATGATCAAGGAGGCACGGTAACCAGACTGGCTGGCGAACACCATCCTTGTAAAAAAAAGAATGGGAAGTGGAGAGTCTGTGTGGACTACGCAAACTTAAACAAGGTTTGTCCAAAGGACAACTATCTACTTCCCCACATCGATTAGATCATGGATGCTACATCCGGACACATCCTTCTGAGTTTCATGGATGCCTGCTCTGAATATAACCAGATACAAATGCACCCCAGGCCATGAGAAGACCTTTTGCATAACTGAAAAAGGGATATATTGTTATCGGTTGATGTCATTCGGCCTAAAGAACGCATGAGCAACGCATCAACGACTGGTGAACCGGATAGGAACAAATTGGCAGGAACATGGAGGTCTGTATAGACGACATACTAGTCAAAAGCCTCCGCAGTCCAGATCACATCGTCAACCTTGCCGAAGCATTCAATCAACTCTGTAAGTATCGGATAAAGTTCAATCTGCAAAAATGCACCTTTGGGGTTGAGTCAGGTAAATTCCCAAGTTATATAGTTAATCGAAGAGGGATAGAAGCAGACCCGAAGCAGATTCAGGCTCTTATCAATATGAAGTCTCCGACCACCATCAGGGAAGTTCAGAGTCTGACTGGGAGGGTGGCAACACTTAACATGTTTATTTCCAAATCATCCGACAAATGCCTTTTTTTTCAAAATTTTAAGAGGAAGAAAAATTTTAAAATGGGGTGAAGAAAGACACTTTACTTATATCTATCTATCTCAAAGCATCAGTTTTGCTCTTGTACGAAACGATAAAGGAGTACAGAGACCAATGTACTACGCCAGTAAAATCTTCGTGGAAGCGGAGGCAAACAACCCAGATCTATAAAAACTAGCTCTGGCGCTGGTCATCTCCTCCAGGAAACTGCAGCCTTAATTACTTTCAGGCCCACTATATAACATTCCTGACCAAACATCCACTCCGCACAGTGTTGCACAAGCAAGAATTATCAGGCATGATGGTTAATTGGTCAGTTGAACTAGAGCAGTTTGATATCAACTATGCCCCAAAACAGCCATCAAAACACAACCGTTGACGGACTTCATCGCCAAACTTACTGGCGATAAGGAACAGAAATCAAACGACTAGGAACAGAGGTTAGATGACCAAGGTTGGATCCTGCGCTATGATGAGTCATCAATAGTAAACGGAAGCGGAGTAGCTGTCCCTTCAGATATCTTGAGGCTCTCCATGACCTATGAGCCGATTGCCAGAAGTTCCAAGGTAGAAATGGTAATTTCACTCAGGAAGTATGTTGATGTTTCTTGTCTAGCTGGAATCACTCTCCGCTCTCCAAGCGGATTCACCTTAGAAAAAGCTGTCAGGTTTGGCTTCCCCGCCTCAAACAACGAAACAGAATACAAGGCCCTCTTGTTCAGCCTAAAGTTTTCCAAGGGAATCATAAATGAATTGACCGCATACAGCGACTCCTGCCGGTAGTCAACCAAGTCAAAGGAGAGTTCAACAGCAAAGATCCCAGAATGATGGTTTATCGTGACAAATGATCAACACCATGAGTGGATTAAAAAAAGCTAGAGCTCCTACAATGTTCTCAAGACGACAACGAAAGGGCCAACACATTTGCCAAAAAGGCCTTAGCTATGGCAAAGATTTCAGACGGACTCATCGAATTCCATGAAAATTTGAGTCTAGAAGAAAAAGCCCGACGACATCTTCGCAATAGACGGAGGGACAAACTGGATGAATCCCATTATTCAGTACGTCAAGAATGGAATCCTCCCAGCTAAGACGGCAGAAGCTAAAAAGCTGAAGATAGGGCAGCGCGGTATGCTTTCTTGAATGACAGGCTATATAGAAGGTTAGCTGCGGACCCTTATTCAGATGCCTGACGCCCTCAAAGGCGAACCATGTTCTTAGAGAGATTCATGAAGGCATCCGCGGGAACCACTCGGGGAGGAGAACTTTGGCACACAAAGCCCTAACCTTAGGGTACTATTGGGCAAAGATGTAGCAGGACGTCAAAGACACAATCCGAAAATGCGACAAGTGTCAGAGGTTCGAGCCGTACATGCACCTGCCCGCTCAGCCCTTGACTTAATGACAAACCCATGTCCATTTATGCAATGGGGATTGGATATCGTTGGACCGCTCCCCATCTCCGCCAATAAGAGGTTCCTCACCGTAGTTGTTGATTACTTCACCAAATGGGTTGAAGTGGAGCCCTTGCCCAAGATAGGTCAAAATCAAATTAAGAATTTCATATGGGCCTCCATCGTCTACAGGTTTGGCATTCCAACGACACTAGTCAGTGACAATGGAACTCAATTTGAAGGCAGAAAAGTTGAAAAACTATGCGAAAAGCTTGGCATCAGCTACTACTTCTCCTTGCCAGGGCACCCCCAAGCCAACGGCCAGGCAGAAACACCAACAGAACGATCTTGGATGCGCTCAAAAGAAAACTTGCCTCGGCCAAAGGCCGGTGGGTTTCGGCGTTACCGGGAATCCTCTGGGCATACTGGACCACCAAAAGAACCCCAACTAGATAAACGCCTTTCCCCTAGCTTACGGATCGGAAGAAATGTCCCAGTAGAACTAGAGATGAGTTCGGGTCGGAAGGTAATGACGAAGCTTTACGCGTTAATTAGACCTCCTTGCGAAAATGAGGGATGAGTCTTCCGCCAAGATAGCTGCCTACAAAGAATGGCTCAGTACTACAATAAGAAAATCAAGCCACGAGAGTTCAAAGTGGGAAATTGGGTACTCAAAAATCTTAGCAAAACACTAAAGAACCAGGTGCAGGCAAGTTAAACCCAAATTGGGAAAGGCCCTACAAAGTAACTAAGGTCAACAGATCAGGAACATATTGGTTAGAAGACATGAACAACGAGAGCCTTAAGAGGCCATGGAATGTAGAGCACCTTAAAAATATTATCAATAAAAAGTTTTTTTTTTTTTTTTTTTTACTAAAACTCCACTATTGTTCATCAAATCTAGCTGGACATCTAATCAATCTAGTACTACCTGATTTACAGATCAGACCCGTTGATCCGATTTCCATGTCGGACCAATGCGCGAATTACATAAGTCAAGACGCCCAAGTCGAACTTATCGAAACTATCCAACGTTTAGTCAATTTTGACTGATGATGATAACTTTTGGCCCACTCTGACGCCTAGTCTACCAAGAGTGGATGACGATGGCTTAGAAAGTGAGAGTCTAGTCAGAGTTCTTGGAACCTGATCACGATGGATTGCCTGGGATCATTGTCCTACCATAGAAAATGGTGGTCGAACCTGACCAAAGTTTAGTCAGTTTCGAATGACGATAACTTCTGGTCCACTCTAACGCTTGGTTCGCCAAGAACGAATGACGATGGCTTAGAAAGTGGGAGTCTAGTCAAGCCTCTTGGAGCTTGATCACGATGGCTTGCCAAGGATCATTGTCCTACCATGGACAATGGTGGCCGAACCTGACCAAAGTTTAGTCAGTTTCGATTGATGACGATAACTTTTGGAACGCTCTAACACCTAGTCCACCAAGAGTGGATGACAATGGCTTAGAAAGTGGGAGTCTAGTTAGAGCTCTTGGAGCCTAATAATGATGGCTTGCCAGGGATCAATGTCCTACCATAGACAATGGTGGTCAAACCTGACTAAAATTTAGTTAGTTTCGACTGATGATGATAACTTCTGGTCCGCTCTAACGCCTAGTCTGCCAAGAGCGGATGACGATGGCTTAGAAAGTGGGAGTGTAGTAAGAGCTCTTTGAGCCTAATCATGGTGGCTTATCAGGGATCATTTTCCTACCATAGACAATGGTGGCTGAACCTGACCAAAGTTTAGTCAACTTCAATGATAACTTTTGGTCCACTCTAATGCCTAGTCCACTAAGAGCAGATGACGATGGCTTAGAAAGTGGGAGTCTAGTCAGGGGCTCTTGGAACCTGATCATGATGGCTTGTCAGAGATCATTGTCCTACCATAGACAATGGTGGACAAACCTAACCAAAGTTTAGTAATCTCTGACTGATTACGATAACTTTTGGTCCGCTCCAACGCCTAGTCCGCTAAGAGTGGATGATGATGGGTTAAAAAGTGGGAGTCTAGCCAGAGCTCGTCGAGCCTGATCACGATGGCTTTCCAGGGACCATTGTCCTACGACAATAGTGGTCGAACTTGACAAGAGTTTAGTCGGATCGAAAAGGCTAATAACAACAACTTCTGGTCCAAACTACAGCCTAGTCAGCCAAAAGTGGATCAAGATGGTCTAAGAAATATGAAGTGTGATAACTCAAAAACATCCTATGAGAATTACATGTCTAGAGACCGACTCAATGACGTGGCAATGCAGAGAAGACTCACCAGCTAAGTTCTAAGAAGCACAAGAAATACTACTTGACAAACTTTCTTTCAGTAATAACTTAAAGTTACAGCTGCTGGGAAGGATCTACTCCAGCGGCCGAAGGGCCAATTACATCATAAGAGATTACAGGGGATAAGTCAACATCGTTAGGAACCTGTCCCAAATTTCCAGTTGAGGGCGTTGGGTTGAAAGCTTCTTCCTTGTCAATCTTCCAATAAGCAACCTTCTTGTAGTGATTTAAGTCAAGGTCGAGGTCAAGGTGCTCGTCTTCAATAAGCTCTAGCAGATCCATCCTACCGTTGACAATCTCGATGAAATCTAGAGCCGCCTGGAGCTTCTGTTCACGAGCTTCAAACTCCGCCTTTTTCAGCATGTTTGTAAGCACGGCTGCCTGAAACCACTCCTTTGGCAGTCGTTGCTTCAACAGATTAAGCTCATCCCCCACAGAAGTAGCTTGATCCTCCGCTTCGCGAGCATGACAAATGCCGTCAGCAACCTCGGACTCAACCTTCTGGTGTAAGGCATTCCATCCAGAGCTTGCTCTCTTTCAGCAGCTTGAGCTCGTAGATCAGCTTGTACCTTATCCACCTCCTCTTGCGCACGTTTCAACACCTCCCGAGTGTGTTCCAGCTCCACTTCAGCGGACACCAAGTTAGCATTGGAAGATTCCATCTAAGCTTTTGAGGCCTCCAGCTTGGCCTCAAAATCAGCCCGCGCGACCCGCAATAACTCGAAGGTCGTCCTTGCACCAGACTCCTCTAGTTGTTTGTTAAAGGAATCTATCCGATTAAGTGTGTTAGAATACGAATTCTATAATTCATCAAAATCCCTATCCATGGCATACACTCTATTATGGGCGTCAGGGTGTAGCTCACTCTGATCCAAGGATACTCCCGCTCCGCCCCTGGACGCCACCACTGTCCCGAGGAAACCCTTTGAGGATTTCCGCTCCACAATTGACGCCTTATTAGTTGGAGCTCAGCCTGATGCCTTGCATCAAGGCCTGAGGGTAGGAGAGAGGAAGGAGACCCACTCCCTAGAACGAAAACTTCAGCAAAATGGGGAAGATGAGCGTCAGTAGCTTCAGTGGCATGATCCGTATCCGAAGGCCAAACAGGTTGCGAAGCTTCGACACCACCAATGTCCGCTAGCTCCGAATGATCCCTCTTTAGGTCAACGAGGGGGGCAGGAGATTCGAGCAAAACACCATGTTTTTTCAGAACCATATTTTGGGCTGTCCGAGCATGCCCAGGCTCCACTATGGTCACCTCTTCCTCTAGCAGAATCAGTGGATGAGAAGAAGAAGCAGTCTCGAGATTAGCCCGTTTCCTCTTGAGCCGGATAATAGGTGGCAGAGCTGCCTCCAACTCAGCCTACCTTATGGAGCTAGGCATTGTCAGCTTCCTCTTCTTTGAATGACGACCACCGGCCTCCTTAGTTGACATTCTGAATAAAGTGGGAACTTCATGAAAATTCTTAAACAGCCTACTCCACATGATGTAGGTCAAAACCATAACCTTTTCGATGGTCATAAAAGTGACATCATTGAATTTTTTTAGTAACGACCCCTCCTCCTCAGAGAACTGGAGCCATAAATTTCTCTGCAGGAAAACGAAACAGCAATTCAATGCAACTTCCACAATGATCAGACAAGAAAAAAAATGAAGAAGAACACCACGCTTATTGCATTCAAATTTGAAATTTCTGACAAGTCGATGCCCCTCCAGCGTAAAATATGGAGAGTTCAAAGGAGAAAGAAAACAATACTTCTGCTAGTACTTGAAATTGTCCAATAGTGGACCCAGACAATCTGGCGTGCTCAGCTGGCAGGCCTCGTGAACATTCAGCCGAGGGGAAGTCAGCAGATGGATCACTCGCGGAGTCACCTGAAGGTTAGCTTCCTTCGCTCTGATAAAAATGGCGATCAGGGTCCTGAACCTGTTCGTTACCATCTGAGTGGAAGGAATGTGAAGATACGCCAAAAAGTGCCAGATATCTTTTAGAATCGGAAAACGGAGTCCAGATTGAAACATGCCCTTATGCAAGGTGATGAACCACTGTGGAGGCGTTAATGGGGCTTGTTTAAGGCCCAACAGGGCAAATTCCAGGTCTTCTGAAATCCGGTATTTATCCCAGAGTTTAACCAAACCAGGTTTATCAACCAACCTGTCCCCAAAAAACTCATAGCAAGCAAAGGACAGCTCTTGTTCAGGAGTGAGTTCACCTTTATCCGCCATGGAAAAGGATAGGGATTTTCGATAAACACTTGCGAAAATAAAAGTAAGAACGCAGACACAAGAAAGCAATAAGGAGTTTCAGAAAGATTATAGAAGTAAAGAAACTCAACTCTGTAGATAAGGCAACTTATATAGAGCCAGGGAATCGCGCCAATTTTTTTAGCAGTCACATACTCATTTAATGATATGCGCCGCTCGAGACGACGTTTTGGGCTCGATCATCACGACTGTACAGTTTCTCATGAAATGACTTAGTGGACCGACAAGCTGGCCTACTAACTCGGGGGGGGGGGGGGGGGGGGCAGTTGATGATACACCAAATTGTCCAATGATCCGCACCGTACACGTGTCATGATGATCTCATCAACAAAGCTAAGTGGGCCTAGATGAGCGCCCAATCTGGTAAAGCCCATATAACGCAAGACCATGAGACAAGGTCCAGGAAGTTGGATCCAATCAACAATGCCCTATTAAGCCCATCCGTCACATGGTCAAGCTTAATACCTGTAAGACCTAATAAGGCAAGTATCTAAGGGATAGACCTAAGACAGGCATACCAACAATACATTGGCTTCTATTAGAAAACAAATAATAGAGTATAAGTCATGCACGAAAACTCTCCTACATGAACAACATTACACAAGGGAAGAATCCCCAATAGATATCAGAGCACGAGTCATGTAGGGAAACTCTCCTACATGGACGACTCCCAACTAGGAAAGGATATCTCAGCATATCTCTTTTCTTAAATTACGCTCCCAAAGGCATAGCCGAACAAAGACTCTCGCATGATAAATAGAGCACAAGGTTGAGAAACAAAGGTACACTACAGTACCCAATTTACAACATTACACATTTCTCAAGTCTTATCTGACTTAAGCATCGGAGTGCCATCGGCCGCCACAAAACGGTGGTCTTTGGCTCACGTGTGTTCCATGTGCAGATCAAGGTCAAGGATAAGGAGAACAAGATTTGACACCATCATCATGTATCTGGACAAAAATATTTGTTGGACTTAGTTTAATGGTAAATAAACTTCCACTAAACTTTTCAATGTGGTAATATCAAGGATAACAATATAAGATGAAAATACAAGGTTTGGAATACTTGCAACTTTTAAGCTTAGACATAAGCAAGAAAGTCTTATTTTTTCGCTAAACACATTTCCAGCAAAAAACAATGGTTAAATTCAAACTTTAGAGACTTTAACAAACACCACTTAATTTGAAACCACTAAATCTTCAAGAATTAAGTCTTAAGTTATAAAATAAGTGTTTAACGAACAACCTCTAAGTCGTAACTTTATTACTTACCATTTCTAACTATTTTTGTTAGTTATTGTAGAAAATATAAATGGAAATAACAATATAAATATCAATACAATATTCTATGTTTAACAAAAAAAAAAAAAAACACTAAATAAGTCTACAAAATTTTCACCTTTCATCAAATAAAAATATTGCCAACTAATTTAGTTGCCAAAGTTGTGATGGCTCAATGGTTGAGCAATGACGGACCTATCACTAGGTCACAAGGTCGAACCCAGCCGGCGGCATCGAGGTGGGAGGGGTTAAGGGATAAAAAAAAAAAACTAATTTAGTCAATTTGAGCAAGCTGTCAGGCTCCTAAGCAAAACTTATAGTTCATCAGCTTGTGCAAACACTTGGAGTGTTGAGAAAAAAAATTGTAATATTTTTTATTTAATAAAAAAAGAGCAAATGTAACAAAGTTTTATTTTTCTAATGACCAAACCATGAGAAAAATAATTATTAGGTTGATTTTATAAATATAGATTTATTTTATTTTTTCCTTTTCAACGTCTCATTGTAAGTAGTCATAATTCATTAATATGACTAGTCTGACCATTTTTATTTTTTTGAACTTTTGAATGGTGTTTTATTCGTTTTAAACTTATATTTTATTCTTTTTAATCCTCTTTTACGTGATTTATTTTTTCAATCCTATTCCCACTATCTATAATATTTTTTCAAGATGACTTGTTTATTTATATAATCGATGTTTTAAATCGTATCTGTATTGCATGACTATGGCGCAAACAGGGTTGACCCAGTGAGGGGAATATGTTATAGAATCCTACATCATAAAATTATGGAATTATTAAGGCATTTTGCTTGGGTCATGTTAAGTCAACCTATAAATAAGCATGAATTTCTACAATTTTATTCTATTAGTGAAAAAATAAAAATAAAAACCCAACAATTTTTATTCATTGGGTTAATAGAGTCTGATAGTTTAGTTAATTTATTTGTTTTAGCGAGTGTTACTAAATTCACAAAGGATAAAAAATGATGTGTTGTATCTCATTAAGATGGCAGCTTCATATACTTGTTGCCATTATCAAATTCGATAGATGAAGGACCCCATTCGTGGAAGGTAGATAGTCTCATTTTCTTTTCTGATTTTTTTTAGTTATAACACTGTAACTTTTAGGTCAAACCGGAAAAATTAATGGATTTTATATAACTTCAAAAGTTCTATGGGCCTGTTGATTTAGTTGACTTTAGCTCTAAATCCTTATGTAAATAAACCAAACATCTTATGAAAGGGCCAAATTATCTATACCATGTTGTATTAAACCATACGCTTAAGACTCTAGTTGATTCAATGGAAACAAGAAGAATAGAGACATACCTTTTTTCATAGCGATTTTCCTATTATTGTGATGAGTTTGGATCTTCCGATTGATTCAAGCGTGTCCAAAGTTCTCTGTTGAGAGGATACAGAAGACAATGCCAAAGGTTTTATCTGTTTTCACGCATACGCTCAATCGGGGACCAACCCATATTTATAATGCCCATAAGTCATAACCCTTCAACTTACGGGCTGTGAATTTCCAATTCTGCCCCTCATTGAATTAGAAATTACATCCTTATTTACACCATGTTATTTATTAATACTTTATAGTCCAATACCCCTATTAGATCACATATTCGATGGACTACACTTTAAGATAGCAATACACGTTATATATTACATATGTGTGCCCACATTATTGGATTTGTCCAACAATCTCCCACTTGGGCCATATATGTTACATGTAATGTGTATAACCTTATGAGCTCAAAACTTGCTATCACAAGTAAAGGTATTCCGAAACAATCTCGTCCATTGACTATACTGATATAGGATAAAAGCGATTTGCGTCACATGTAGCGTAACTAAATCCATCAATAGTCACATATACCAATATAATCAAATGACATAGATCAAACATGGATGTAGAGCATGGAAATTACATGTGATGTGATCCAAACATGTCTATTTCCAACCGGTCCAACTTTAATCTTTAATGAGATCAAACATATAATAAACAGACAATTGACTGAAGACTTTATTTCTGCAGAAAATACTAAATTACACCAATGTGTCCAAAAAATCCATCATAGAACAACAAAGCTCCCACTAAACCATGATATCCTCATGTGACATAACGCCCATATGAGCGGTGTGCTCATGAAAGACCTTGGGTGGTAATCCCTTAGTAAGCGGATCCGCAATCATGGAGTGTGTCCCAATATGCTCTATGAAAATCTGTTTATTCTCTACTCTCTCCTTCACAACCAGGAACTTTATGTCAATATGATTTGACCTAGACGAGCTCCTGTTGTTGTTGGCATATAAAACTGCGGACTTATTGTCACAATATAACTTTAGTGGTCTTTCTATGTCATTCAAAATGCGCAGCCCAGTGACAAAATAACGCAGCCATAATCCGTGGTTGGAGGCCTCAAAACACGCCACATATTCTGCTTCCATGGTGGAAGAAGCTATGAGTGTCTGTTTAGCACTTCTCCAAGAAATAGCTCCTCCAGCTAATAGATAAATGTAGCCTGATGTAGATTTTCTACTATCTTGGCATCCAGCAAAATCAGAATCAGCATACCCTATGATCTCCAACTGATCTGATCTCTTGTATGTGAGCATGTAATCCTTAGTTCTCTGTAAATATCTCATAACCCGTTTAGCTGCTTTCCAGTGACTCATCCCAGGGTTATCCAAATATCTGCCAAGCATTCCAACAATGAATGCTATGTCTGGACGTGTACATACCTGAGCATACATAAGACTCCCAACAGCGGATGCATAGGGGATCTTTTGCATCTCTACAACTTCAAGTTTAGTCTTAGGACACTGTTTAAGACTGAATTTGTCTCCTTTAGATATAGGGGTATCTCCTGGTTTACAATCTTGCATGCCAAACCTTTTAAGCACTTTTTCTATATAGCCCTTTTGTGATAATCCAAGAATACCCCAAAAACGATCCCGGTATATCTGAATCCCTAAAACAAAAGAAGCTTCACCAAGATCTTTCATTTCAAATTTCTTTGATAGAAATCTCTTGGTTTCGTGCAACATGTCTATATTATTAGTGGCAAGCAATATGTCATCAACATACAAAACCAAGAAGATATGCTTACTCCCACTGAACTTATGATACACACAGTTATCAACAACATTTGTCTCAAAACCAAACGAGACAATTACTTGATGAAATTTGTAGTACCATTGACGGGAAGCTTGCTTGAGCCCATAGATGGATTTCTTTAGTCTGCAAACCATATTCTTTGGGTCTCCTGACACAAAGTTTTCTGGTTGCACCATATAAATTGTTTCATCAATGTCGCCATTGAGAAACGTTGTTTTAACATCCATCTGATGCAACTCAAAGTCAAAATGTGCAACAAGAGCCATGATTGTCCTAAATGAGTCTTTCTTTGACACCGGAGAGAAAGTCTCTTTATAGTCGATGCCTTCTTTTTTAGTGAAGCCTTTAGCTACAAGACGAGCTTTATATTTTTCCACATTACCTTTTGAGTCCTTCTTGGTTTTGAATATCCATTTACAACCAATAGGCTTAGTATTTTCAGGTAATGGGACAAGATCCCAAACTTGATTGTCTTGCATAGACTTGTACTCCTCATTCATAGCATCTATCCGCTTTTGAGAGTTAGAATCCTGCATGGCTTGATGGAAGTTGATTGGATCATTTTCCACCAATCCATCATTTTCCTCATGTTCTTCGAGAAAGACCACATAATCATCCGGGATAGCTCTTCTCTTTTCTCTCGTGGATCTCCTTAATGGCATTTGATCTTGAGGTTGTTGAGTTTGTTCTTCTGGATATTTACTTCAATTGGAGCAGGGAGTAGTTCAACATTGTCCTGTTGAGGTTCCAGATCTGCTTCTTGATCAATGACAGGTATTGGAACATGTACATTGTCAACAACAGTAGTAGGAGTCTAAATTGATTCCTCCTCAAAGACAATGTCTCTTACCTTATTTCTCCCCAAAACTCGACATCCTAAAAAAACGTTGTTGTCCCCGTTTCAAAAATGGACTTAATAGTGGGATTATAGAACTTGTAGCCCCTTGATCGCTCAGAGTAGCCAATGAAGTAGCTGCTTACTGTTTTGGAGTCCAATTTCTTTTCATTCGGCCGATAAGGCCTTGCTTCAGCTGGACATCCCCAAATGTGAAAATGCTTTAGACTAGGTCTTCTGCCTGTCCAAAGTTCATAAGGTGTTTTGGCAGCTGCTTTAGTTGGTATTCTATTAAGGATGTAAGCTGCAGTCTTTAGTGCTTCTCCCCAGAGTGATTCAGGTAAGGTAGAATGACTGATCATACTCCTTACCATGTCCTTAAGAGTTCGGTTTCGTCTTTCAGCTACACCATTCATGCTAGGTGATCCCGGCATGGTGTACTGTGGGACGATTCCACATTCCTCTAGGAATTTAGCAAATGGTCCTGGACGTTGTTCACCGGAATCGTCATATCTGCCGTAATACTCACCACCACGGTCAGACCTGACACTTTTAATTCGTTTGTTGAGTTGGTTATCAACCTCAGCTTTGAAAGCTTTGAACATGTCCAGTGACTCAGATTTCTCATGAATGAGATAAAGGTACCCATAGCGTGAGTAATTGTCTATGAATGATATAAAATATTGTTGACCATTCCAAGAAGCCGAAGGGAATGGTCCACAAATATCTGTGTGGATCAATTCTAAGACGTCTGAAGTTTTGTTTGCACCCAATCTTTTTTGTTTGGTCTGTTTTCCCTTGATGCACTCAATACAGACATCAAAGTTTGAAAAATCAAGAGAATCTATTATGCCATCTGACACAAGTCTCTCCATTCTCGTTTTCGAGATATGTCCTAAACGTTTGTGCCACAGTTTTGATGAATTTCCTTCATTTAGCTTACGCTTAGTACCACGTGATTCCACATGCAAGATTTCATTATATGAGGCAATAGTGTCAAGAAGATATAGGTTATCAAATGTGCTTAATGAACCAGTACCAATAATATTGGAATTTAATGAAAGACTAAATTGATTATTTCCAAATGAACAATAATATCCAAATTTGTCCCACAAGGAAATAGAAATCAAATTCCGTCTAAATGACGGTACTACAAAAGTGTCTTTCAGTTCCAAATAACAACCAGTTCCTAAGAGTAACCTAAAGTTTCCTATTGCTTCCACGTCTACCGATTTTCCATCGCCCACGAAGATGCGTCTTTCAGCATCATTTGGCTTTCGGTAGCTCAGACAACCCTGCATAGAAACACTTATGTGAGTAGTAGCACTGGAATCTAACCACCAAGTGTTTCTAGGTACTGAAGCTAAGTTAACCTCAGAACAGACCAAAGCAAGAAACATACCCTTTTTAGCACGCCAAGCGTGATACTTGGTACATTCCTTCTTTACATGTCCAGGTTTCTTACAAAAGAAACAACCCTCATTGCCTTTCTGTTTCTTTTGTGCTGGACCCTTAGCAACTTCATTCTCCTTCTTTCGTTTTGTGCCCTTATCTTTAGAGGTGCTTGCAAAATGAGCACTTTCCGTTCTGTCTTGCTTCAACCTGTCTTCCTCTTGCACACAGTATGAAATGAGCTCATTAAGAGTCCATTTCTCCTTCTGACAGTTGTAACTAACCTTAAACTGACTGTACTGTGGAGGAAGTGATATCAAAACTAGATGCACGAGTAAGTCCTCAGACAACTCAAGCTTCAGTGCTTTAAGTTTTGAAGCAAGATGAGACATCTCCATGATGTACTCTCTAATGTTCCCTTTGCCTTTATACTTTAATGAAATCAAGCTAGCTAAAAGTGTGCTTGTTTCAGCCTTATTGTTTTTAGCAAAACGCTTTTCAAGTTCAGTAAGGAACTCACTAGCATTGGTCACCCTTGCGGATATTGCACGCCTAAAGGCTTTTGGAATACCTCGCTTGATGAGCATGAGACTCATGCGATTGGAGCGTTCCCACTTCTCAAAGTATTTCCTAGCATCAGGAGTACTTGCATCTGTAAGAGGAGCGGGTTGCTCAATCCTTAAGGCAAGGTCCAGATCCATACATCCAAGAACGATTAACACGTTCTCTTTCCAGTCCTTGAAGTTTGTCCCATTAAACATGGGAATATTATTTACACCAGCAGATATACTAGTAGAAGACATAGTAGCTGTACAGAGAATAAATTACATAAATAACATATTCACATCATTATTCAATTGCATAAACTTTTAAATTCATACAATAGGTAAATAAAAAACCCATATCAAGATACCTAGCACATCATTGTTATTTAGTCTTTGGACAGAAATATCAATCTGTAAGTGGTACTCTTTGTACACAACGAAATCGGCCTAATATTATGCCTTTCTTTGGACTGACATAATAAAAGCATGGTAAAGTAAACTTTATCACATATTTAAGACTAGAGATTATCCGGTCAAAACAATCTTCCTTTGGGCCGATTGTTTCACATGGATGTAGCATGCTCACTTATTTAAAATCAACCAATTTTCCTAACAGTGGTTGCTTTGGCAACCTATTAGTTAAATTGTGAAAATTTTAAATAAGGAACACAATAGTGATACATGAAACCAAAATTATAAACTATGTATAAATTTTGAGTATGAACTGAATACAAATAAAAATTAAATAAAATGTAGCCAAAAATTAAATAGGTCCCAATAATTTAAAAACAATATTACCAACAGCAACAGGCCCAATAGTCAAAAAAAAAATTAACAGGCCCAAGAGTGAACAGTCGTCAGGCCCAACATGTGAACAGTCACCAGGCCCGCCCAACAGTGAACAGTCACGGTCAACAGTGAACAGTCGCGGTCAACGGTGAACAGTGAATCGTTTTTTTTTTTTTAAACATCTATTTCACTATACACCAAATTGTAATAAATTGTAATCTATTTCAATAGGAAATACAATTACAATGTAATCACTGAATACAATTACACTCACAATAAAACAGTGAAGGCAATTGCCATAAAATACTGAATACAATATCTATATAGATTCAACAGTGAATATGAATATAATTTCAACATAATCACTGAAATAATGATATCACTGTAAATAATGGGTCTGTAAATAAGGTTATCATTATTTCAGTCAAATCACTATTCATAACAGTCAATTGTAAACAAGCATATCACTATTCATAACAGTCAATTGTAAACAAGCATATCACTATGCATATCACTATTCATATCACTATTTCAGTCCATGAATCGCATGATCATAACATCCATATCACTATTTAAAACAGTGCATAACCACTGTGCAGAACAGTGCATATCACTGTGCAGAACAGTGCATAACAGTGCATATCAATGTGCGGAACAGTGCATAACCATAATGAATTGCATTTCACTGGATCAAATAAGGAAAACGTGTTCTTCTTTAGAATTTCACATTGAATCAACAGGAGATGCTCTGATACCAATTGTTGTATTAAACCATACGCTTAAGACTCTAGTTGATTCAATGGAAACAAGAAGAATAGAGACATACCTTTTTCCATAGCGATTTTCCTATTATTGTGATGAGTTTGGATCTTCCGATTGATTCAAGCGTGTCCAAAGTTCTCTGTTGAGAGGATACAGAAGACAATGCCAAAGGTTTTCTCTGTTTTCATGCATACGCTCAATCGGGGACCAACCCATATTTATAATGCCCATAAGTCATAACCCTTCAACTTACGGGCTGTGAATTAGAAATTACATCCTTATTTACACCATGTTATTTATTAATACCTTATAGTCCAATACCCCTATTAGATCACATATTCGACGGACTACACTTTAAGATAGCAATATACGTTATATATTACATATGTGTGCCCACATTATTGGATTTGTCCAACATACCAAACTTGTTCGAATTATGAGAGAAAACCAATAAATAGATATAATCACATGCTTCATATGACAAGCTACAACATTACATGCCTATTTTTATAGGCTAAATTTTATTTGATCCCTAGAAAAATTTACTTTACGTAAAAGAATAAAATTGCCTAATTTGCAGGGCCGGAGTCTGGATTTTCATCAAGGGGGCAAACTAACAAATCAAATTTGATATAATAAAATATTTATTTTAATTCAAGAGAGATACAACATAATTTGAAATGTGGAGATGGTCGAACAAAAAGATTTTATCAGTTTCTCCGGTTTATGAAAAACTTACTCTGTAGTGGTGTTCTAGGATATTGTCTATGGAACAACTTTCCTCTTACTTAGAATGGCGTAATACATTCCCTTCCAAAATAAACTTCGCATGTAGATCCTTGATTGGAATAGAAATCGTGAGTGTGTAATTGTGTGATGACCGTGAAATGGAATCAAGAGATCATCTTTTTCATTGATCCCCTTTTGCACAAAATGATTATATCGGTGACACAAAGTTCTTGTGTGATGTACATAATCTTGGCAAAGTTGTTTTCATCTAAAGGGGAACAAATGTGTTGCTAGAACTTTCCCCTCATGTTGTATGATGGGTGATTTGGAAGGTGGAGAATGGATTGATTTTCAAAGGGAATTTGGGTGCGGCTTTCATTGAATGTAAGTGGATAACATAGTTTTTGTTTTCGTATATGGGAAGATGGGTTTATTAATGTTTAGTTTCAAAATTAGCAAAGTTTTTCTTTCTTGAACTTTAATAGGGAACTAGGTTTTTGCAACTAGGATGATGTGGCATGACCAAATGAGGTTTTTATAACCTCGAGATAAACATAAATACTTTGGTGTTTTCACAATTCTTTCAAGATCACGCCACGTCACCCTGGTTGTAAAACCTGATTCCTTAGTATTTTTTTCTTTATTTGGAAATCTATTGTTAGTTTAAGTTTTTTTGTGAATAAAGTATTATAATTTTTCTAAAAAAACTGAAATATTTCACTCCACAAAAAATCAATAATTTACCTCATATGCAAATAAACCCAACATCCCATCACAAAATTGAAATCAATGAAACACTTCAAAGTTTGCAGTTTCAATTAAAAACTGTTAGTATATTCTGGTATTACTTAAGCAACCCAATATTGCTAATCACCGCACAAAATATATAAAAGAAAACCAATATTGGACATAAATATTAAAATAAAATTGAGAATAAGCAGTTAGTAAATGACCTTATTTAAGGGCCAGATGAAAATGGCTCCGCCACCAAAGGATCCTTGTTTTTAGACCTGAGAGGCAACAAGGAAGTGGTTTCTGAGGCATACATGACCATTAGGAGGAGAAGCACAAGTGGGTATATGAAGGAGATGATCCCTGTTATCTATGTCCGATACTATAACCCCTGCATTCAAGTTCTTATCACTAACCACCACCAATGCTTCCTTCACCATCTTTCTCCTTCATTTCCTCCCTCTCTTCTCTCTTTTATCATGGAAACCTAATGCATGTTTTGGTTAGTTGTTTTATCCAGGAGCTTACGACAATGTGAAAGTGCCAAGTGTAATCTTGTATTAATAAGCAAAAAAAGTTGCTTTAACATCTACTCTGCTTTCAGAGGCGCCCATTGATTGATTAGCGGAACCACCACACAACAATATTCTAAGCACCTCAACTAATATCTAACAAAAAGGAGTAAGGAAGGGAACTTTTAAACTAACTTCAGTTTTGTATAAATAAAATAATCTATTTTTTTTTATACAAATTCTTTCATGAAAGTATTTTAATGCAATATCATAAGGGAAACTTCATCAATTTAGTTCTACTTTTTTACAATTCACTTTTACTTTCTGGCTTTCATCCATTTGAGTCAACTTGTTGATTGGACTTTTTCTGCATTTCTTTTATATTATTATTATTATTATTATTATTATTATTATTATTATTATTATTATTATTATTATTATTATTATTATTATCAGGTGGAAGCCAATGGCAAAGATTTTTTTATAAAGAAAGTTACATGCGTCTACTTCATCCACCTAAAAATTTTAGAATACGTTGATATTTTGTGGGGATGATCTTTTAAACATAAAGATTACTCTCAGAAAAAATTTACTCATTTGGAGTTCTAGAACATGCTATACGAGGTCAAAAATTTTCAATTGTTCAATTTCATCGTACACTTGATGACTGCGATAGAGTTCAAATTTTCAGCAAGGATGATCTACAAGATAAAAAGATCATCACCCACAAAAAAATCAGTGATTCTAAAATTCTAGGTGAGCAACGTAGTCGTGTATAACTTTTTTTGTCAAAAATCTTTGCCCTTGCACCCTACCCGTATTATTATTATTATTATTATTATTATTATTATTATTATTATTATTATTATTATTATTATTATTATTATTATTATTATTATTATTATCATTTGTTGAAAAGAAAAAAAAAAACACAGTCTAAATAGGTTGAATAATAATTTAAATGTGGTCAATGGATTGAAGTAGGATTAACCTTGATATGTCAAAGTAAAGCTAATGGACTTTCCGATCTTGTTATTTAAGAAAAATTGAGTTTACCTCATGGTAAAATAAGTATTGACTCTATTTACTACCATTAAAGAAATCTACATTCCATGAGATTCCATTAAGGTTTGTCAATAATTACATTGAGATGTAGGATAGTTATTCGATTTAGGTCAAAATAGTCAAAATATTATCAATTAATAGAAAATAATCGTTGCAGTCATTACCTTATATTAGCTTCTTGTTAGATATCTATTTTGGTTGTGTTTAGATGTACAATCATAAGGATCTTCTCAGGTTATAAGCCAAAAATGTATCTAATATGTTTTGAGTAAATAAAAAACTTACTAACTTTGTGTGGACCCCATCTTTCTTACACATGTATTGAATAATGCAAAATGGTGCATTCAGATGTGTGACGAGTAAGATTAAAGTCAGAGTATTAACACCTCATGCGATCATAAGCACACTCCCAAAGTCAAAAGTCATTATCAACTAACATGATTTACAATTAAACTGTTAAGCTACAATGATTGTTGACTATTCTTGATAGTTATTACCATTGTCATAATTTTAGAAAAGGTGGATTTGACTTCCACCATTATACTCCCTCCAATCAAAGAGAATCATCAATTATTCTTAAAAACAATTAATTTACTGTTAAATAAGAGGCAACTATAAAAGAGTGTGTGTTACACATAATTTTATGTAGGCAAATCTTGATTTCAGTAATTGTGCACTTTGAGCTCTTACTGACTTGAGCGTCGGAGTGGCTTTGCAGGTGATCCCCCTTTTGTTCCAGCGCATTCAGGGATTATGAGTCTACCAGTCTTCACTTTTCAATTTTCAAGTAAGTATTTAAAGAAGTTGAAGGTAATTTTTGTCCCACAAACTTCTGGATAATTTAATTTTACTTTAAAGTCCAAGTCGTTTATTTTCTATCTTAGTAGTATTAGCCTAAATTCTAGACCCTCTACTTTTTCTTGAGTTATAAATAATTTTATTTATTATAGAACATACTTAACATTTTTTGTCTCTCCTGTGATCAAACCAAGTAAAAACATAATTACCTATTTTGTAGCATAATGGGATATCACTCAAATGTAGCAATCCTGATAAGTCACCCAACCACTTTCATCTTCCACGATCATGTTTTGTAATATAATTTCATGTGAGCATGATATTATGCATTTGTCTTAGCTCCAAGTTCTCACAGGTTGATGAATAGTTACCCACTGTAGTTGCAATCCCCAAATGCCCTATTTGCATCTTTCCTTACACCGTGGTCGAGATTAGGAAGCGAGCTCTATTTCTTGTTGACACGAGGTGATGAGATTGTTTGCGCTATGTTCGACAAATTTTAGTAGATACCATTACTAAAAAAAACTCATTAGTTATTGATGTCCATTGATAGTAAAGTCTACTGATAGAGCCTTGCCATTGAGAAATCAATTAAAAATTGTTAAGCAATATCATTGAATGATCTAGGCATGTCAAAAACAAAACATGCCATATCCATAGGTTTTGAGTTGCAACAATCTGGAGTACTATTGTCGAATGACAATTGGAGATTTTTGAACTACATTTCCAAATGCGCATTGGGCGACTCTTACATTCCCAATCCATGCCATCGATGCTCCCTAACATTCTAGAAAGTTATCGTTCTTCATTTTGAGCAAGCAATCGAGCCATATCTTTATACAATCAAAATTCATTTTTTACAACTTTCAAATATGACAACATGATGTGTACCAACCGTTCCATTTGCAAACATACACATCACACAATGATTTCTTGAAGTAGGGAATTGGCCCCATTTACCCTGTGCATTGAAGCTTTGTGTGAAGTGCTTGTTGTTTTCAACGCAAACATTACAAACATGATAAACAATGACAATTACATTCAAAATCCACCCCCCCCCCCCACGGGCAGAAATAGTCACCATTGACAAGGAGTTCAATTGAAGTAACATGGAATAATCTTGGCACATCGCTTGATGTCCACGAAGGGATGTAACCTTATTTCTTCCTCATCTCGTCTCTTTATCTATTCTTGAGTACCACTGACACCACCATTGGCTTGATCCATCATTGGCCATTACCACCTCTTCTCATCCTCACTTCTCAAAGGGACCAAACACCGCCAACCACATCCACCACAATTCTTCCATTTAGATCCATCGACACTTCTCACATTCTCCGCACCAGATCAGCCACTAACTTGTCTTCCCATGTCCATAGATGTAGTGCAACATAAGTTGCACCATACTGGTGAGACATATGTTGTACTTGTCTGGGCCAGAGGGCCACGACTAGTCCCCACCTCCTCCGTTCAGATCAAACACCATTTTTTGACCATATTGCAACCAAAGTTGTACCAAGGGTAAACATGTACTTTTAGGATTTGTCAAAAGATGGGAGGTTTTAGATAATAAATGTTTTTCACATACGTATTATCTCATACAAGAGATTTAGAGGGGCAAAAAGGTAATTATCCAAAATGAAATTTTATCGAAATTGAGTGACTCAAAAAGGAAAGAAGTTGTTTCCTAGATGATCCCCACCCTTGTGTTTGTCTATTGAAGCTCATCAAAGCGTTCGATTGATTGTGTGACTCCTCGTTTTCTTCCCATACTCTCCTCCTCATTCTCTAATGTTCTATCCCTCATTTCTCATCTAGCCTAATAGATGATTGAGCTTCAAATTATTTTTCACTCCAATTCAATTAACTAATTGCAATCGTTTCATTCAATCCAGATCCACTCAATTCATTCAATAAATTGTGATTAAATGTCAGAAGCAATTGAGAAGCTAATGGATCGACTGATTCAAAAATTGACAGAGTAACCCAATTGATTTGCCAATCTATAGAAATTGTCTCACTCAGTCTTCACAGCATTGCACTATAGTAGTAGATGCTCTTTATTACTTCCAGTGGTGGTGGTATAACAAGAAAGTGTTAGACCATCTCCAACCACTGAGGATGGATAGGGATAAACTTATCCATCTGTATTCCTATACATGCAAAATGGCTCAACGGAGGTTTGCAAAATGGATAGTTTTTAGGTCAGATGACTTTTCACAAGTTGTTCGACCTGCAACGACTAGCCCAATGACTAGTTATTCTATTTGCTTATAAAATTTTGACCATTCATTTTATCACTCAATTTTGCAAATTCTCTCTCACTCAATCATCCTCTTGCAGTTCTTTCTTAATGGCAACATCTCAACCAATCTCGCAAGCTAAATCTAGGGCACCTCGTAACCCCAACTTCACTACTGAAAACGAAGCCCTATGTAGAGCTTAGATAGCAATAAAAGAAGATCCAATTATTGGCACCAATCAATGAGGCCAAACGATATGGGAGCTAATACTTGAATTGTTTATTCAAGTTTTGGGCAAAAATCCATTCAACCGCCCACCTACTACACCAAACATCGATGGAAAATGATTCAATCGGCTGTGAACAAATTCCAAAGGAATTTTGACCATATAGAGCGCCAAAATCGGAATGGAAAGACGGAGATAAGGTAAATTGCTTTTATATTTCAAATTCATTTAGATATTTATTTGTATTGTTTCCAAAATGATGTTTGGTTTATTTTTCATTATTTTGTTGTGGTTTACGTAGCTTAATGATGTTGGGGTGTACTTCAAAGACACGCTTAAGTGGCACCAATGGAATAGCGGTGCAGGCAATGTAGTAAAAAAAACTAGTAAAAGAAATGTTGGAGGAGATTTCGATAAAAACCCATCGGATGATACTTATCATAATGTTGCGGGAGGCTCAACATCGATAGATGTGTCTTTAAACAAAGACTCATATCCGTTCGTACCAAAAAACAGATTGTTTGACTTGGCCGATTGGAAGGAACTAAGCAAAGTCTAGTCGCCGTAGTGGTTCTTCTTCTTCTAGTCCTATCATGGAAGACTTTCTCTTTTATGCACGGAAAATATTGGACATTGCCATCACAATTGCAGAAAAAAATTATAGTTGAAGCTACATACTACGAAGGCGACTGAAGAGATCTGAGAAGACAACATTATGATGATGGATTTTATTGGCTTCAATCTAATACAACAACAATACATGATGGACATGCAGAACAAGATATTTGAACAACGTTGTGCAAGGATGAACGCCACTCTTTCTACAGATGACCCTATGAATGGGAATAGGCGTCCGGATCTGGTTCTATAGCTGGTATAGTTTTATTTAATATTTAATATATTAGCTTTACTTATTGTATTAGGTATCTTTATCAAGTAAAACATCTAGTCTATTTACGTGTATAGTAGAATTTATTTCAAGCAAATTTATTGTTTATCCCATTTAAAACAAATACAACAAAACAAAAAAAGCAAATACAACAGTACAATACAAGAAAATACAACAACAGAACAAAAACACTTAATCAAATTAAACTACTAATTGTTTCCAGAAGTTGCCCATAAATGTTTAATCAGATCATGCTTCAATTGGCGGGGAAACAAGAAGAAAGCCAAGTGGCCAGCTAAAGTGGAATTGGATTAGGAGATCCGGCTTATTGTTATTTCGAGCAATGTCTAAGGCAACTCTCCAATCGTGGGAAGACGCTTCAGTTCACCGAAAATGACAGAGACCTACTCCCTCCCATCCCAGGAAGAATTCAATAGAGATAAAAAGGAGAACCGAAGATATCATGCATGGCTACCCATCGCATCGGACTCCCAACGGCTAAGAGCAGGAACAATGATTAGCTTAATGCCTTTCGGCTATAGTACATTAGACTTCCACCGGCTACCGGGAAAAATATTAGACTAGATCAAAGGACTGGATTGATCAGCAGCCACAGCTGCAGTAGAAAAAGCAGTAGTTGGAGTTGTTGATTAGTTTCCTTTGAATGCATTTTATGCAAATTCGATAAGGACCGTAACACATGCAATGGTGTATGCGACATTGTAATGATTCATGGGCTAATGATTGAAAGTTTTCAGGATCCAAGTCAACTCCATCTTCAATGATCATGTTGTGCAACATAATAGAAGTTGTCATGATGGTAGATAGATAAACTCTATTCGAAATTTGGGCAGGGACTTTGATGATTTCCTACCTAGACTGTAACATTCCAAATGTGTGTCCAACATTTTTTGAAGCACCTTTCCGATATTAAGTGAATAATCGCTGCTTGTTATAGATTGGTTGATTGATGATCTGAATAAAAGTGGCATATTTAGGGTATATCCCATCTGAGAGATAATACCCCATGTTCCATTGATTACCATTCAATTCAATTAAAGCATGCAATGCAATACCGTTAGCTATGTCATCGAATAAGGGTGAACAATCTAAGACGTTGATATTGTTGTGGGACCCAACCTGATAACATTATATTTATGTGATTTTATTGTTGTGTTTCTCTATACTTTCTTTAGCTACTTTGCATTATTTTTTGTAATAATTTATGTTTTTGTGATTTTGTAGGTTGCTAATAGCAACATTCCAATAACAAGTTGAAAGAGATACAAATTGGTTTAATTAAAAAAGACTTATGGCGAAAGGAAATTTTCACGAATTAGGAGAGCTAGAGAGAATATATTAAAAAAGAGGGAGACAAACCTTTTGGGGGGACCTCACTCGCAATCTCACAACCATCACCTCTTTCCATGAACCCTTCTCAACCTCCGTAGCCAGAGCCATCCTTCGCCCCATCTTGCCACACACCCATCGTCCCAGTCATAGTCACCAACAGCCACACCTCTCTCTCGTCAACAACAATCGGCGCCTGTTCCACATTTCAATCACTATACATATACCCTTTCTCACAGCGACTGCCTCTCTTTCTCTCCACTGATCGATCCCTCCCTCAAACACAACAACATTCATCGTCACTCTCTCTATCGTTTGATCTCTCTATCGCCAGTAGCTCTTCATTACTTTTCTTGCAGACATATACTTCATAGCAATAATTTGGGAGCATATCGCACAGAAGAAGAAGTTTGTTAACTTTCTTTTTTCACGCTATCCACACCACACAATCCTCTCTCCACCACCACCATGCAGGCGACAATGTTTCATCTCTTATATTTTTAGTTTGACATTGAATTATAGATTGTTATTTGATCATGATTAACATGTCTAGCTAAACCCCTTTTTAGTTAGGCTCCCAAACATATGTTTTATGGATTAATTAGATTGAATCTTTCCTTGCTAATTAGTGCATGTGTTTTGCTTAACTATTTTATAGAAAACTTATCTTTGTATGTTTGTTAAGGTGATCAACTTAGTAAGCATGCTAGGATTTGATGCTAGAGTATAGGAGAGTTTCACCTAATAGTTATAATCCTATATTCATAAGTAGTAAATACCAATGATGTTGGTAATGTTAACTAAAACTTAGGTTAAGAACAAGATGACGTTCATCTAACTTGTGATTCTTAATTACATAGCATGAAGACAATGGTTTGAGAGCGACTGATGATACATCAAACTGTCCTCTGATTAGCACCGTACACGTGTCATGATAATCTCGTCAACAGAACAAAGCAAGCTTAATTGCATGCTCAATCCAGCAAGGCCCAGACAACATTAAGCCTACTATTGGTATATTCAAGAATGTTGTACCCAAATTGCAATGAACCACTAAGCCCACACGTCATGTGGTCAAGCCCAATACTCGTAAACCCTGATAAGGCAAGAGTAAGCCCTGATAAGACAAGTATCTGGGGGATCAATCCAAGACAGGTAGGCCAGCAATACATCGGTTCCGACTAGGAAACAAATACTAGAGTATAAGTCAAGCAAGGAAACTTTCTTGCATGGACAACACTTAGAAAGGAAACCTCTCTCGCAGATCTAGGAGCACAAGTCGTGTAGGGAAACTATCCCACATGGACAACTCCCAAACATGAAAGGATTTTCAACAAGATCTTTTTCCCTAAACTATGCCACCAAAGGCTTAGCCGAACAAGGACTCCTACAATATAAAAGGGAGATAAGGTCGATGAACTTAAGGTATGCAACAGAAACCCAATTTACAGCTATAAGCCTCTCCTAATCCTTATCTAACTTAAGCATTGGAGTGCCATCGGCCATTACACGGTGGTCCTTGGCTCACATGTGCTACTTGTGCAGGTCTAGGCAAGCTGCGAGAAAAGAGAGAAGGAATTGACTACATCAGTTTGGTGTCGTCCATGGGGAACAACAGAGTTCCTAAAAAAAAACAGTAGTACTACCTTTCCCAGAGAACCAAAAAGATGGTGACAACAAGGTCTCGCAAATGCAGATGTTGCGAAACCTTCAAACAATCAAACTAGCAAACCGCTGCCTGCTCCGGCACCACCACCACGGCGGAAGGAACCCTCTTGGACCCTGCGCCGGTGGCAGCCATGACGGACCCAAGGGTGGATCTACGCTCAACCAAGATGCAACAAATCACAGAAGCGCTGGAGGCACTCAGACAACGGAACCCTCCACCTGCAGAAGGAAACCACGAGCAGCGAATAACCTAGTCCCCAATGAGCCGAGCTGCCGCAACAACTTTTGAATGAACCAAATGTGGAGGAGAGGCCAACGAAGACCTAGCGTTCAGAGCTGAAAGACACATCTCTATCAACCCCAATCGGAATGGGGCCACAAACCCAGACGTGTTGTTTAATCTCACGATTACTCCGTTCATGGATCATATCATGGATGAACCACTGCCAAAGAAATACACACCACCGAAGTTGGAGTTTTACGATGGGACGGGAGACTCGTCCGATCATTTGCAACACTTCCAACACGTTGTGGCACTCATGGAAGGGTCTGATGCGATAATGAGCAAATCACTCCCTCCCAGCCTGAAGACATTAACACTGACCTGGTTCCACAACCTCCTCCAAATTCTATTGATTCATTCAGGTGTTGGCAATGGCTTTCATCACACGCTTCGTGGGCAGCCAACGACTTAGGAAGGGCCCGTATTACCTGCTGACCCTAAAACAAAAATAGAACGAGACATAGAGGGAGTACGCCACTCCTTTCAACAATTAGTTAACGCTCATCGACGGTTGTAGTGATGACACCGCCATCACTGCTTTCACTTCGGATCTTAGAAGAGGCAAGTTCTACAACTTTCTTACTCTGGACCCCCAAACAATATGACAGATTTGCCCAGAGATATATAACTCTAGAAGAGATGTTGGCCACTAAGATGGAAGTGGAATTAGATAGAAGCCCTCTGTCCCCAGGGACAAAAAAAAGGGAAAGAAGAAAGATAATGACGACGAGAACAAAAGGAAGGGAACTGACGGCAAGACCAATTTGGGCTGCACATGGTAGGACAATGCCTCGAATTATGTTAGGTCCAGATAGTCACCCCTCTCAACAGGAGTCTGCCAGATATCCTTGATTCCATCAAGGTTTGGGAATAGGTAAAATGACTGCCTAAGCAGTGAGCAGACCCCGCTCGGCGCGACAACAACAAATATTGCGCCTACCACAAGGAAGGCAGACACGATACAGAGGATTGCAGAAACCCCAGGGGAATCTCAAGGAGTTTCTAGGCTTAGACAAGAGGCAAGGTCGAGCAAGTGAAAGAGCAGACGTTGTCAAGGAGATTGAAAAAGAAGTTCCTAGAATCATCTATGTCCTCCTCGAGGTCGATCCTGAAGGGGAACAATCTAACAGGTCCCGCAAGAGGACACTGACCGAGATGCGGAAACCATCTCAATGTGAGGACCGACAGGTGCAACATGCACGAGTTCACAGCTTGATTCCACCACTGACGTTTACAGAAAGGGATCTCTAGGGGGTACATTCTCCTCACAATGACATCCTGGTCATCTTCGTCCTCATTGCTAAGTGGGAAGTAAAGAGGGCCTTAGTGAATACAGGAAGTTCACTCAATGTCTTATTTCTCAGTGCATTCCGCAACATGCAGCTATAGGAGAAAGACTTGACTCTCGCCAACCACCCCATGGTCGAATTCAGTGGAGAGAACTGCTTCCCCATCGGGAAGATCAATCTAATGGTGGAGGCGGGAGAACCCCAATTGCATAAGTACCTTGTCCAAGAATTTATGGTGGTCGATGCTCCATCCACCTACAACATTATTCTGGGAAGGTCGTGGCTTCATCATATGGAGGCAGTGGTTTCCACGTTGCATCAATGCATAAAATATACGGCCAATCAGGCCCAAGGAACTATTCGAGGAGATCAACCTGCTGCAAGAGACTGCCATTATGCAGCCCTGAAATAGTTGAATTGTTGCCAATTGCACCTCGGGCCCACAACACCAACATGTCAAGCACCAGACCTAGACAGAAGAGGATAATCACTTTATAAGGTCAGATGAGCCCCAATAACCAAATTGCAGCTATGCAGAGAGCTGAAATTCGGAGTTAGCAGTGCAATCCAGACTAATAAAGAACTAAGTAACGATACTTCAGTAAACGGGCAACTACTCCAAGAGCTGTCAATCAATAAAGAATTGTTCGCCAGCATGAAGTCCACTATTCTGTAATTTCGCTAGCTTTGGCAAAGCAAGACACTTCGCTAGAGGGACTATGCAATCCGAACCAGGACCATATGAGCCTCCTTCGGGGCTGGATTAGTTTAATCCCCAATCGGAGTTAAATTATTTTGTTGCTTTAATTTCGTTTTTTGTTTTTCATTTCAGTTTAGAAGAATTGTTCATACCAGACACATTCCAGAAATAAAACAGATTTTATTGATTCCAATGAGAGTTATTACAAAGTTTGTCGATCAACTAGTACATCAGTTTACACAATACAAGTATCTAAGTCTGACGCAACTATCTATCCACTAAAACAAGCTTGTCGATTCGCCTCCAAGAGAGAAGGTGGTAGATGTAGAGTGTTTGAGAAAGAAGACGAAAGAGCGTGCTCAATTCATTGCTCCGTCGAATCACCTTACAAAGATGATCTGAAAGTAGCAACATGAACCTCAAAACGAAATGCAAACATCTAGCTCGATTCTTAGTTCTGCCAATCTGCCTCATGAAGAGGAACAAAAGGAAGCCATAAAAAGCTGATGAAAATGTCCTTGAGCAGCGGATCATTGAGGTCTCACAGTGCTGCCAAATGACGACACCTCTCAAACATGTAATGCCTGGGGTGACGTAGAGATACCACCCCAGCAACAAGGGTCACGACCTCCAACACTCCCATCAACCATAAACTAGCTACGATGACCATCCCCCGACAGCAGTAACAGATGAGAGAGTACTTGAGCACCGGAAGATGGAAGACAGACCTGACCCCTGAGGGGATGTCTGTCACTCTTTTTCACAATGTAAGAAAATATTACAATATCTCATGGGATCAATAAGATGCCCACCCAGATCAGGTGGTACCGCATAACAGCAAGTCTTACTAAGACTCATCGGCGTAAATGTCAGAACATTCGAAAACTCCAGTGAAAGAGATCTTCCTTCTGCCTTTAGAAAATCTAAAGCATATTTTTCGGTAAGATGCATTTGAGTAACATGCTCTAATATTCTCATTGCAGTGCTTGGATGTAGAATAGCTAGCCTATATATAGGCGTAATGGTTTCAAAACATCGTCAGCCAACAGTTATTTCAGCACTAAATGCCGTACATGAAATTGGGAAATAACGGTTCCAATTGTAACTTCACGAATCCACATATTTCGAATTAATGACCCTGCAAGCAACCCCATTAACTGGGGGAGTAATCGATACTAAACCATCTTGCAATATCCATCATATCCCTACCACGCTGATCTACAAAGATGTTTTCTAAATGGGCCCCTCCACTAATGGACCCAAGCTTATGCCCTGCCAGATTTGGTCCAGCACATGCAGTAACCAACAACAAAGGCTTTGAGCGCCCATGGAATAAGGAGCGCGCCTACATAGTATTATCATTAAATACAAGGCATCAACTCTATTATTATTATTATTCCGTTGCTACTTGTTGAAGCCGATCAATCTATTATCAGTCTGGTCAATCGATCTGATTCTGGAATTAAACCGCCAGGCAAACTAAGTAAGTCAGGACATCCAAGTCAGACTTACGCGCCCAAAATCTTATTCTGACCAAAGCTTAGTCAGCTCTGACTGATTACAATAGCTTTCGGTTCGCTCTAACACCTAGCCCGCCAAAAGCGGATGACGATGGGCTAGAAAGTGGGAACTTAGTCAACGTTTTTAATACATTACCATGATGGCTTGCCAGGGACCATTGTCCAACTATAGCTAACAGTCGCCGAATCTAACCAAAGCTTAGTTAGTTTTGACCTATGACGTATGACGATAGCTTCTAGTACGCTCTATCGCGTAGTCCTTTAAACTAAACGAGTGGCAACGGTTTAGAGAGCGGCAGCTCAGTCAGTGCTCTGATGCGTGATCAAGACGACTTGCCAGGGATCAATGTCCAAACATGAGCAATAGTGATCGAACCAGACCAAAGCTTAGTCAGTGACGATCGATGACAATGGCTTCTGGTTTGCTCGAAGCCTTGTTCGCAAATAAAGGATTCTGACAGCTTAGAAAGTGGGAGTCTAGTCAGCATTCTCGATGTTTGATTAAGACGACATGCCAAGGGTCACTACTCGTACGCAGACAGTGATCATCAAACCCCGACCAAAGCTTAGTCAGTAGCCGCTGTTGACGATGGCTTTGGTCTGCTCGAAGCCTAGTCCGAATAGAACGGGTGACGAAGATCTACAAAGTGGGAGCTTAGTTAGTGCTCATGTAGCCTGGTGAAGACAACTTGCAAGGGATCATTGGTCAACTACAGACAATGATTGTCAAACCCCAACAAGAGTTTAGTCAGAACGACTGACGATGATAACTTCTAGTTCGTTCCAATTCCTAGTTCGCCACGAACGGATCAAGATGGGTAGGAAAGTGGGAGTCTAGTCAGTGCTCTCAAAGCCTGACCAAGATGAGTTGCCAAGGACCACCACAGTCGCTGAAACCTGACCCCGATTTAGTCAGTCATAACTGGCGATAACAACCTCCGGTTCAACTAAGCATATTCTATGAATAGCAAGTAAAGACGTGCCAAAAGTCCGGTCAGAGCTCTGGAAGCTCGGCCCAGAAGATTTGTGAACACTACTGTCGAATCATCTACAACAGTGCATGTGTTGGGACCACAGTCTGACTTCGCTTATAACAGCAACAACAATTGCTGGTTCAACATACAGCCAAGCCGCCAGACAAAGTGTGAATTACACTCATTGATCTCTAAGGAAATTCTGACAAGAATCGCACGAACTATCGCATCACAAAGAGTCAAAACTCTCAGCAACAGATCAATCATAAAGCTTCCTGGCCTAGCAGAGCCTCTCATCTGACAATTAATGTCAAAATAAGACAAAACAGCTTAAAACTAGCAGAAAGCAAAAGTAAAAAAAAAAATGTGCAAAATACTATTCATTTACAATCCAAAAAGAAAATAAAGGTTCACCCCTCATCAAGACAAGAATCAGATACAACAAAACAAGACTTAGATGGGGAAGAAGCAAGAGACACATATGTACGTGCTACCTTTCGATCCTCCTCATCAAGGTCGTTTTCTTCTTCAAACGAATCTGAAGCACTCCAAACTCTGCATATGCAATCTCTTTATAATAGGATAGATCCCAATCAGGATGTTTCCCCTTCATCAGATGCAATAGCTCCAGCCTTCCATGCACAACTCTATTGAACTAAAACATGCCTTGGGCCTTAAGAAGCTTCTTCTCGCGTACCCTTGATTGAGCAAACTCTTGCTCTAGCCGCTCCAATTTGCCCGACATGAAGTCAGTCTTGGACGGCTCAACACCCAACTTATCATTGACAACACTTAGCTCATTCTACGCCAAAAGGAGCTGCTCTTCAACGGTCCACACACTCTTGGCATTAAAATCAACATCAGCCTCTAACCGCTGACATCGGACAATCCATTTGGACTCCTTTTTGTCCCTCTTAGCATGCAGAGCCTGCAGTTCAACCTGCACTCCAGCCACGGTCTTGCAAAGATAGCCCTCGCCAGGTTGGACTCAAGCGTTTCCAAGCAAACCTTCTGAGCAACCAATCTCCTGCACCTGGACTCCAAACCAACATCTAAGCCAGCTTCAAGTTGCTTATTCAATGACTGAATCTAGTAGAGAGCGTCAGAGTATGACATCTACAAGTTTGCAAAGACTCACTCCATAGTATACACCCTGTCACGAGTGGCTTCAACTTCAGTTCCACCTGCGACCACTTGATTCAGGTATGACAACCCCAACACGAGATGTTTCTGCCCTTTATCAATACACTCTTCTAGCGTCTCTCCCACTAGCTCTAGAGCACAGTTAGCCAACCATTCATTCCACCTATTAATATGTTTCCTCGAAGCGTAAGAAATGTCAACCTCTTGATACCGAGTTTGGTTGCTCATCCATACTACATCTGGAGCAAACAGACTGATCTGCGCATCCAAATGGAGATCCTTTGGAACCGGAATCACCCTAGCACCGCCCTTGACTATCTTCACAGCATCAGGGCCATCATCTATAGCTTTCCCTTTGCCCACAACAATCGGCTCTTTCTCACGCACTGATTCAGTATCATTTGACGGGGAAAAGGGAAGCGAGTTATTCCTTGGACCCGTCGTCAATTCAATGTGGGGACGGGAACGAGATAGAGGACAATATGGGTGACATAGAGGAAACCCCTCAACAGGTTCATGATCCACAAAATGGTGGAGCTCAAAGTCCTTTTATTGAAAAGAAATGACCAGACGAAGCTTCCATGCTTGATTGTAGCAGCATTTTGTTTAGAAACTCGTTCTGCTTGGTACTCAGTTTGGTTACGTCCTCCATGCCCACCATCTCTAGATAGTCCCTCTCCAAGTCAAGAAGGGAAAGTAGGGCCTTGGCCTGATCACCACGCCCCTCAGAAACAATATTCTCATCATGGACTTGCTCAGCAGCGTCACGTCCCTCAGACGAGGCCAAGTGCCTGCGGATAGATCTAAGAAAAACACGAGACCTCTTTAGATGCACAGGAGAAGGGAGTGTCTTATCTATTTCTGCCCTCGTTGAAGGGCTTGGAATCTTAATTTTGGAAAGTTCCATCTTCCTCAAAAAAGACACGCCTTCGAGCTTAGGCTTTGAAACCCTGAAAAGGGTAAGAGCCACATGCCAAGGAGCCAACAGTCTGATGCGCTCGACATTAAAAGACACAATAACATCCACTATCCACAAATGAGGCATGTCGCGAAACGCATCCAAAGTTACTTTATCCTCAACAGAAAGTGGAGAAGTTGGGAATTTCCCTGCAAAAACCACAAAGGTCAATCTAATATGCAGTTAACATAAGCAAGACTAGAAAAAGAGTTCTTACTCAGTTGCCTAAAAATTGATGCTTGATCGGATGACCAGCGAGCTCAAAGTACGAAAAGTCCGCAGGAGCCATGAAACAGAACTTCTGCCAGGATTTAAAATTATCATGCAGGTTGCCGAAGCAGTCCGGCGACGTCAGCACACACAGTGTGCTCGTTTATCCGATGAGAAGTAAGCAGTTGAAGCGCCCTCGAAGATACTCGGATGCCAACATCCTTAGCCTTAATCAGAACGACAATCACAGTCATATACCCATTCGACACTAGTTGAGCGGACGCAATACCGAGGTAAAATCTTTAGAAGGAGACAATGGCGTAAAATCAGCGCCTTGAGTACATAGCACCAGATCATCAGGAATCCCGTATGTTTTACGAAAGACTTCCAGATTCGATTTAGAGAGCAACCACTCCTCAAAAAACTTGTGGCCCTTAATGAACAGTTCATCGGAAAGTTGATTTCGGCCCGCCATTAAAGATAACACAAGCTTTCAAATACGAGGGTTAAGCAAAGTCCAAAACGCAAAATGTGGTATGACAAAATAGAGTCTTTGAGATCGAAAAGGTAAAAAGGCTACACTCCACAGGGAAGAGATCTATATAGAATACAAAACTCTCGCATTTCTTTTTTTTGAGCTGACGCGCGCCTAATTTATTCAACTCGCCACTCGAGGAAACAACGCAAATTCAATCATCATGACCACACAGCTGCTTCATGAAATGATTTGGCGGATCGATAAGATGGACCACCCACTCGGAGGGAGTAGCTGATGATACATCAAACCTTCCTCAGATCAGCACCGTACACGTGTTCTGATAATCCCGTCAATAGAACAAGGCAGACCCGATTGCATGCTCAATCCAGCAAGGCCCAGACAACATTAAGCCCATTATTGGCAGATTCCAAAACGTTGGACCCGAATTGCAATGAGCCACTAAGCCCACTTGTCACGCGGTAAAGCCCAATACTCGTAAACCCTGATAAGGCAAGTATCTGAGGGATCGACCCAAGACAGGCAAACCAGTAATACATCAGTTCCGACTAGAAAACAAATACTAGAGTATAAGTCGTGCAATGAAGCTTCCTTGCATGGACAACACTAAAAAATGGAAACATCTCTCGCAGATCTAGGAGCACAAGTCATGTGGGGAAATTATCCCACATGGACAACTCCAAAACAGGAAAGGATCTCCAGCAAGATCTCTTTCCCTAAACTATGCCACCAAATGCCTAGCCGATCAAGGACTCTTACACTATAAAAGGGAGATAAGGTTGATAAACTTAAGGTACGCAACATAAACCCAATTTACAGCTATAAGCCTCTCCTAAGCCTTATCTAACTTAAGCATTGGAGTGCCATCGGCCACCGCACGGTGGTCCTTGGCTAACGTGTGCTACTTGTTTAGGTCTAGGTAAGCTGCAAGGAAGGAGAGTAGGAATCGACTACATCAACGACGTTGAATTTAATTCAATGAATTTAGGAAAATAATAAGGTTAATGCAATGCGGTCACGGTTAATCTTGAACATTTTCATTCACGAGTTAGTAAATGAACTATTTGATTTTAGTTCATGAGCATGTGTTTAGTGTGTGAAGGTCTCTCATCATCGACTTTCCTTAAGTTTTTAATATAGTTGCAGTAATTATCTTAGTTTAAAATTAGAAGAATCCAACCCCCAACATTTCCTTATTTAGTTTGTTAGTTGTCTTTTATTTACCCTTAGTGTTAGTTAGCAAGCCCTCTAATCCCCGGTTTAGAACGATCTATACTTATTCTACTACGACTATAAAGCAGGGTATTAAGTTGTATGCTAGTATAATAGGACATCATGACCACATCGAATAAATGGTGCCAAATTCATAGTGACCCATTTGCAACGACTTTAAGGATAATGATAGGTTTAATCAAATGGCCTGTATGAGTTCCATACCAAGCCACTAGACAATTTTCTACTGCCAGTGCATGCAATCCAAACTTTCCAACATGCCTAAAAATCCTCAAGTTTCTGCTTGATGTTGTAACCATTTTGAACATCATGTTGAGTTGGCTTTCATAGGTACTGACCACCATTGATGGAAATTACAAACCTTCAAAAGTGGTTCAACATGCCAATTAGTTGAGTTGATCGGTTGGAGAACCATATGCAAGCATACAAATTGCGGCCATTATCTTTTGCAAAGATGAATGGCCTTTCCTCCCAGTTGCATCGATGTCTTATTGAATGTAGCAATCATGTTCCTTCAATGCGTTCAAGATGCAGACGAACATACATTTACTTATTTGACTACGACGACGACGAAAATAAAAATTCAGATAAGTTGGTTTTATTGCGAAGTAGTCATTCCACAGTCGTAGATGACCTTCTTTGTTACGCTTAATGACTTGTATTTTTTATGGGAACCCTCGTGAGAAGAGCCTTGATCTTATTTTGATATTGGATTGCAACAATACATAGTGTGATGATGTCATCAATGTGTTGAACATGTCTTAGACAAGATTCATCATTGTCTTTTATTAGTTGAAAATAAGGATTCTTCCTAGTATGAGACATTTGTAATTAGCAAAAGGTGAGTAGAAGAGAAAATGTGAAATAATTGAACATATGTTTGCAAAAATAAAATGAAAAAGTTGAATGAGTTCATTTCAATAATTTCACATTGGATACTTGAGTGAACTCAATTATTAATTTATTAAACTGTTATCTATCTTATTGCAAGCATATTATTAATACTAGAAGGACATAATTCATCTCTATTACTATTGAGTAATAATGATACTACATTATTTGTATTATTCTATCAAAAGTGTCTCAATCACACAAAATTAATGCACATATTTGATGAACAATCGAAATAATAAATTTTATTTAAAAAAAAACAAATTATTAGAATGATGGTGATAGGAAGGCAGGGCAAATAGCCATATAAAAAAGGATTAGCTGTGAAATAGGGTTGAACAAACCGACCGAACCAAACCAAACCAAACCAACAAATTTTGTTTGGTTTTTTTTTTACAGTTTCGGTTCGGTTTAGGGAGTTGCAAAGCCAAGAAGTGTGGTTCGGTTTTTGGTTTTGAATTCAATAAAATTGAAAAAAAGGGCCGAAATACCACATACATGTTTAAAAAAATATATTTAAAATACTATGTATTTTTACTTTGACATTGAAAAGGCAAATAAAGTAGTGTACAATAAAGTAGTATACTTTGATATTGATACTTTAATATTGAAAAGGCCAATAAAGTAAGATTTACTCAATACTCTTGAGTGTCTCCAAAGTTGACTTTGGAACAAACTCTCTTATCCATAGAGAAGGCTTCCAACTAGGACTGAAATAATACCACATTTAAGTTGAAAATTGAATTAGGTTGGGTGAAAAAAAAAAAAGAGATGTGAAAAAGTTGTCATTTACATAGGTAAGAGAGTAGATTTTTGGTACTTTTTTAGAGGATGACAGAAGGGAGGATGATGGATTCATCATCTTTTCAGATCGTGACACATGACCGGGTCGAAAAGAACCCTCTGGGCTCCACAGGGCGAGATATTTGTGGTTGATATTGAATGGAACTCCATCTCCATCTCCATCTCCATCTCCATCTCCATGCAAGAAATATAATAAAATGAAAGGTAAAAAGAAAGATTAAAGAGAAGTACCCAAATAGCCCCATCTTCTTCCCTAGTTCCCTTTATCTCTACACTCCAAAATTCATTTCTATAGAAGCAAACCCCCCAAATAAAGCAATTCTCCAATGTTGTTTGCAACAACATGCTACTACAACCACTAGTAAGCTCTCTCTCGCAAACTCACTTGACGATTGACTCTCTCACCACCAAAACCAAATCTTTTACAAACCCATTCAATTCATCTTCACCCATTCATCCTCTAGAATCTATGTCTCCTCATATTGAACAAAACCCTTCCCTATCCTCATCAATGATTAATTTGAAGCATCTGACTTTCTATGTTAGGCTTTTAGACACATTCAAATCCAAAGATCAGCTCTCAAGACTTTATAAATTATATTTGTTCTTTAAAAATCTCCACAAACTAAAAAAGCAAACCAATCGAGTCGGTTCAGTTTGGCTCAGTTGGTGAGCATATTGGTTTAATTTCTTAAACACTAAAATCGAAATTTTCGGTTCAGTTCACGATTTCTTAAAAAAACTAAAGTGTCGGTTTGATTTTCAACCATAGTTTGAAAGCTGGATGGCTTGTGAAAAGTCGGTTGACTTTTTGACAAGTCATCTGCTTTCTGCTATCTATGGATAGCGAGGTGGGTAATTTTATCCATTTTTGGGGATGAATTGTCCTCTTATCCATCCACATTGGAGATGTTCTTATAACCTACCCCTATCTAAGGAATGAGATCTCACAAAAAATTCGTTTTTTTGAAATTACGAAAATAAAAAGGGGGAAAGAAAAAAATTACATTTTTTTAGTGTTTTTTGAAAATTTTCTTAGGTTTTTTCATAAATTTTAAGGTTTTTTGAAAAAATTTCGGGATTTGTTTTCGTAAATTTTGAGGTTTTTCTAATTATTTATTGATTTTTGAAACCACACCATGATTTTCTAATTATCATTTCTTCTTTTTAAAACCACCCACTTAGTTTCTAATTATATATTGACTAGGGTATTCCCCATGCCTTCGACGCTCAACTTTGGCTAGGGGTATTTCAGTCTTATGCAAACATAAATTTTAGCCAAACACCCTTTCCTGCCTCTCTATGTGTCTTAATATTGAAAATATGTAGACGTGAAGTGCATTAGATTACAGTTATTTTTTTGAAAAAAATGCGTATGGCGTAAAATGCATATTTAAAACTTTAAGTGTTTGTATTAATGATTGGTTTCATTGGAAAGATATTCAAAAATGCATTTCAACCATATCAAGTTTATTAAAATTCATGGCTAAGTAGATAGTTATGATGATTTGTATTAAAAAAACACAAAAATTGTATCTCTCCGTGACATGCATTCCATCAACCTTTTTTTTTTTTTTTTAAATCTTTTTGTTCATTTTTCTTGATAGTTATCTAGGGTATTCCCCGTGCCATTGGCACTCCACGTATTATTATTTTATTTTTTTTGCTAAATATCATGCACTCAACACCCTCGTCACTATCCCTAATTTTGCCCTCAATCAGTTTTGAAACGCAAACCTATTCTAAGGTAAACAAAATATATAATATAAAGTTTAGTATTAGACTCGGTCAAAATTTGATTTAGTTGGAAGCCGAGAGTGAATTCTCCCCTAAACCTTGAATTCGTCAAAACATGAAGTTTAAGATTTTTGTTTAAATATGCATTAAGATGTTTGTCTAATTTTTTTTTCATAGGATGCTCTACCCGTCTCATTTATTTAAAAATACTAACGACATGAAATGCATTATACATTATTTAGCAATAAAATATATATTTTTAAATTTTAGCGTTTATATTGATCATTGGTTTCATTGAAAATATTTTCAAAAATGCATTACAACGATACCAAGTTTACCGAAATTCAACAACCAAGTAAATAGTTATGACAATTTTAATTTTGAGAAAAAAAACACAATTTTATCTGTCATCCACATGTACATTCTATTAACTTTTTTTTTTCACTATTTTTCATTTTCTTTGCCCTTATAGTTGTGTTATACTCACTAATATATCATTATAGGAAATAAATCTCAACCCTTAACATATTTTCAAACTTTCAGTCATAGCCATCTTTTATCTCTAATTCCTTAAAACGCCATTTTGATTTCTAAGATAGATTTGATTCATTTCTTGATATTTGGGTTTTCTTTAATGTGTTTAATAAATTTATTACTTGCATATTTTTTTTTTCCACATATTTCATATATCCTCGAAATTCATTATATATATTTCATATAATCATTTTTTCTTTACCCTAAATATTTCTTAAAATCAACATACTGAAATTAGTTGGAAGTCATTGCTCAATCCTAACCTTTGATTCCTTTCTTCACCCCAAAGTAAACTAACCCACACCCAAAAAAGCACAAAATTCCCCACAAGGAAGCAAAGCAGTCTTTTACAAAAGCCAGATTTCCCCTTCATTGCCAGCTGCTCTCTCCTTCTCAACTAATCAAACCTTCAACAAAGCTTTCACTCACTCTCTCTCTCTCGTCCTAGTTCTTCTTCGCGATCTCCATAACCAACACCTCGAATGGCTCTGGAATGGGTAGTTCTCGGCTACGCAGCGTTAGCAGAGGCCATAATGGTGCTCTTATTAACCCTACCAGGCCTCCAGAGCCTCCGCAAGGGTTTGATCGCGGTGACTCGCAACCTCCTTCGACCATTCATGACGGTGGTTCCCTTCTGCCTCTTCTTACTGATGGACATCTACTGGAAATACGAGAATCGTCCATCTTGTGAGGTTGAATCTTGCACCCCGTCTGAACATCTCCGCCATCAGAAGTCCATCATGAAGAGCCAGCGAAACGCCTTATTGATCGCCTCCGCTCTCATCTTCTACTGGCTCCTCTATTCTGTCACCGGCCTTGTTGTCAAAATCGAGCAGCTCAACCAGCGTATTGAGAAGTTGAAGAATCAGAGCGAGTGATTTCTGGAACCAATTCGGATTTGAGATAAGATCTTCTTTCTTACCTCCCTTTTGTTAGTTTCTTCCATGTTGTTTGTTTTGAGATCTGATGTCTATTGTATTGGATTCTGTTTCGTTGAGTTTGTCAAATTATGTTAGATTTGTTATCAGTAGAGTACTAGAAATTGTCATCAATCGCGTGCTGTTTGAAGTTGTTTTCATTAATTTGTGCATAAGTTATTGAGTTTTATACTTTGGGAATCATGACAATATACTAGAAGTTCAGTGGGGATGCTATAAACGTTTGTTGGAATGAATTCTATGTAGTAGTTATAAAAGTGAGAGCAATCTGAATTTAGCTAATTGCCGTGAATGGGTCAAATATTCAAGTGCTTGATGTGAAATTTTTTGAAGCTTTTCAAACAGTGTCTAATTGCCCAAATTTTTTCTTTGAAGAGATGCATGCTTAGTGTTACAAATATTCTTTTCAAAATTTGTGTTTTGATGTAAGTGATGCTTGTGTATCAAGTTGGTATACCATTATGGCATTGGGTTCTCAAATTGGATGGGTAAGGAAATATTAATCGGCAGAGGGATAGGGGTAAGTTATCAAGGCTATTCTGAATTGTCTACCTCAAACCTTCGCTGTTTGGATGTATTGCTTAGGAAAATGGGTGGACTAAGGTGAGCAAAATCATAGTTTAGAAAATTTTAAATTGAAGTCCTGATTGAAAGAAGGGAATAAAAAGAAAATAAGAGAATTGACTTGTGAGTCAAGGAGCACAACCACAAGAGGTGGGGAATTTAGGTTACAGGCAGTGTCTATCCTAGTGTTTCTAAGGCATTAATTCAATTAACCATTTTGGGTATTTCCATCTTTTTGTTTTTCAAAGATCAATGTGTTTGTGAGGCGGTAGACGTTAATGACAATATGCGATCAGCTAGGGCCTGCCCACATAACTATGCTAGGTGATACGGTCAAGTAATGTTTCACATCTCACCTAGGCTCACAGCCTAAGACAACCTTATAAAGGAAGAGAACTGATGTGTGACCATTTGTAGAATGGAATCAATGGATTATGAAATAGATCCTACCGGCTTATGTTTGAACTTCTTTCCTTGTTGAGTCGGGGTAAGATCAAGAAGGTGAGGAAGGCCGGAGATCTAACTTTTTTAGTTCTTTACTTCTTCTATCCAGCAAGAAAATTTGATAACTATAAGGAAAAAAAGGAACATACAGGAAGAGTCAGCAAGGAGCTCAGCACTCACAAAACTGAGAGAATACACATCTTGGGGTATGCAACTAAATGGGGTGGCCCAATTGCAAAACACATCAGAAAATGATTGTTCGCCATGTACTAATTTGTATCCCGTTGCCACACCACAATCTCAATTCTTTCTGCACAGCTAACCATCGTTGGGATTGACCATAAGGTTACAATAAGCAATCGATTCCACCGCTAGTTCCATTGAATAGAGGACTCCGATCGTGGTACTGACTAAACCACTGACTATACTTCCTTTTTTCCCCCCTAGAAGACTGACTAAAGTTCTCGCCTCTGGGTACATTTCTTCCTACCTCGTCCGTGAGAGTTATCCATACTTCTTTTGGAAAGTCAAATTGGAAGTACAAATTTGTTATGTCCCCAAACAGTACATTAGTTAGCAATATGAGCCTTCTTGCAATGTTGTCTGTTTTTGGCGATTTAACCATGTCTAATAGTAAAAGTATATTTTACCTATACATACGCTGTGAGGCTAACCATGACAAGTCTAACCTGCAGAGACTTATCACCCCGGACGAAATAGTTAGAAACAAATAAATGTAATTTCTATTTATCATAAATACAATTTTTGTCGATTTATTGATGTGAGCAATTTACGTCTAACGAAATACAAAGCTTAGTCAATTCACAATTATTGAAATATAAACAAATACACATTTTACCTTAAGGAAGACACAAAGTTCTCATTCAATGACCGAACGAACATTTAGTTTCTTCCCTTGAAACAATCATCCATATATACTAACAAAGTAATTTAATATAGATTTCACATTAGGGTAAATTTTATGTTCTCATTATTGCACAAAAACTCCGATTCTTTTTCATAATCGCACTCTTTTCCTATGCCAAACACATCTAACTCAAATGTGCCTTCCTTGCGTTCGAAATCACTCGGAGCGTGCATGTTTCAAGTGGGGTGTCACATCGAGGGTCATGACATCTCACTCGAAGTTCGATCCATGACATGCATATCATTATATGCACGTTCGAATTCACATGGAACGGTGTGCCCAGTATGTAAGAAAGTCTGCATACTAAATCATATACCAAGTATTAGGGGTGGGCATCTCATCCCGCGATCTCGTTCATGTCCTATTTTTTTCAATCATTTTTGAATTGATCAAACTCGTCTTGATCCCGTCCTGCCCCTAACTAATTTATTTAATATTTATTATTACTAATTTTGATCAAACAACTCTTCTAAATGAAAGTTTAGGATGTGTTAATATTAAATCAAAACATCTGATGTTTGAAAATTTAAAAGCTTGACTTTGTACTCTTTGTTTAGATAGAAACTCTAGTTTGGATATTTTAGATCAAATAGAAGCTACAAAATTTTTTGTTTTTTGACATTTTAGATTGGTTATAAGACAATTATTCTTGTAGAAATTAAATGCAAATGATGGTTTGGACTAGTCTTTTCTCAACTCATCTTTCTCTTATCCCACCTTCATTCTCTTCTCTCATCTCTTCCTCTTATTCTCATCTCTTCTCATGCACAACCCCCTTCCTGCATTCTTTCTCTCCTCTTTCTCTTATTCACTGGAAGAACACCACTCGCCCCACCTGCCACTGGCTGGATTGCCCTTTCCCCGCCTTCATTTTCTTCTCTTCTCTCCTCTTTTCTCTTCCTCTTATTCTCATCTCTTCTCATGCACAACCCTCTTTCCGCATTCTTTCTATCCTCCCCTCTTTTTCTATTCTTTTTCTCCTCTCTTCTCATGAAGAACCACTCCCATTGTTTCTTTCGTCCCCTCTTCTTCTTCTCTTTTGGCCCCCCTCTATAGGAACCTCCATCTTCTTCTCATCAAGTCCTGATTTGATGCACATTTGGAGGAGGAATTGTCAATTTGAGTTGAAACTTTAACGTGTTATTCCATCTGAACAATTCCTCAAATTTCTTGCTCATTCATGATGTTAATTCATACAAGTGTCTTTCAAATGTGCCTGGCGAATTTCATGCATATAACAAGAATTAAGTGCAGAGATGGAAATTTTATGGTTCCTCATCTCTTCACCAACCCACACTGTCTCACAATGTATGTCGGCAAACTCATTTACAATGCAATAACACTACTTGAGAGTCACAAATGATAGAGAAGTTGAACATGACTAATTCCTTGCAACCTCAACAAAAGGGCATAAAACAGAACATCAAAACTCAAAATGACAAGGAAAAAAATTTAGACTGAGTATGTGTTTTCACTCAAAACAATGCGAATGAAAGTCTCGCATTCGCATGGGTTTGGCCTAATTTGAGACTCCCATTCACATAGGGCTAGGCAAGTTTGAGACTCCAATTCCCATTGTACAATGTGTTTGGGTGAAAAAACATACTCTATTTATTTTCTGGACAATTTTGAGTGATTGTCGTAAAATGGCCATAAATTGCTCATTTCAAAACATTTTCAAGTGATTCAAATTTTGTTCGTTAGATAACTCAGATTATTAAATTTTTTATGTTTGATGGACTTGAAAATCCGTCTCAATCGAGCGTATAAGTTGGCCGAAAGTCAGAGACACTACCTTGTTTTGTTTATTAGACAGATTTGAGCAACTTTAGTAAAAGTACCATAACTTGTTCATTTCAAAACATTTGCAAATAATTCAAATCATGTTTATTAGGTAACTTAAAGTAGTACATTTTTTTTTGTGTTTTGATCAACTTGAGAATCGGTCTCAATTGAGCAACCTATGGTGATTTTATGACAACACTCAAAATTGTCTAGGAAAGAAAAACAGAGTATTGTCCCTGACTTTCGGCCAATTCATACTCTCAATTGACACTGATCACACAAAAAATGTAGTACTCTGAGTTATCTAATAAACATAATTTGAATCACTTGAAAATGTTTTGAAATGAGCAAATTATGGCCATTTTACGACAATCACTCAAAACTGTCTAGAAAATAAACATAGTCTGTTTTTTCACCCAAACGCATTGTACAATGCGAATTGGAATCTCAAACTCGCCCAGCCCTATGCGAATGGGAGTTTCAAATTCGCCCAGACCTATGCGAGTGTGAGACTTCCACTCGCATTGTTTAATGTGAATGAGTGAAAATGCATACTCTGTCCATCCTGGACAATTTGAGTGATTGTCGTAAAATGTGGGAGTGTTTAATCTGAACTGGGAGAGTATGAATCCTTTGGGAGAGTGAGTGGAGTGGGGGGGGGAAGATGGCGGGATGTGGTGGTGTTTGATGGAGAAGAGAGGGAGAGAGAAGAAAAAAGGCAGAGAATAGAAGAAAAGGGAGAGAAGTGGAGAGGAGGTGGTGATGTTTGATGGATAAGAGAGGGAGAGAGGCAGCAAGGTGGTTGTGGTGCTTGATGGAGAAAAGAGAGAAAGATGTGGTGGTGGCGGGGTGGCGGCGAGTCGATTGGGAGGGAAGACAATCAAATGAGGGGGAGAGAGTGGAGCGTTGAGTTGATTGAGAGGGAAGGCAAATTATTTCTTTTTTTAATTCGTGTGGATGTTTATATTGGTGGTGTGGGAGAGAAAAAATTGATATGGTGGTGTAAGACAATACTTTAGGTGGTGTGAAACAGTGCATGCCCTTGCACACAGATGATGCTTCGCATAAAAAACCGTAAGTTCATTGGACCATAAATTTTACATGATATTTAATATTGTTATGATGAAAGTTATATGTACATAAACTTGACATTGTTGGTGTTTGAACAATGTGAGATGAAATTATTTTGTTATTCTTCATTGGAGGCTATTTAGTGCATGCTTATCTCGTCTCGTCCCGTCCCGAACTCGTTTGAGATGAGATGAGGTCGGGATGATGTCTATTCCGTCCCGAACCCAAACGAACGAGATAGGATAGGGACAAGGTCTATCCCTTCCCGTGCCCACCCCTACCAAGTATAGAAGTAAGTTTGTATACTAAAATCATACTTTTTATTCTTTCTTTTTTTCACATTTTTTTTCGACGTTGTGGAAAAGAGCAATAATAAATATTTTCCCACGACACATCGATTTCGAGTTTTTGTAATTGAAAAATTGTTTTCCCAATCGATTAATATTATGATCATGGTCTCGTTTTTAGAATAAATATCACTAATAAATTTTCGCATTTACAGCTTTACAATGGCCTCAAATAAATACACCAATATTCGTTAAGAAGTTAACAATCACCATTGAATACGACAACATTTCATACCACATCATAAAGTCACCAATTCCCCACTTCAAATAAAAATTCATATATATATATATATATATCTCTTAATTTTATACTTTAATCTCATACATTTTATTTATTCCAATGTGTACACATATATTTTGATATTGCACGTAACAAAGAATATTTCAACAACACTCACTGAATAGACTTATCCACATAGATAAATAATATGTATGCTTATATAAATTTAATGTGAAAAATTCAACACTAGATATATACTAAATATAATACTATAATTCTTTGAATGTGATTAAATAAAGGCTTTTTTTGTTGCAAATAAATAGTTAGAATAAAAGTAATAATAAGAGTGAGAAATACTCATCATTATTTAACCTTGTGCAATCACAGACCCGAGCTAATGGACATGCATCCTAGGATGATGGATGGTGGTGGGCGGGCTTCTCGCCCACCTCGCTCTCTGGGCCTCACCTCCTAGAATCAGGGTAATTCTGTACCTTGTCAGATATCCCATATATTTCCATAAGTGAAGGCCACCTCCATTCAAGTAACAACACTTGCAATGGAATCTCACTAACATACTCATCGTCAACCACTACATTTTTTTTATTATTATTATTTTTTATCCCTTAACCCCTCCCACCCCAGATGTCGCCGGTTGGGATCGACCTTGTAACCTAGTGATATCATCCGCCACTGCTCAACCACTGAGCCATCACACCTTTGACCGTCAACCACTACATATTAGCAACAATATACCACATATCAAGCATGCACAATTCATCCTCATTATCTAAATTCCCAATTCTAAATGGCTTATTTATGTATTTATTTCAACGAACTACTCACTGTGATTCAAACTATCATATAAAAAGATTCCCAAACATCTTTTAGACTTCAGACACAGAACCAAAAACCTCCATTTTCATTTCCCTAGTTAGGCTCTAACCTTTTATTTTATTTATTTTATTTTAATTTTTTTTAGATTTCAATCCAAACCCATAAACTAAATAAAAACAATAACAAATCAACCATCAAAGCAAACAAAATGGATCACATAGCAACATAATCCCTAAGTTGGAATGAAAGAACCGATGAAAAGAAGAAAACTCACCTCCTTACTTTTCTCTTTTTCTTCAATTCATTCCCTTATTTTTTTTTTTTCCCTTCTTTGATGGGAAAATGTCCCTTTACACAACTAGCAAAATCCAACAATTTGGGTTGCTTCAACTCCTCCTCCAAGAAACTCAAATGACCCCATGAAAAATTAAATCTAATGCCGTGACCAACCAATGGCCAATAGGTTCAAGAAATATTGTGTTCGACACTTGCAAATATTCTTAACAATATAGGAAATTGCTTGATGGATTTCCTCACTTGGACTATAAATCATAGGCACCTATGTTTAGTCTCATATTGAAAATCATAATAAAGTTTGATTTTCATGAAACTAACACCATTTTCCAAAAACTTGATATATATTTATTTTATTTTTTTCTCTTTCCTGAGTTTCTTTGTCTTGTTTGCACTTATAATTTGGAGATTCACAACTTTCAACAAAATCTTAAGAAGTATTCATCGGGCTAATGATTTACCAAATGAAGCTTTCCAAATTAAACTAAAGTAATGTTAAGTTGTTAACAACTTTATTCTACTTCCATATTAGATTTTACTTTTTTTTTTAAATTTCTTCGTCATAAAACACTTATAAATCAAAACCCTTAAGTAACTTCAAAATCTTAGAGCATCTCCAATGCATAATAATAAAATAAAATAAAATAAAATTTTCATGGGTGCTTTCTTACATCTATGGGTGCCTACATGCATTTATTAGGGTGCTAATAACACCAGCCCAAGGGGTGCACTTGCTCTCTTTTGGCGGGAGTCATTCATCCAGCTGAGCTCACTCACTCTCTTAAACACTCTCAAACAATTTCAGTGCTGCCGTTCTTCCGACGAAACACGAATCTCGAGGACAATTCCGCCGCCAAATGGGCCGATCTAGTAGAAACTGCCGCCACGTAGTCATCTCATACGGCGAGGAAGACGACGACGCCCCGCTTTCACTCCTCATCGAACCCAAAAAGCTCAAAAAGTTTAAGAAGAAGGGTTTGAAAGAAGAGATTTCTAGGGTTTCTGACGATCGCGATGCAGAACGTTTCCTAAGAGGCGACGAAGAGGAAGAGAACAATAGAAAAATCGAATCTAGGGTTTCGAATTTTAGGGTTGGAGATTTGGTTTGGGCGAAGGCCTTTCCGGGGAAATGGTGCCCAGGTTGGATTCGTTCAGTCACCAATGGAGAGGTTTCGGTGACGTTCTTCGCATACGAGCAGAGAACCCTTCATTTTCCGCAACAAGAAGTGCTTTCTTTCGAGAAGAATTTCGAAAAAATGATGCAAGAGAGGATAATTCCCTCTGCCAAGTTGGCAGACGCAATTGACTCCGCGGTTGCGGAGTTGAGTAGTAGAATGGTTGGAGGGTTTATGTGTAGTTGTTGCGAAGATGACGGAGGAGAATGTGAGATGCAATGGGTTGGCGAAGGGAAGGAGGAGTTTGATCCTATCAAAGTATTGGAGTTGGTTCACAGGGTTGCTGTTTGCCCCTGGATTGACGAAGGTGAGACTATTCGTGTGGTTAGGCAGGGTGCTCAGGTGAATGCGTTCAGGCGTTATAATTCGATCAAGCGGGATTGGATTTACCGTGAAACTATGAGGATTTCTCAAGGAGGAAGCACCGCGAGTGACAAGAGTATGGGATTTTACTTTTAACACTATTTTTGCAGTCTTTAACGTTCTTATTTAACAAATCTTGTCTGCACAGAACTTTTAACAGTTTCAATTGACAGATGTGAGTTGTATATGGATGTCGTAGTTTTGGAAACATATCTTTAGGTTTTTGTTAAATGTCTGCTGATTGTACTTTGGTGTGGTTTTCTTGTCACCTGGTTTTATTAAGTGACGAGAATAGTTCGTTATTACATTCCTAATTAAATTTCCTAGGTTCAGTGTTGATCCATATTCACTGCCTAGTCACTTACAAAGTCCAAGGATTGGAGAAAACTGAAGGTGCTTGTGAACAAGGATCTTGAAAAAGTTGATGTGTTGTGTGGGCTCATGCAAGTGAAGCACAGAATAACACACGACACAAACAATTTTAAACTTTCCTTGCAAATATATGCAAAAATTTCCATGCTAGGTATACATTTGATGCATGTAGCACGGCATTTAGATCATTCCTGGAAGCATTGCATAATCTATGCAGTTAAATTGGTTGCCAGTCTCCAGTCGGTATTTTAGTCGCGATAGGGGATTTTTACCCACATATGGTAAATTTTTTGTTAAAAGCAAGTTACAGTCATTGAGGTGGAATTTGGAAGGTGGGTAATCTAGTTCTCTCTAAATATATTAGTTACAGAATTAAAAAGTAAATTTTAGGGCTAGGATGTGGCAACCTAGTTAGTCACTTAATAGGATTTCCTATTACAGATTACTCAACAACTTTGCCGATTAATTGTGAGTTAATCAGGTCAAAAAGTCCGAGTAGCGATTAATCTCTGATTGGTTAGCGACAAATTACTAATTTAATCACACAGTGGATAATGTATCTTCACTAGTTTTCTTCCTTTTCTAACTCAGTCATTGCTTCAAGAAAACCCAACCCTATGACACTTCCTTGCATAGTTGCATGCACTAGTTACTAGTCACACTGCATTTAGAAATCACTGAATCATTTGATAATGATGGAGTTGGCTGCGTTTTTTTTATCAACAATAAATTGTCATTAAATAGCATTGATAAACACTGTAATCTGTATTAGTATCTTTCTAGTAGGAGAAAAGTAGATTCAAACTAGGGTTCTAAAGTCTCTTAGGAAAAGGCTGAATTAGAGCATTTTGAGCATTATAGTTGAGCACAATCTTAGAGCCAATCACGAAACTACTTCCTCTGTGAATTTCAAAATTTGAAAATTTTATTAATTGAAGAGTCTGGGAGAGAGGTTAGATCTCTTGGTTGTTGTTGCATCAAAGGCTCAAGCTCTTGTTTGATGCCACAAATTTTGTACTAATCGATATGGCATGTTGCTAAACAGTAAACACCAAGGATGCACGGACTCTTCGGAAAACCTCCGTTTCGAGAGTCAGAGACACGGACTCGCGTCCGACACGCGGTCAACGGTCAAGACACGTTGACTGATACCGACACGGCCAATGTTTTTTTTCCTGTTTTTCTTGGTTTTTATTTTCCCTCATTTTTTCCTGTTTTTCTCTTCGGAAGTAGTTTTTGAAGAAACACCAGTTCTGCTGCACTCAATTGCAATCGCCAATTCTTCGATTCCTTCAGTTGGGGAGAGGGGTTGCTTCAATTAGAGCACCTCTTCACGCCTTATTCAATCTGACGGTTCTTGACTGACATTTTCATTTGATGGTACATCAGGCGTCATCAAGGTCGTTTCTTCCCTCGCTCTAAATTAGATACAATACACACAAAAAATTGTATTTTGCTATATAATTTCTTTGTAATTTGATTTATTTGTTTATGATGACTAATTTGCTTTTAGATACACAATTACACACTATTTTGAAACAATTTGTAAATTAGATACACTCCCCAGTAAATTTTAACTATCCGAGCATCTCTGTAAATTTTTCTATCTCTCTTGTTAAGCTCTCCTCTTTCAGCTTCAAAAGTAAAAATTTTAAACAATTTTAAGCTTTAGGTTATTGTATATGTTCATATGAGTCATAAAAAAATAAAAAGTAAAGTTTGACCGTTTCGCCGAGTCCTAATTTTTTTAAAATTGCCGAGTCGCCGTGTCATGTCCCTGTTCGACACGACACGCGTGCCCGTGTCCGTGCATCCTTGGTAAACACACAACCAATGATATCTCAAGTGTTGTTTGTTATGCTTAGAAATAGGCACGTCGTTAGCATACTGCTCAAAATACATGATTCTTGTTTAGCAAATAGTAAAATATTGACAGTTTAAATAGGGAAAAAAAAGAAGTGAATATGTTGTCAAAGAAAAGGCTATTTTGAGAACAAGAAAAATCAAAGGATTTCAAAATTAGTGTGGACTATATGTTGGTCTTAGACTTAGAGCCAGTTTTTGGTTTGTTTTAGTCTTTATTTTATTGTTTAGACACTTAGAATGAGTTACTGTGTTAGTTGGTAGTTTCTATCAGTATTTTGGATGTCTAGCAACTCTGCGCTATTAAATAGGTAAGTGTAAGCCTTTTGGCACATCTTTTGCTGTGAATTTAATAAAAATATTGTTTTGATTTCCTTTTGTCTTTGATTTCAAATTGTTGAAAATGTGAGGGTTGAAATGGGTGAGGAGGTTTATAGATATTAGGGCAAAAAGAAATGTGTCGCATTAGTACTGGTACCTATTTTGAGCATCTCCAACAACCTCAATGTGAGGCTCATTAAATTGATTAAAATACTATTAAGGAGTTCCTTAAGAGAAAAGAGAACAGAGAAATTTTGTGTAAATGCTCTCCGACAAATTCATTAAATAACCTCTTTAATATCATTCTTTGTTATAAATAGGACAAATGTAGGGATGTGATCAATTGAGAGCTATGAAGTTAAAACGGAAGTATAACGGCGTTATAACGTGTAACGGGTCACAGCCATTACGTTGCAATGGTGAGATATAACGCCGTTATGATAGCCGTTACAAAGAAAACAATCGTTATAACATCACGGGCCTATACAATGAAAAGAAAACCATAAACATAGACTCAATCAATTGTAGACGCAAAACCTGAAGATGAAAGAAGAAGAAGAAGAAGAAGAAAGAAAAAAGAAGAAGAAAGAGGATAAGGAGAAAAAGAAAAAAGAAGATAAGGAGAAGAAGAAGAAGAAAAAGAAGGGGTCAAGGAGAGTCGATGATCTGTTGCGAACTCTGTGTGCGATGATCTGTTGCGATCTCTGTGTGGGCGATTGTCAGTTGAAGAAGAAGAGAAGAATAAGAAAGGGAGTTGGGAATTGCAATAGAACTGTTGCAATCACTAATCCACCATAGTTCGATGACGATTCCATTCTGATATCTATTTGCGGTCACTGAAGAAGAAGCGGAGTTAGGAATTGCGATTGAACTGTTGCGACTTGTGAGTTGGGAATTGCAATCGTCTATTGAAGAAGAAGAAGAGAAGAATAAGGGGAGTTGGGAATTGCGATCGAACTGTTGCGACTTGGGAGTTAGGAATTGCGATTATTTGTTGAAGAAGGGGGAAACACTGACCTGTAAGTTGTCCTCCTTTTTACCTTTGTTTTGTATTCAATTCAATTAATGCGTCCTTATGTATTCAATTCAATTGATGTCTGTGAGTATTCAATTGAACTGATGTTTGTAAATCTTCCAAATTATAAATTACAAAGTCTGTTTGTGCGTCTTCTCCTTTCAATTGGTGTCCCTAAACGAAATTATAAAATCAATATTCAATTTCAATTCAATTTGACCAATTACCCAATTTATTGATTATTTAGTATTTACTTGTTTTGCTCTATAATACTTAGTGGGGGTATAAAAAGTATATTTAAAAAATAGTCCGTTAAATCCCGATATATCCCGTTATATTCTGTAACGTTCTTGGACAGTTACGGGTCCGTTATCCGTTTTAACTGCATAGAGTCCCATTCAAAGTCAAATTGGTGGGACCTACTTATTCTTTCCTATTATAACAAACTAGTGATCGGTTGTTTCTTTGTTTTGACGAGAGAAACCAAACACGTTGCAACTCAGGAAAGCCACGTCATCTGTGTCATCCGTAATAAGGTTGTTAGAGACACAAAATAGAGTCCCAACTTATTAAAATTGCCACTTGTACAAATTTAGCCCCCAAAGCCTCTTAAGGAGGTTGTTGGATTGGAGATGCTCTTAAGGCAGGGATATTTTGCTTTAAAGGCGTAATGTATATGCATCTTTGGTTGCATGGAAATATTTTGTGATAGCCTTATATATGAAGGTGCTTAGATTGTATCTGTTAAAGATCTTGTCAAGACCTTTATTAGGATAACCATTCAAATGCATGGAAAACAGTACTGGAAGACATAGACTGATTAATAAACCAAATATAGAAAAAAATATAGGAAATGTTGGAAAACTTACAAGATTGTTACTAGCATATGTAGATTGGAATATAAAGTATTCACAGGGGATGTTCTTTTAACTGGGAAGAAGTTGGGAAACAACATGCCTAATATGCCTTATATTGACCCGTCGTATTGCATGGATAGTGGGTCTAAGGTTGTATAATCAACCCCCTTAAAAGTATGTTAAAATTAGAACTATACAGAGAAGATTAACATGGCCTCTGTGTTAGGATGGCAAGCACAAACTGAGAAGTGGTTCAAAAAAAAAAAAACTTGTATGGGTGGCAAATATGTACCTTGCCTATTTCCATTGTAATCCATTAACTGCAGTACTCACTTTAATTTTCTGGTTTTACTTTATTCAATAAAAACAAGGCAAAGCAAAGCAAACAATAAAGATGATATGTTTCACACATCGCATTCCTTATAGTTCAATACCCACCGCACCACCCTTTCCCTTTATTTAGAAAACATTCCTTCGTGTTTTACACCTTTAATCTGAATGAGGTCCCACAGCTTGGTACCTTGGGTGAGAAAGCATTTTATTTTTCCGAGCATTACCCATTTTACCTTGTTCTCGTGGAGAGGGTTTACAGTATCCACATGATGGCTTATGAAGAGGCTTAATTGAGGCGTGAAGCAGATACATTATTAATTTGTTAAAATACAATTGAAAAGAAGGGTGGATCTTCTCCTCAAGATTATGTGAAAAGTTTTTTGTCGAGGAAATAGGAAAGGTAACCATGGGTGGAAAATAGTCAGGGGCGAGCCAAATACACTGTAAGCCCAGCCCCCCCCCCCCCCCCCCCCCCCCCCCCCCCCCCCCCAAAAACAAGAACAAACAAATGCCAATGAAAATCATTGCTCCGCCACGTGAAACTGGAAAGTATTTGGAATGATCTCATAGGAGATTTTGAAGGTTTAGCTCTCAGTTGGATGGATGCCTGGGGATGGGGGAATCATCTAATCCCTTGAAAAGGGTGTTTGGGTTGCCACTGCTTGTCGGATTGTTTCCCTGCTCGAAATGGTATCAACGTTGATACTGTAGAGAATTCTAGATGAACATCTCTCCCTGATTAACTCGTAGTATTTGCTTTCCCTAACACACGTCGATATTATTAAAAGAACTGACCATATTAGATCATATTCTGGATTTATTAAGCATCAAAAGTAGTTAATACTTTTGTACCATCAATATTTAGCATATATGTCCATATAGAGTTCTCTATGGAAAGAGGGGATGATACGTGGTATACCGGATGGGGTGGTCAATGAGACGTACGTAAGTCGACATAGCTCCATGTATATGTTCTTTTGTATCATCAATATTTAGCATATACGTCCATATAGAGTACTCTTTCTTCTCATTTGTGAGTTGTGACACATCAGCCTGCCAGGCTGCCAGCTTTCTAAGATGCTGAACAAGACAGAATAAACTTTTGATTTACATTAGGGGAGTTGATCTCTTATTACTTTTAACATTCTTGATTTCTCTGTTTTTTATTAATTTGTTATTATTTATTATTGTCTGTTGCTTTTGTTGTTTCTTACTTTCTTTTATTTTTGGATCAGCTTGAGAAGCTGTTTTTCTATATGTAGTATTAAATTTGCTACACAAATGTTAGTTACATTTCTCAATTCTCACAATAATGTTTATCTGCTGATCAGGCACGAGATCACATTCCTCTTCTGACCATGAGATAGATCACTCAGTGACTCAAGAAGCAGATTTTTCAGATGAAGAACAAGAAAGCAATCTTGAGGTATCTGAGCAAGTCAAGAGTGACTTGGTGATCTGCAAGAAAAATAATCTGGGCCTTCTGCATGAACTCATCAGACATTTACATGGCCTTGCTCTTGATCCATTCTACTCAAGGGCTCAGGGCTTCTTGATGGATAACTCAGCAGCTGTGTGCCAAGAGATATTAAGGTATAGAGAGTTGGTATTTGCAAAATTCCTTGATCAAGCTCCTGTGCAACATACATCCCAGCATAACTATGAAGCAGAGATTAGCAAGGTGTACAAAACCAATAGACAGAACTCAATGGCATGTCCTAGTATGGAAAATGGGAATGAGACTGAAGAATCTCAGCTTTTCTCTACTGCCTGGGACCAGCATAATGACAAAGTCATCATTGAGGAAGGGAGTGATAATATGAAGGATGATTGTGGCTTAAGTCATCTGAAGGATAACTCTTCTGTGGAACCATTGGTTATAAATGCTGCTGACCTCAAACAACGAACTCTTGGTTGTCAACATGACATTGAGAGGCCAAAAATTTCAGAAGATTCCATATTGCGCTTTGCAGAATCAGAGCATGCTGATAATTTGAAAATTGCAAAAGGTGATGGGCAGGGACCTAAGCTCTCTTCTGATGATTCAGAAAATCTTGGTGAAATCCAGCCTTCTAATAAAGGTGGTATTAGGAGTCCAGGTATGATTGTTGACACTTTGAGTCATGATGAACGACAACATTTCCTCGGTGAAAAAATGCTTGAGGATGCCAATGCTACCGACTTTGATTGTAGAGTTGGTGTCGCATCACGTGTATCCAATGAATCCCCATCACGATCAAATTACCTCTCCAAGATGAATCCTAGCAATGACAATGGTTTTGCAGCTAAAATTATTAAAAAAGAAGTGAAATCGAGAATAGTTTCAGAAGGCAGTTTGGATAGAAGTGGGAGGCAAAGTAGGCCTACTACTGATGACTCGTTGAAGTTCCAACCATCTAAGACTCAGTACCCACCGCATATGCTGTATGCAACTCCTTTGTCAGCAAAAAGTTCTGTCCCAAGTGGTCCCACAACTTTGCACATAAAGTTTCCAAAGGATTTTGAAGTTCCATTTAAGGAAGAGTTGATTAAGAAGTTTCGTCCATTTGGGCAGTTGGATGGTTTGAAAACCAGGACTTTCTTCCGTACAGGTTCTGCTCAGGTAGCTTTCTTACGCTTCCTGGATGCACAAACTGCTTTCCAGTACGTGAAGAGAAATAAAATATTTGTGGGTGGTGCAAAACTCCGGTGTTGGCTTAATAAAGGGCACTCAAGTAAGGAAACTACCAACATATCAGCTCCATCATCTCCAATTCGAAAATCGTGCATGAAAACTTTGGATCCAGAAGGGAAGAAGGATAAACGAAAGCCACAGCAGGTAAAGTTTTTCCCTGAGAATCAGATTTGTTCTTCAGGTACTACTGGATCGAATCAAGAGTCCCCATCTAATTCATTTAAATTCAACGGGGGAGGGAAAGCGAACATTGCACAGCAATTGTTGGTGCTTTTAGAGGAATGCGATCAACTGGTGAGTAAAATTAAGGTTGAAATGGGATTAGAATCTTATCATTCCATGTACGCACTGTGCAACCATGTACCAAATACGTTTCATAAACAAAATGATGTACATGAATAGGGATTCTAGTCAGAGCCCGAGGTTCATTGGATTAACCGTTGCTGACCTGATTGGTATGATACATTTACAGCACATTGTTCCGTTGCCGTTGTTTGTTAGCATCCATATAGACTGTACTTAAATAAATAGAAATGATACTGGTTAGAAACTAAAACACACTGGTTAATTTGGCTCTCATATCAGCCTCAACTTTACAGTTTAAATCACATTGTCCAGAAAGATAGTTCTGTTGTTGGACAAAAGTAGATTGGAGCCCTTTTTGCTTTCTGCGTTGATTTTATTTTGCTTTGTTCATTTCTGCTTCTGCAAATAGAACCAGTGAGGAGAAAACAACATTGCTGAGGTGGTGATGTAAAATGCATCTCGACCTTTTTACTAGTATTGTGCAATATTGAGGTGGTTATTGTGATTGTAAATGTCGTCGGACAAACAAAAAGATCAGTTCTAGTGCTATGATCTTGGTCATTCTGTTTCCACCAAAAGCTATTGGAATATTTACTCCTAAGCGAGTTTCGACGCTAACATACAATATAAGAAAAGAAAAACAATTACAAACTATCTGAAAAAATGTGTAAAGTTTGGGTTGAAATCTGAATTCACATATCTGTGTATCAGGGTTTTGCAGCCATCGAGTAATTTGTTAGAAATGGACTATTAGAAGGATTTGAGAAACCAAAGCAAGAAAGCCAGCGTAAGAAGAAGATGGAGAGCAGATGGGTGTGGATGTTCGTTTCCCTATTTTCCTTCATCATTTCTGCTCAGACATGGATACCCACTTCGTCTGTTTCCATGTTGAAGTGCAAAACCTCCACTGTTTCTTCCATGTTCATCCTTGGAGAATCTTCTGTCAGCTGTGGTAACATCAACGACAACTTGCCTGATAATTCTTCTTCGCATCCATTCTCTTTGGATCCCAAATGTGTCTTCTTCCTCATCTGCCAAGTAACTGCACTTAAATCACTCTCTCTCTCTCTCTTCTTCTTCTTCTTCTTGCCAATGCATGAAGACTTTTGAGTGGAGTAAACCCCATTTGGTTTCTGTGAATGGGTGATCTACATGCAGTTAGATATGTTTCTTGCTCTTGGCTTGAAAGTATTGATCTGATCCATCAAGTAAAACTGCTTGTGAGTAGAATTATTACCAAAGCTAACTACACATATACGTAGGTTGCATTGTAGAAGCTGGGCTTACCTATGATCCCATCCTTCATTAGTGAGAATGCAACCATTGTTAATGGTCTGAATTTTGGTTCATCACAGGCAACAATCGTGAGCACTGTAAATGGGAGTTTCATGGGATCCAGTCTCAGTTAGCAGCTAGATCCAGTATCAGAGACCATACAATTGTTGCAGCTCGAGTTAGGCCTGCTCAAAGCCAAAGATTTGAGAGCTGTCTTCTATCTTCTACATCTCGTTGGGCAAAGATGACTACATTCAGCTCTTTCCCTAATTCCTCCAATATAAGGAGCAATTTTGATAGCAAAGCATTAGAGATGCTTCAGAGTGTTGAGGTACACAGTTTGTGATTCTTTCTGCAAATTATATTCCTGCGTTTTATAAGATTCAACGAAGTTTTAATATTCGTGTTTATAGGATTTGCTTCAGAGTGTTGAGGTACACAGGATTTGCTTAAGAATCTTTTTGAACTTGGTATTCATAAATCATCAAAACACAACCTTGGAAACCAGATAGATCCACCTTTTGCAGATTCAATATCATGTTACCGTAGGTGTATTAATGGAGTTTTTTTATTAATCAAATCAAAAGATGCATAATCAAAATGAGTGTCTACAGAAAAACCACGAATCGTGAAAGAACAACTTAAAGAGTCAGTCATCAGCAAACCAACAATACATATATAACCAAAGAGTCATGTGGTGCACATTTGCAGACACAGAACAAGTGAACAACTTAGAGAGACATCAGCGAACCGTCAAAATATGTAACCAAAGCTTCATACGTTACACATTTGAAGATACAGAACAAATGAAAACCATGTTTAACTCCTGTCCTTTGCTTTTAACAGGACTACAACCAAAACCTCCTTTGTTTCATTGCTCAGGCTCAACCCATCGTGCTGAGATTCATCATTATTTTTTGCAACACAAGGTGCAGGTATCAACAATGAGAACTGAATTTCTTCAGTAGTATCAAGATGACTCTCAAAGTCGTGTGCAGTGATTTAAGCAAACCACATCTAAACAACATTGATACTTTTTTTTTTCCAAGGCAACCACTACTCCACACCACCAAAAGTGATTATCACACCATTTAACTCTCCCACACCACCTATATAAACAAAGAAACAACATTTTTCTCCTCCTCATTCAAATCGAAACTCAAGTCTCCCCTCCCCTCCCCCATTCAAATCTTCCCTCTCCCTCGAATCTCTTGCAAAATCAAAACCAATCTTTTTCCTCTCCCTCAAAATCGAACCCCAAATCGCAACCTCCCTAAAAACTTTCAAAAAAACGAAGTAATCTCATGGAAACTTAAGAAATATTTTCAATCACAAAAACAAAGTAAACTTCAGAAAAATTTTCAAAAATCACAAAAAAAAACTATTGTTCGCTTGAGACAATGCGAGGTTTTATAAAAACCTCGCATTGATCTGAGCGAACATTAAAAAAATTTGTCGTTCGTCCATAACATTGCGAGTTTTTGCAAAAATTTCGCATTGTTCTGGGTGAACAGAAAATTTTCAGCAAATTTTTTCGGATAGATTTGCGTGACTTTAGTAAAATGATCATAATTTTCTCATTTCAAAACATTTTCAAGTAATTCAAATTGTGTTTATTAGATAACTCAGAGTAATACAATTTTTGTGTATCAACTTGAGAATCGGTCTCGAACGAGTACATAAGTTGGCCGAAAATCAAGGACACTATTCTGTTTTCATTGTGAGATAAATTTGCTCGACTTTAGTAAAATGAGCATAATTTGCTCATTTCAAAACATTTTCAAGTAATTCAAGTTGTGTTTATTAGATAACTCAGAGTACTACAATTTTCGTACTTGATGAGCTCGAGAATTGATCTCGATCAAAGCACATAAGTTGGCCGAAAGTCAGGGATACTATCTCGTTTTCATTGTGAGATAGATTTGTGCGATTTTAGTAAAATGACCATAACTTGCTCATTTCAAAAATTTTCAAGTAATTCAAGTTGTATTTATTAGATAACTCAGAGTACTACAAATTTCGTTTTAAAACATTTTCAAGTAATTCAAGTTGTGTTTATTAGATAACTCAAAGTACTACAATTTTCGTGTCTTGATGAGCTTGAACATCGGTTTCAATTGAGGGTTTAAATTGGTCGAAAATTACCTTGTTCTGAGTTTTTTTTCGTTTTGAGTTTGTGTTTCTCTGTTAGGTTATGCATATTTATTAGTGGTGTGAGTACATAAGAAAAAAAAAAAAAAAAAAAAAAAAAACTCAATGGTTGTGTGAGAAAACACTTTTGGTGGTGTGGAGTAGTCATGGCCTTTTTCCAAACTAGATATTTATCCCATGTTCTAGCAACTAAGAGACTTCCCATCACCTCCTGTGTCAATCTACCGTGTTTTGATTGAGCAAAGAACTCGCAGTCCGTGAAAGAAAAACAGGCAAGAATAATTTATACTGCACAATGTGTCCAAAAAAAAAAAAAGGTTTAGAAAACGCACAGCTTTTCCACCCGCATCACATGGTATCTATTGCTATAAATAACATCTAACAAACTACTCAAATGCAGGGGAACAAGAGAACTGCAGCAAAAGCCTCTTAGCCAATTAAAATTATTTGTACACATGGGATTAGAATTCTATGGTCTTTGGTAGAATTACTGGTTCATGCTTCTATCGCAATAACTGCTCCAGCTAAGTGCCGACGAGATGTAAAAGTCAAGTTCGCATATTTCTCATCTTAGTTGAAATGCTTAGTCAACCGATAGCTCATTAGCATAGTGGTGACTAAGCACACCCCCAACTACCCATTATACGTGATTTGCTTAAGAATCTTGAACTTGGTCTCCACAAATCATCGAACCAGCTATATGCATAACATAGCTTTGAGCGTCTATAGAAAAAACCATGAAAATGCAACAGAACAGTCATCAGCAAACCGGCAATATGTATAACCAAAGCATCACGCGACACATTTACAGACACAGAATAAGTGAATGACTTGAATCAACCTCGGCAAACCAGCAAAATATGTATAGCCAAAGCTTCATACGATGCACATTTGTAGATACAAAACAAGTGAAAACCACATTTTACTCTGCCCTTAGATTTTACAGGACTACTGGCAAAGCAACCAGAACCTCTTTTGTTTAATTGCACAACTTACGCCATCATGCTGAGATTCATCATTATTGCAACGGAAGGTGCAGGTGTCAACAACTGCCAATTGCCTAGAGTGCAAAGCAAAAACATTCTGATAAAGACTTTAGTTCCCAAGGAGTATGAGGACAGTAATTTAAGCAAAAGATATCTATGCTAACTTTTTTTCTCTCGCGATATATGTTCTTGCAACGACTTCTCACAGCCTCCTATGTTAATTCTTAAAATTAATGAATCCTTCATCAACCACCATTCAATCTACAGTGTTTGTTGAATTATTTAAGGTGTATAATTCTAGAGCTATAATACATTTCAAGGATTGTATCTACCGACAATTAAAATTTTCTAACTGGAAGCAAAAATCAATTCAAGCTCAAATCATGCAATTTGATAATTATTCTTTTTTTTTTTTAATATTATATAATCAGATGCATCAAAATGCATTTCAGCTTGCTTTTCAATCTAACAGAATCTTTAAGTATCAGACTATATTTAAGGTCAACCAAGATAGTGATACTCTACGGATTACCATTAAGAACTTAAGATTGCAGAAGAAAAGAGAAAGACTGAAAAAAGGACAAAAAGAAACCATAACCTATAAAACAAGCTTTTTTCGTATTGTCATGTCCCAAGAACCGCTGTAAATCGAAGACGAATCCAAGGCAATACAGGTTACAGGTCCTTGATGTTCCCAACGGCGGAATTCAGAATTCTGATTTTGAGAACCCTTAATGTCAAACAAATAAGATAGCCCTTCAACTGCCTTCCAACAATGGAGAAAGCCATCACTGCCCCCAACCACCAAAAGCTTAACATCTGCAGCCACGGCTCGAATGGTGCACCCCAAGGGTCTTGACGATGCAATTGACAAACCATCTTCCATATTCCACATCCGAATAACCGAATCATAACCAGCTGTAAGTATAACCTTTGCAGCAGCCAGCAGAAATACCGAGCGAACCGCTTCAGTATGACCATACAGAACATCAATACTGTACCTCCCCATGAAAGTCCTACTTCTGAATTCCCTCTCCACAAAGAGGTCTTTCCACGACTTCTCTTCCGTGACACAACCACCCTCCAATTCTAATTGATCTAAACCTAACGGGGAACCCCATCTCTCATAATAAAAGTTCTTCCAACCCTGGTGATCAGATGCAACCTTATGAAGAAGTGTCGAAACACACGAAACAATCCCGAGCTCCTTCGCATCAAGGTAATGGAGAATCTCGGACACCAATGCCGGGGGCAGGTCAGTTAGTGTCCTCTGCCCACAATTCCACACTAAAGCTTCCTTCATTGACAATAAATTTGAACTATCTATGTTCTCTACCACTACAACAGATCTCTTCTGGGGGTTTTCCCCAGAATCAAATTTGACAACAGAAAGACTAAGATCTACAGAAGTGGTCGAATCAACCACTTTTTCACCATGGACTTCAAACGCCATAAATTGAAGACACCCAAAACTTAAAAAAGCCTTCCTTTTGCAGCAAAAGTGTATTATAGATCTCAAATAAATAAATAAATTTTCTATTGTTTCTGTTCTCCTTGTGAAGCAAATACAATAAGTAATGATTTCTACAACGAAAAGATCTGAAAGCCTTCAAGGGGTTATCCCAAAGTAACGAAAAAACCTAAAAAGTACCTGTTCTGATTTGGATTAACAGAAGAAGCATATGCGAACTTGGGATTTTAGGGAGAGAAAAAAGAAAGAAAGAAAGAAAGAGAGGAGATGTTGAAGAAGAAGCAGAAGTGTTTGTTGGGCTGGGTTCTCCGTTCTTAGATGGGTGGCTTCCAGAAATTTTAGGAGTGAGAGAGAAAGGGATATAGTAGTAGGTGGAGTGGAGATATAATCAAGGGAATATTGTGGAGTTTATCTCAACCGTTCAACAGAAATAACTAAGGCGGTTTAATGGTTTTGATGTGAATCCCTCATTAGAAACATAAAACCCAAAAACAAATTTATTATGAGGTTGGGGAATCAGGTTATCCAATCATGACGATATGCCATCATCAGACGAGTGTTTTAAAATTTCGAGATACACATAAATACTTTGGAGATTTCATCATTTTTTCAAGATCACGCCCGTGTTTGCTGCAAAAACATGTTTTCCTAGTATTTTCGATTTATTATTACAATTGGATTAGCAAAAAATAAGGGTTAATTGTTCTTCCCCTCGTAATAAATAGCTAATTGGAAAGTGTCCCCATAATAATTCAGCACTATTCCCATAAGATTAGTAGCGCTCAACGTGTCTTGACCGTCTATTTTCAAAATAGATGACCAAAATACATTTGACAAATCAAAGGCTGAGATTGAATGTTTTGTATCTCGAACATCTCATCTAAAAAAATCAAATGGTCCAACTAAAATGATAAACATATCTTGAGAAAAAAATTCAACAATTGTTAAAAATCGCCTTCTTCCCCATGCCCCATTTTCCTCCTCCTCCCCCTTAATTTTTCTATAAATCACCACCACCCCTCCTCCCTCCCCTATCTCTTTGTTTCGCAACCCCCACGCCCTTCTTCCTCCCTCCTCATCCTCTCTGGTTTATAGCCCCCACCCAATCCTTCCTCCTCCTATCAGGGTTTAAACAATTTCACTGTTTCTATCATCCTTTACCATTGTCATCTAGAAGAAGGAGGAGGGAACTTAACATGCGATGAAGAAATGACTGTAACAAAGAAAAAAAAGGTGCTTTGGAAACCAAACCTAAAAGTTAGCCTCGGAAGAGCTTAGAGGAGTGAATTAAAGTTGAATTTGCACGAATTGGAGCTTGGACGTAGCTTTCATAACTGAAAGGGGCGGGGAGCTGCGAACTAGAGAGAGGAGGGAAATAAGGGGTAAGGTTGTTGCGAACCAGAGAGGATGAGGAGGAGGGAGGAAGAAGAGGTTGGGGGGCTGCGAACCAGAGATGATGAGGATGGGGAAGGAGAAAAAAGGGGTTTGAGGCTGCGAACCAGAGAGGATAAATAGGAGGATGGGTAGGGGAAGAAGATGATTTTTTTGGTAGAATTTCCTCGAGGTATGTTTATCATTACAATTGGATCATTCAATTTTTTTTTGAGATGCGATGTTCGAGAAACAAAACATTCAATCTCAACCTTTGACTTGTTAACGGTATTTTGGTCATCTATTTTGAAAACAGACGGCTAAGACTATGGGTGGGCAAACGGGTCAAGGATTCGCAGATTCAAACCGAATCGGACCGTTTGGAGCCAAACGGTTCGGTTCTTTAAAATGTAAATTAGGAAATGGTCCGGATCCATAATAGAACAATCGAGTCCGGTTCCAAAAGTCTGAGTCAGAATCAAGCACTGGATATTGGATAATGATAATTTCTATTGCATTCAACGAAAACCAAAACCATGTGAAACCAGGCCTACCATTAACAAGTAATGATTAATTTCATCATAAATGTCTGGCAACACTACTCAACTAGTGAACATGTTGAGGTTCAAACAAAGCAACATAAAATAGTTGTTCGAGTAAATAAAAGAAAAGAACAAAGTCATGCTAAGGGTACAGTAACTGAGCATCTTAACTAACAAGAACAAAAAGATGTTACATTACCAGCATGAAAAAATAAATCCAAAACTGAAACAAAATGCAAATAGAAAACCATACTTGATTGAAATTAGTTCGATTTCTTACTCTTCTTCTTCATTTCTGCGCTACCTGCTTTCCCAGTTTTACTTTTCTTCTTCAATCCAGTAGAACCAGTTGCAGTGCCCACTACTTCATCATCAACTCCTTTGTTCGGTAAAGACAATTCATCCTTCTTCTTCTTCTTCTTCTTCTTCTTCTGTGCACCATTTGGTTTCTTTACCTTAGGCGACCTCTTTGATTCTATCTGCCCATTCACCTCCTCGAGAACCCGCTTTTTCATCTTTTTATCTGCTTTCTTCTTCTTAGTGCCCGGCAATTCATCACTCTCAAACATACCATTCTCATTCTCATCCCCTTCATCGACATCATCATCACTAGCCATATTATCCATCAAGTCACCAATATTACTATCCATATACCGAACTTCATGAATCCTCCCCTTCTTAGCCGCCTTTTTCTTCCCTGACTTCTTCTCCTTGACTGCCACTAAACCTTCTTCCGACTCATTCTTAACCCGCTCGTCCTTCTTCTTACTAACACCCTCAATCTTCAACCCCACAGTAGGCACAGCTTGATAAACCGGTAAAGCCACCGACTCCGAAACTTTCAAATGAATAGACCTCACATTCTCCCATTTCTTCGGAACAATCTCCACAGCCCCATCAATTGCCGCATGCACATTCTCAACAATCTCCTCCCTCCCTTGTGAAACCCGGGCAACCTTCACAACACTACAAGTCCCAGTCTTCATATAAAACAGAGCAGACTCACACCCCTTCTGCACCTGCTCCTTCCAATTCTTGTGAGTCAAATCAATGGGTATAGGAGTCTTCTTCTTCTTGAAAAACTCCTTCCCCAGAAGCCTTGGAAGCAATGGAATTATCCGCTTATCAGCAAAGAACATCTCGAAAGAGTTGCAAAGCTTCCGTTTTGCCTCAAAGGGGCGATAGTCCGACTTGAGTTTAGAGAGTTTGAGCACTTTCTTGATGGGTATGTTATCAGCTTGGATTTTTTTCTTCGCCAAGTCGGAAGTGAGATTGGATTTGGGTCTGTCATCGATTATGAGACAGAACTCCTCAGAGGGGTGAAAGGGGTGGGGGAGAGGGATCTTGTAAGGGTTTGTGCGGCCCTTAGGAGGGATTTTTTTGAGTGTGAGGACTAAGTAGAGGAAGTCCTCTTGTTCGAAAAGTTGGGTTTTATCGGATTCGGATTTGGATTTCACCCATTTCTTCAGTGCTTCGACAGCTTTTCCGATTGCTGAGATGGTTTGGTGGGTTACCTTTGTAGAAGATGGAAGTTGTGGTGCCTCCATCAAACCTTCTCTGCTTTGCTTGCCTGAAGAGAGTGAAGAAGAAGAAGAAAAGGGGTAGGGGAGACGAAAGTATGTTGTGAAGAAAAGAAAAGCCCTAAACCTAAACCTTGAAGTGTATGACAAATAGGAGAAGGGGGGAAGTGGATATCTCCACCACTACAACATTTTCTCACACCCTAAAATCACAACCCTAAATCACCCTCTAAGCTATATCGATTGCAATTCCTAGCCATTTTCACTTGGCAGAGATTGTTAGATACCACAATTTCCCCTCTTTGACATCACCACCCTCTACATTTTTATCTAATGCCACAATCATTCTGTCCATCACCACCACTTGCTCTTTTATACGACCAATAAAAACTCTAAAATTCTGAAAATTTATTTATCCCCACTCTCTCTCATATCTCTCAACAGAGTTCCACACACTATCAAATTTTGATTCATCTTCCCTCACATTCCCCTCCATTAACTTCACATTTATGAAGCAACCAAACCCAGGCACGGATTCACGTGGACTTTTGAGAAATTTTTTTTTATTTATTTATCCCCCAATTAGTTTTTTTATTTGCCTATCTATTCTCACTTTTCACTTCAACCAGGACTTCATCCTTCAAATCATATACATATCAAATCCAAACTCTACTTTTAGAGTTAGAGATAGAGGTTAAATATCTCAAATCTCTCTAAGAAACCAAAAATCCACAATTTCTTCTTCACACTCCATCGATTGGATAAGATGAGGGAAACCCCTATATTTCATCATCTTCAAAGATCTATAACTATTGAGTTATTTGAGCTCATCTTCACAAGATCCAGCTGGGTCCAAACCACCTTATACTTCTTCTTCTAGTTACAGGTGCCTTCATTAATCACTGTGTTGGTCATCTCCACAAAAAAATTCGTAAGCAACCCAATCTCCTCCTCCTTTTCTTCATGTAATAGTAATCAACAATTCAATTCTTTCTCTTGTGTTGTGTTTCTAGAAGTAGTAATAATCTTCAATGACTGTCTTTGTTGTACTCCCTTTTTTGTTGTATTTTTAAAAAAAAAATTCATTTTAAAGTAGCTAATTTTTATATTATATTTAATTAATTATGACATCACTTCGCCCCCCTTCAACAAAAATCCTGGCTCCGTCACTGACCAAATCCCTCCCTCTCCTACAATCTCTTTAGTAAAACAAGGCAAACAAAACATGTGACAGGTTGCGTGTGCAATATGGTGAAATTAGGGGTGGGCACGGGACGGGATGGGACGAGATATACCCATCCCTATCCCATCCCGTTCATACGGGATCGGGACGGGATGGGATGGGAAAAATCCCATCCCGACCTCGTCCCATCCCAAACGGGTTCGGGACGGGACGGGATCAGCGTGCCAATCTTCTTCAATCTGAACTTGTAGCTCTTGTTCTGAACCAGAACATGGTTTGTGATGAGTGTATTTGCTTCCCGGCTATTTGGTTTTATCTAAAATTTGAACCTTTTACACAATTCATGTGATTGCTCTTGGAAAATCTCCAGTTCATGTGGTAACATACTACAATGATCCATGTCTTTAAGTTACTCTGTCATTACCCACACTACATTATATACTGTCTTTGCTTAATAAATTGTTTGAGCACCAGATAAACCCTGAATTTCAAGGCACACTTTCACAACAAATCGGAAGCGCTCTCTCATTTTCTTTCTCTATTAGGGTTTTCGCTCACAGTAAGTAAAGCAACTCATTGATCCTTGCAAACAAAACAGCTAGTTTTGCAACTTCATCTAGCCTATAGGATATCTTAACTGCTTTATGTTATCTACAAGTAGGAAAGTGTGGACAAGTAGTTATGTGATTTTAATATTGTCAAAGCTCCTACTCCTATATAACCTCTGTTTTTTCAATCAGAGAAAAACTTCAATTGAATACTTTTCTATATATTAAGAAGGTATGCTTACAAATATACTTGCATGTAAATTGTAATACAGGAGAAAAGCTGGAAAGCAACTACTCTAGGTTCATCGTAAACATGTGGATTTTTGCGGTGGTTATTCTCATGGCGAGTTATAATTCAAATTTAACTTCGATGTTAGCAGTAAAGAATCTAAAACCAAATGTAACAGCCTCAACTCACTGGCTGCAGCCTCTTCTGGTGGAGAATCTGATCGGCACTGCTCGCCTTCAAGGACAGTGATCCACTTGGAGCACTCAGTTCTTGGAACAACTCATTGCACCCTGTGTGGACATTGTGACAAGAATGCCAGCCCTTTCTATTAACAACTTTCAATTAGATCATTGTATGTGCTATTATGGCAAGAAAATACAATTTTCAACTTGACTCTATAGACATTCATTAAGCGAACTTGATAAGTTTTAAAATAAATAATTAAATAAAAATATTAATAATTAATATTAATAAATTAGTTCGGGACGGGACGGGATTGGCGGGATTGAAAATCTTCATCCCATCCCATCCCATTCTAGATCGGGACGGGACGGGATCAGGATGAAATTTTTCAATCCCATTAAGACCCGGAAAAATCGGGACGGGACGGGACGGGATCGGGACGGGAACGGGATCGCGGGATGGGATGCCCACCCCTAGGTGAAATGAAAGATTGTTTGTGTGATAAGGTACGAGTTTCTGATTGTATGTGTGATTTGGTGTGAGTCACTGTGAGTGCAATAGTGTGTTGCGACATTGTAGGTTGGGTGGTTGTTCATTGTCTCATTTAACGAAACACACAAACACATTAAGGTATTTCGAAAGTCTTAAATTGCGTTATTAGAATAAAATTTGAAAGCCATTGAAACAATTTTAGAAAGCCATACAATCGAACTTGAAATCCCATTAAAAAAATCGAATCTACTGAACTTCAACTCGCACACACAGAAATCTATCGAACTCAACAACCGTCTTTGCACAGGTCTGTGAAAAAATTCAACTCACACTCTCTTGCACGACTCTCTTTACCTTGTTTGCACAGGTCTGTGTGACACTTCAACTTGCGTTTGCCTCTGCAAATCTCTTTACCTGGTTTGCACATAACCTTATGAGATGCACCTTTTTGCAAATAAATTTAATTTATATTATGTTTTCAATATTCAGTAATGGATTATTTATAAGTTTTAATTGTATTATTTTTTTTAATGTTCAGTATGGCAAAGACGAACAATGACGTTGTGTCTTTTCGGTTGGTGGTGGTGATGATCTAGTTGATAGATGGCCAATGACGACATCTAGTCGAAAGGTGATTGAGGAAAGGATAAATAACAGATGCAAGAGAAGAAAAAAAAATAGTGGATAGAGAAAGAAGTGGTGAAGAAGAGGAGAGAGGATGAAATGACAAACGAATTTATTTACCGAGACAAGTAATCCAATCGCAAAGTCAAGGTGGTTTGGCAAGTGAAGGAGGGTGAGGATGACGACGAGGATGGGGATGACGAAAACAATGATGAAAATGAACCAGTTGTTCCTGAGGGTCCCAAGGATAATTCGGTATTAGAGGATTACTTTGGGCAGATTTCTCGTGCCATTTGAGATGATGATGTGGTAATTATAATATTTTCAATTCTTAAAATATTTAAATCTTTTTGTTTTATATTATTTGAACAATGAATATTTTTGTTATTGCTTGTTGTATTTAGGAATGAGGCAATGTCGGAATCAATTCAAAAACTTTATAGATTGAAAGTTGATAGAAGAGCCGAAAGAAGTAAGAACAATCGTCTATAAGAGTAATCAACGTCATTTGATCGACTATTGTAAGAATCATGTCGATAAGGTGACTATTTGTGCCTTCGTGGAGCGTTCGCAACCTGGGACCAACATTTTTCACTTCCCTTTTGGAGAGATGACCATAACCCTGGTCGACGTCCATCATATCACTCATTTTTCGATCGTTGATAAGCATGTTATTTGAAGAAAAGAAAAAAAAAGTAAGATGAAAACAGAGGAATGAGTCAAACTATTGATGAATGGTTTGGACATTAAAACAGGTGAAGCACATAAGCATGTCCAGAAGAATGTTATTTTTGTTGAGATGTAGTTTATTAAGGCTAATAGTTGTGGAAAAGTGAAAGCAACTCATTCTCGGAAGAAGAAAAAAAAACCAACAATTTTCTAGGGTTTACTTGTTATTTCTCTTTGGGATGACTATCTTTGCTGATAAGATTGGAACAAATGTTCGTATTGAATATTTGTAGTTGCCAATGAAGTTGGATGATATTGGGACATTTGCATGAGGCATAGGTACTTTGGCGTTTTTGTAACGTCAATTGGGGTGTGCTAGCAGAGCGGGTAGCAAACAAATATCTGGATATTTGCCATTTTTGGAGGTATCTTTATAGTTTACCCTTTAACTGTCTAAGATATTTAACTAGTTAATTTTATGTGTTTTTTTCTTTTATAGAGTTGTATATACAACCATTTTAGGCTTTAGGGTAACACCAATGCTTCATGGAATGATATTGCCCCCTACCATGGCTAAGTGGGAATGCCCTCAACTTGTAGAGGTTGTGAATGAATAAATCATCACTTTCAGGAAGCATCTCGATGACATATCCACTGAAGAGGTAAATTTTAGTAATTAAGTACAAGCTGGATCTCATATTATCTTTTCCATTAATGGTTTTGATTTTTCTTTCATAATTTAATAGCTTTCATGTTTGTATTGTCAAGTCATTTGGGACTCTTATTGTGAAATCGAAGCGAATAATTCTGCTACATGGTATCACATGGCTCCAAGGTTATGTGTTATGCCCAAACATCAAAGAACCCTATCACCCAGATAGAGTGATGAGACATATGGAAAGAGTACATGTGATTCCAAATCCCCCCTTTCGAACCAAAATGAAGAATAGAGGTCAATCCAGCAATAACTACTTAGTGAATGACATTGTTGTCGTTCACTGAAACTTTGAATAATCATCTCGTGTCAAGAGAAAACCAACGTGCATCGGTGAGGTATCATTGGGCATGCATGCAGATAGGACTACTGGAGTGGTTTCATCACATTAACCATCTTTTCGTCCAACTATCGAAGAATAGGGGAACTCATCCTAAGAAAACAATTGTTTCTATTGAACAATATGGTAATTTAACTATACTTGAATAAATCTGCATACATGTCAAATACAATTTTTCATTGTTTTAACGAAAACCAAATTTTCCTTGTAGATACAAGGTGGTGGATAAGACTCTTAAGTTGCTTAAGGTTTATATTGATGGATGCAGAAATGTGAATAAGGTAACCTTGCTCTGAATGCAAATCAAAGTATGCGACTTGCTACAAGGAATGTTTGTGCCTATGACCTTGGAAGAGCAAGTGGAAAAGCAAGAGGGTGCTCCAGCTGGTAGTGTTGGTGCTCCAGGTGGTGTTGGGGAAAAAGGGGGTGGTGGTGGTGTTCCAGGTGGTGTGGGGGGAGAAGGGGTGGTGGTAGAGAAATTGGTGGTGGTGGAGGAAAGGGTGGTAATGGTAGAAGAAGTGCTGACAGTGGTGAGAAATGTGGTGGAAGAAGTGAGGCTAGAACCAAGAATAGACATGAATGTATCACTTCAACGCCAACCTGGAAAAGATAACTAAGAGGAAGTGATGTGGATGCTTGATTCTTCTAGAGGTTCAATTTTGATCTATGCATTTTTTTAGTACATTTAGTTTTGATGTCACGTACATTTAGTTTGATGTTAAGTACATTTAGTTTTGGTCTAGGTTGTTCAGTTTATATTTGTTCCTTATGTACTTTGTTTGATGTAATGATTTCTACTTGATGAAATGAATTATTTGTCAAAACTTTTTTTAACAATTCCATGATACGAAATGAATACCTAACTTATGTTTATTATGAGAGGTGCAGAAAACTTAACTTCAAGATGAAATGAATTACACATGGCCACAAAACATGGTAATGGTCATAAAATTTTAAAAATGAAATTGATATAATAAAGTCATGGATAAAATTTATTAGTATTACACATGTGAGTATGTAAGAAGTTCAAAAAAGTTGGAAAAAATAGACACAAACTCAACCTCAAATTTTGAAACATAACCTGGTTCTGACTAGGTTCGCACAAGACCAGGTGAACCCAAGAACCATCCTTGCACACACTAATATACTACAACACAAATGGTCATTAATAGCATATGACCATAGCGGGTTTTCATAAAGTGCTATGAAAAGTCAAAACCTAATTTGTTCAATGTGGCCAAAATGCTATGAAACATTGCAAAACGCTATAAAGAGTTGAAAAATGCTATCAACCGCCAAATTGAATTGAGCATTTGTAAAATGCTATGAAATATACATAGGCGGGACTTGTAATTCGCAGGGCGCCAAGAATCCCGCTCGAATCGAAAAAAAAAGAACAAAAGCAAAACAAAGAAGAAGGAAGGAAGGAAGGAAGGCACGCAGTTACCTCTCGCGAACTCCTCTTCCCCAACTTGATCCAAACTCTCCTCTTACCCTGTTTTCGACGTTCCGGAGTTGATTTCGACGTCCGTTTGCGCGGTAGATCACTTGATTTCTCGGATTTCGCAAAATCTTCGAGTTAGGGCTTCGAACACTCTCCGAAGGACTGACTTCACGAAGAGGTTCTACGTGATTTCGACGTCCATTTGCGTGGTAGATCGCTTGTTTTCTCGGATTTCGCAAAATCTTCGAGTTAGGGCTTCGAACACTCTCCGAAGGACTGACTTCACGAAGAGGTTCTACGGTATGTTTTCGATTTCAATTGGTTCAATCTATTTTGTTGTTTTCTATCAATTAGAAGTTCGAATCTATGAGTATGTAATGTTTTAATCAAATTTTTTTTCGAATTTATCTTCGAGGTTAGGAACTAAAACAACTTTTTTTCTCTGCATTGTGGTAAACTGGATCACGACCAACAAGATTATCATGACCTTTGTGATTGTTGTTGTTGTTGTTATTTATTTATTTATTTTTATTATTTTTTTGAATGGCTTGTGGTTATGTTTTATAGCATGATTTGGTAACTACCTGACAATATGTTACCAGTCCTAACTGTTATATATTTTTTGATGGTTAGAAACCATATTTCCAATGTGTTATGGGCTATGGTTACCCTTACATTGTGCCATTGTGGTGATACGAGCCTTCTCTTAAGCTTTAACTCTTTAAATTTTTTGTTTATCTTTTGAAGGTTGTGGCTTTGTCAAGTTTGCTAGTAGAGACATGGCAGCAGCAGCTATAGCTGGTCTGAATGGAACATATGTGATGAGGGTAAGCCTTAGCTCATGACACTGCTATGTATTTCATCTCTGTTTCAAGTTTTGTGCTTCACGTTCATTATTATTTGTTCGCTGTTACTCAGGGTTGTGACCAGCCATTAACAGTTCGGTTTGCTGATCCTAAGAGGCCTCGAGGTTCAGATTCGAGGTTAAACACCCTTCTATTATTGTTTTTTGCCATTGAGTTTAGGACTCTGTTGTAGACAATTCTTCAAATATATGAAAAGCATGTGGAATAAGGATTCACATGAGCATTTAATTTGTCCTCTCGATTATATATATATATATATACATTATTTACTTTTCTTGTCATTCATGTAGAATTTCTAAAGGAGCATAGAATTTCCAAGAGCAGAGTTATGCCATGCAAGATATCTCCTTTATTTGGATCGGAATGCTATTTTTGGAGTAGGTATTATGTGTAATGGTTTCTCATTAATGAATTGTCTAAATGTACTAACGTGTAACGGCTGCTGTCTTCCGTTCAGTTCCATTCCTAGTTTAGTGTTGCTAACGTTTACTTTGATGCTCAAAATTTTTGGTGGTTATAGCTAAATATGATATCTTTTACTGCAGCCGCAGTGGGGAGGGACAACACCACAGACAATTGGTAGCACACCTGCAGTTGTTCAAGCCTCAGTTGTGCCTTCGACTACATCAACTAATCCTGCTGCACCTGTAAGCATGCAGGCAACGGCTCCAACTTGTAACTGGACAGAACACACCTCTCCAGAAGGCTACAAGTACTACAGTACTACTATAACAGTCAAACAACTGAGAGCAGGGTATGTGTTTTATCTAAAGCTTTCACTGCTTCGTGGTATCTCAGATTCTGGTAGATAACCATCAAAATGAATGTGTAGTGGGAGAAGCCTGAGGAGCTCGCGCTATTTGAACAACAGAAACAACAACAGAAGCCTGCGGTTCAACTTCAACCACAGCCACAGCCACAGCTTCATTCACATCCACAGGTTCTGCACACACAACATGTCTCGCAAACGCCAGCTCCACAGAATCAGATGCAGACGCAGTTCCAGAATCAGCAACAATTACAGTAACGACCATCGGTCAGTATTCATTTATTGGTTTCTATAAAGCCATGAAACTCTTTTCTTGGTTATATCATAATTCTGCTGTCTGAATTTTTCAGTATCAGGCTTCTGGAGGAGTCGGGCACCAAAATGCTCAGGTAAATGTCCACATTATCTGATTATCTAAATCCAGACCACGAATTTACGTGAGAATATTTACTAAGCCTAGTTAATTGGCTATAGTTTTCTGTTCAAAGTGCACCTCGTGAGGTAAGAGGCACTAAAGCATCTATGGATCCCTTTTTCGTTACTTATGTACCAAGGGAATTTTGAAAGTGAAATTCTTTAGTTGAAAATTGTTAAAATGCATTTAATTGACACATATAGGTACGTGTACTGTGTGGCACCATGGACAAACTGATCCCTGGCTAGCCTGATTTTTTAGCACAATGATATGGTTATTTTCTTGAAATCTCTGAAGTTGTATGACTTGTAAGTCTTTATAAATTACAAGTAAATACACTGATTTTTTGTTAATCTCATTCCTCATTCGTCTATTTTCAACTGTAAAATGATAGGCTGGCGAAGACGCTGAATACTCAAAATTGGCAAACGTCGAGTTGAAGAAGATGTTTGCTAAACGCACGGTAAGTAAAATTATACTTCTGGTTTATGTAACATTGTTCGCCATATGAGGTTCAAATGCAGTTCTAAACCACATCTAAAGCCACCATTGTCTTCTAAGAAATAGCAACTGTATATATATTTGGGGTGGTTCTCTTGTCCACAAGCTACCACTCAAATTTGAAACCAGATTTGGGATGTGTTGAAGAATATATACAACAATGAGCTATGGGTTTTTTTTGTTTTCAATCCATCTCTCTTTCACTCACTCCATGTCATTTTTTTCCTTCTTCTTTGACTAGAAAGAAAGAGGAGAATCTCTGAAACAGCTAAAACAAAGAATGTAACACAGTTTCATTTGGGGTCTCTCAAAAGGAGAGAAATGAGAGAAAGTGCATGGATTGTTTTTTCTCATGCTGCTCCCCCACTTCTTTCTACTCACTTTGTTTGATCCTTTGCTTCATTAGGGGGAGTCCCACCATGAGGAATAATGGGATCAACTTTTTCTTCCTCCATAGCGAGAAAGCTTTCATAGAAATAATGCTTTATTTGAATTTTATTTTTTTATTTTTCTTTTAGTGAATGAAATGAATTCATTTTCTTCTTTTTTTTTCTTTTGTTTTTTCAGGAGTGTGTGGAGTGGTTGGCAGATTCTTTTAAATCAAAGAATCTCAGTCTTTAGATCTTAAAACAACAAGCTCTTATCCTACTCCATATTACTTAATAGTGCCTTGATTAATAATGCATAAAGTCAGTCTATTTCATGAGCACGATGGACAAAATTCTATAGTATAGTTAGTCATTCCTATACTTTTTTTGGAAAAAGGGATCTATCTTATGACCTATTTCTATAAATTATTTAGGTTTATTATTTGTAACTATTTTGTAGCCTCAAACTCTAGCTTTGTGATACATTTGTTAAAATATGATACATATATGTTAAAGGATATATGCAGTTGTGCCTTTTTGTTTGTTGAAGTCATTCATAGCCTTTGGTTCTTTACATACATTAAGATGCAGAGCGAGACATGGTACCTGTCCATGCCCTTTGTTTCAGTGTTGATAATGTGAATTATTCTGCCCTTGTCTTTCCATTTGGTTGAATTTTTGGTTTCTGTTTCCTAGTGCTTCTGTATTTTGGCTGATTGACATGTAAATGCTAACAAGTAGGCGTTGTTTCCTGAAATGCAGGAAATTATTAGAAAATACATTAAAATGTCTGCAAGTGGAAGTAAGCATGCAGCTCTTGCTAGTGCACTGGGGTCTTTGACTTGGGAAACACCCACACCTACAGACTTCAAAGAATTGGCTAGGTAGGTCTCAGTTTCCCTGCTTTGTGAATAAGTGTGTTTATTGGCTATAGGAGCAATACAAAACTCTGCTTTTTACACATTGACTTGCTTTTTCACACCGAGGGCTTACTTGTTACCCAACTTTTCACTGATTGGGCGTGAAAATATTTCTGTACTTCTGTTCCATCTCAGGTAAATTGGATGCAATGTCATACACTTTGTTTCTAAGCTGCATATTCTCAAGATCACTGAGGCTCTCCACCTGTCTACAACTAGAATCACTCAACAAAGTTTTGAAATTCTGGGATGGGAATCTTACTATTTGGTTTTTGGGTTCCCAGGGACAGTGAATATGCTGCGTGGACTCTAGTTAATGGCTATGCATTGAACCATGTCAGCATCTCTACCCATCGGCTAAAATCTCATTTGAAAAACATCAAAAGCCTCGATCAATTCATTGAAGAAAATGGACTCAAATTGAATTCAGAAGGAGGACTTCTAAAAGGTTCACACAACTCTTATCCAATTATTGAATTGTTCTTCATGTTTACACTAATTTGTTTCTTTGCATGCAACCGACTCAATAGTTCTTTTTACTTCTCAGAAAAGTGCATTTGCTCCCTTCATGGCACGTTTCACGAACCTATTGATTCTTAATTTGTATAGATGTTGTTCCTTGTTCACTGCAGAGATGCTTTGGTATTTTAGAGATTTAATTTGAATGTTAATTATATATATATATATATATATATATATATATAATTTTATTTTTTTTACTATGTTAGTTATTATTTCCTTTCTGTTTTTCAGTTGTGTCGTGCAAAGCAATGCAATTCTTAGAAACAATTGTGTTGTGCTTTGCTTGTTTTGATTGTTCTTTGTTTCTTATTAGTCTAATGGACATGAATGGTTTGGCTGTCAAAATCGGCATTAGAAACCATAGTGTTGAATTTGATAGTCTACTGTTCCAAGTGCTTAATTTTTCTTCTTATTAGTGTACTCTTTTGCTAGGCATTAATGGTTTTGCTGTCAAAATCAGCATTAGAAACCATAGTGTTGAATTTGATTTTGCTCTCAAGGATGCATTAGTTTAAGCAAAATTTGTTCATATAATTGATGCTTTTGTTCAAATTAGAGTAAGGGGTAACATTTTATTGAATGCATTCTAAAAGTTTTTGTTATTAGAAATGTATACACCTGTAAGGAAATCAGTTATTTAAGAGGCCTTTCTATGCTCAAGCTTCTGATTCCAAGCAGGAAAAAAAGCTAGATATTGTTGTAATGGTGCCCTGTGATAATTCAAAAAGCTGGGTATTGTTGTAATGGTGCCCAACATCTTTTTGACTCTTCCTCCTCTGCTGTCTGCTCTGTTTTTTTATTTTCTCCTATTTTTCTTCTCTTATCTGATAGATCTCTTGCAGTTGCAAAGGACAGTTACCTCTTGCCATCAATGGTATGCTCAGAAGATGCATGCCAATGGCATTGTTGGAGTGTATATTCAGTATTGTTGAACTTCATACTCCTTGGAGGTTATTAACAACTAGCATATCACAGAAATGTCTGTAAATTGATACTTCATCCCTGTACTCTAATATGAATATACAATATGCACTATTACTGTGTTGGTCACAACCTCATAGGCATTCATAAGTGACAAGTACCCTGAGGAAGTAGCATCCTCAGAATCCTATGGACTTTTAGCAGTTTAATTTTGTTTGATGTCGTCATGTTGAAATTTCCTCTACTTCTTGTAAACTAAGATTATTTCTAATTCAAGACTTCATTTCCTTTATGAATTATGCTCGCAACTTGTAAGCATATAAATAGACCTGAGCTCTCCATATTCAGTCAATTTCTCCAATGTCAACAGTGATTTTGTTTAGTTGTCTTCAGTTTTTTTCCCCCCTTTTTTTTTTTTTTTTTTTCTTCTTTTACTTATATATTAAGTTTTAAAATTTTTGAGCAAGGAATTCAATTTTCTCTAATTTACATGTTTAGTCCATCATATTTATGGACCCAGGTTGAACAAATCTCTCAAAGAATCATTCCAAATAGGTTCTCTGTTTGGAGATTTGCTCTAATATTATTTATATAAAGAACAGACCATTTTCTGGATTAACTTTAATTTACCTTTTTGCAGATTAATCGTATCAAGCAAGACCATGATCAACAACTATCTGGATTAACTTTAATTTACCTTTTTGGCGCAGCTGGGCGTAGAGATGTATGGCAGCTGGGACTCCTGAAAATGACATGTTGACTTGGCTGATGTCAAAATGATGTTCTATCTGGAATTAATCACATTAGATGCATGTGGATGATGGCTTTTATGTTGTAATGATAACAAGAGGACTGATCTGAATCGCACCACATTCATGAATTGGTCAAGGTAACATCAAGAAAACCCTTTGTCAAGATGTCCATCTGGATGATGGCTTTTATGTTGTAATGTACTTCCCTTAGGAAACTCAACTTTAGGGGTGACACTAAATAGAGTAATTCTGATCTGAGTTGATTGATTCAGCAGGTTGGGGTAGACTCCCCTTGGCTTTTTGGTAGGGGATTTCAATTTCATAACATGAAGAAGAAAAGGAAGGGGTGTGTACTAGGAGAAACTCTAGTATGGCTGCTGCTGCTGCTGCTGCTGCTGCTGTTGCTATCGTTGCTGTCGTTGCTGTTGTTGCTGTCGATAGCCCCTATTGTATGCTACTGAAGGGCATAATGATTTGCGCCAATGTGTGGAGGTTTGTTTTAGTTCTGATTAATTAATTTTTTTAGTTCTGATTAATTAATTTTTTTCAACATTTTCTTTGTTGTCACTTGATAAACCATTACTTTTAACTTGACTTTACCCCTTTTGTCATTGCATAGATTGATGCTCACATTGGTTGTGTGAATGACTTGGCATTTTCTTATCCAAACAAGCAATTATGTGTAGTAAGTTGCGGCGATGACAAGCAAATTAAAGTGAGAGCAAGAAAATTATATTTTACTGAATAAATGATTACTTAAACATTCTTCATTCTTTGTTTTGCTAAATTAAAAAAAAAATTATTTGACAGGTATGGGATATGACAGGACGGAAGATTTTCAACTTTGAAGGGCATGAGGCACCTGTTTATTCAATTTGTCCTCATCACAAAGAGAGCATTCAGGTACACACGATCTCTCAGTACTCTGCAGTTTGCAGTGCATATCAGTAAATGGTTACCTCCACAATTGCAAATCAAACTTCTCCAGTGAAGTTTCCTATTCAAATTCAATCATGAACAAGCTATCTCTTATGTAAACTATTTTCACATGAGGTAATGCATCAAATTGGATCGTTAAAATTCACTTTGATGAGTTAATTCGATACAAAAGCTATCAGATCTCACTTACCACCCTGCACAATGATCTTAAATATGTAAAATAATGAGGAGCGATTGGCAAATGCTCCAAGTCTACTGCGGGTGATCTCACATACTCTTCTGTTTATTGTCATGGTCCTGTGAGGTTGTTGAGACACATTTGTTTTATTTGAAGTGCTCCGTGCAAGGTGATTACTGTGAGAATTTACCTGACATACCATTGAGGATGGGTTTCTTATCTTGATATTTGTATACTGTGGAATATTTTTTTTCTGCCTGATATTTTGATTTTTCTGTACAGTTCATCTTTTCTAAAGATGTTTCCTGTTCTGCTCTTTCAATTACAATATGTGATAAGAAAGAAGGGGAAGATAGCATCCCAGTCTGCTTGGAAGCTCGCCCAGTGGAAAGAGCAGCGAATGATGTGGTTGGGGTCGGAAATGCGTTGATGACCAAGGAAACTGAAGTTACTTGCACTTGTGGTGCTCAGACTGTTTGGTCTGATAGAATATCTAGGAAAGTAACTGTCTTAGCTGGAAATGCCAATTTTTGGGCTGTTGGATGTGAAGATGGCTGCCTGCAGGTAACCAACAGTTAAACTTCTTAAGCAAATGTAGTTTCATTATTTCATTTACGTCTTTTCTAATCAACAAGTCCATTTCAGATAAACTTTTTTCAAGTCACAATTAAACTTTTTTCCATTTGTAACTGATGTTAAGGACTTTCAGGGAGTGATTAACAGAATGTGAATGTTCCAGTTGTTGATGATATAGAATGTGAATGCTTCAGTTGTGAATGCTGCAGATGGTGGAGAATGCAAGTGCTTAAGTGTTGCAGAGTGCTCTGTCAGATGGTGGATGAGAAGGGTTCTTCAGTATTCTGTTAGTATATTTTGTTAGTGGTTAGAAGAATGTTCTGTTAGAAGAGTAATGCTCTGTTAGAAGAATAATGCTATGTTAGTTGCTCTGACTTCTGTGAGGTATGAGTATAAATAGGAGAATGGCAATAACATTGGGATTCATGATTTCACACATTGTACAATTGAGCAAATGCTTATTAGGAGATTAAGGCATCTCGAACAGCCTACATCATTCAGTTCATATTACATTGTAATTCACTCTTTCGAGTTGTATCTTGTAATTCCAATTTCAGCATTGTCAATACAATTTCTGTTCCAGCAATTGATTGTTGAAATCTTCTAGTCTTCCATATATTCCTTTCTTTGGCTTCTGTTATAAATTATGCTTGAACTGCTTCTAAAACTTATAAGATGTAATGAAAAGTCATTTGATAGCAAAAAAAAAAAAAAATTCTATGTATAAATACCATAGCGTTTTTAAAACGCTATGGTAGAGTCTATCATAGCATTTCAGAAACGCTATGGTAGAGTCTACCATAGCGTTTTAAAAAAGCTATAAAAGGATATACCATAGCGTTTTTAAACCGCTATAACAGGCTAACTTTTTATAGCGGTTTTAAACCGCTATAATAGACCCAGGGTCTATTATAGCGCCGGCAGACATAGCGGTTACTAAAACGCTATGGTATCCTACCATAGCGTTTTTGAACCGCTATTAAAGGGCTTTTTTTTTGTAGTTAAAGAGACCAAAATGGTGAGAAACAACCAAACGCAGATACCTCTCCAGCCTTAGTCTTACAATCGTAGGAACCTCTGCGATGGGGCAAAAAACATGACTTTTTCCAAAAACGACTTTTTGTGAACTTTTTATGAATTTTTTTTTTGAATTTCTATGGTTTTTCCATACTTTAGTGAGATAATTCACCCAAAATACCTTTTTAACATTCCATTAAAAAATCCATACTTTCGGGCCTCCAAAATCGATTTTTTTTTCATTTTTTGGAAGGATGTTGAAAAACAAAAAGGAATGTTGACGAAGTGTTTATTGATCATTTAAAGAAGGAAAAAATGAAAAAATAAAATTAACAAAACTTGAAAAATGGTGGTTTTGGAACTTGTAGCAGTCACTTGTGCGAAGATATTAGCCAGAATCACATAAAAGTCTGTGAGAGAGCTACCTACACTGGTTAGAAAACACCAATCATAAAAGAGTTTGCGAGTATGAATATAATACCCGCAGAGACCATTGCGAATGGGTTGCATGAACAGTGTAGACACCATTCGCATGCATCCCTGCGGCTGCGATGATTGATTATGGAATCGTAAGGACTGATGCAGCTAGTCCCGAAACCACCATTTTTAGAAGTTTTGTTATTATTTTTAAATTTTTGTTTCATTTATGCCTTCCTCATGACTAAGAAACACTTGGTCAACATTTTTTTATTTTTTTTGTATTTCAACAATTCCTCCAAAAAACTAAAAAAAAAAAAACTACTTCGGCAACCCGAAAATATGATTTTTTGAAGGAATGTAAAAAAGATATTTGAAGGTGGATTATCTCTCTTACTAGTATAGCAAAATAATAGAAATTACAAAAAAATCAAAAAAAAAATCACAAAAATAGTCGTTTTTGGACAAAGTCCAATTTTTTGCCCCATTTGCCCCATCTTAGAAGTTCCTGCAAATGAAACACTAAGGCCTGCATAGGTATTTACGTTTGGGCGTTTCTCACCATTTTGGTCTATTTCACAATGGTGTGTGCGAGGATGGTTTTTAGGTTCGCCTGGTCTTGTGCGAACCTGGATAGAACTAGATTCTGTGGTTGAGCCTGTGTCTATTTTTTCTAGCTTCTTTAAACTTATTACATGCTCACATATTTAATACTAATAATTTTTGCCATGACCATGTTTAATTCATTTCAAGCGAATTTTATGACCATTACCATGTTTTGTGGCCATGGGCAACAAATATTTTTTGAACTTCTTATATTCTTCAAATTACGATATTTATAACCATAACCATAAAACTAGTTGAAATGCAAATGGATCATAAGTAAAATGGGTATTCAATAAGTGGAATGCAAATTATATATTAATGGATGATCACAAGCATACAAGTCATCCATATATACAAAAATGATGACTTATCTAACAACCGGATCATCCTATGTGACCAAAACAAATACTATTTTTTCAAATCGGCATATTGGTATACGTATACATGTCAGTCACAAAATGTATAATTTTTTTTGCATGCGTGCATCAATCCAAGATACCAATGACCTCCTCCGACTTATTGATCTTCTTAGCATTGAATTTATTCACCATCACATCACCAATGTTGAGTTGGCCATCGAATTAACTCTTTCATGAGATTGCTTCTGAAAATAGACGAGAGGGCCAAGTAGGTACCTTCAAAGGCAATGGTGATTTGGGTGTCATATAGAACAATACAAACTGAGCATTCTGAGCAAGGTGTATCATAAAACATAACCCGTATGTCGTTTAATTGTGACGACTGCTCAACATATGGAAAACATGTAGTCGTTGTGAGCTCTAACATATCTGGTTCAAGCAGTCAATTTCGTTTGTTAATGCATACCTTATATTCTGAAATTGTCAAAGCATCCTTGATCACTTTCACGCCACACTCGTGCCACATTCCAAACCACAACTCTTTGTTTGTTTATATTTCCATTAGTAGTCCATTCCTTAGCTACTTCCAACCATTTTCCTTATCGTAATCTTCTAGGAATTGGTCATGCATTAGAATTCACATTTCCCATCGACGCGTACATTCTCAATGCTATCAACATAATCCCGAATCCATGACAAAATTTGCTCATCAAAATACTTGTCCACTTTTCTTCTTGAGTCTTGGCGTATTCATGACCCAATGGGTCCCTTTTAGTCAACTTCTCATGCTTGGACAACTTATTCTGTTTAGGTCTTCCTTTTCCTGCCACAAGTTCGGATGGTTCGATCATTAAAGTTAGACTCGGGCGACTCAACTCTAGAAGCCTCATCTTCAACACCAATTGTTGATCATGAGTTGATTCATTAAACATTTGCTTAATGGCGTTGACCACTAGCTCTATAATCACATTTGCAGCTTTAAAAATAGGTGTTCTGCCAAGTTGCATCCATTGCTTATCTAAAGTAGCTAGTAGAAGTTGTCCATTGGGGGTTAGATACTTCGTCATTCCATGAGTATAAGACAACCTATGAGTGGTTAAAATCACACATCCACACTTGACAGGGTCATTGCCCACCGCTTCATACCTTTGAATTTTCAATAACAATCAAAAGCCACTACAAGAAAAAAGGTCATTCATAGCGTTTCAAAAACGCTATGGTAGGATACCATAGCGTTTTAATAAACGCTATGTTTGCTGCCGCTATAATAGACCCAGGGTCTATTATAGCGTTTTAAAACCGCTATAGTAAGTAGTCTTTTATAGCGTAGAGCCTTTATAGCGTTTCTGAAACGCTATGATAGAGTCTACCATAGCGTTTCAGAAACGCTATAAAAGGCTCTACCATAGCGTTTTTGAAACGCTATGGTAGAGTATACATAGGAAATTTATTTATTTATTTATTATTTTTTTTTTTTAAACTTTTGATTACATCTTATAAGTAAGTATAATTCAGCACGTGCATCAATTCTTGCATCAGGTAAGTAAAATTTAATATGACTTTTTATTAAATTTAAAAACAGCATTTACAACCTCTGATCAACAAATTCCAACAATTGCTTTAAAGCAATTCATTACAGCAACAACATTTACAATTCATTACAGCAGAAATTTAGATCATTCACAATTCATTACAGCACGTGCATCAATTCATTACAGTAGAAACAACAGCATTTACAATTCGACATTGTGTAGTCCATTGCATCCTCCTGGAGCTTTTCTTTTCTCAATTACTTTCAAAACTGCATGGCCAGCAGCTGTACGTGCGGCTGCTGCTTCAGTCCTTACAGAGGCAGACCTTGATGAGCCATTCCTCCTATTTTCATCTCCACTTTCTGCAATTATGTTGATTCAACTTAGTTAGTGTCTATATACTACACTAGAAAAATCAAATTTTGTCCAGTCTGATTACCTGATGAGGCACGCCGGACAGAGCTCTTTACTCGGGAAGACATTTCAATGATTTCCCCAGTTCTATTAGCAATTTGCTCGTTCATTGACTCTTCTGATAGAACAGCTTGAGATTTCCCAAAAGCTGCAATTGTTTGATACATGAGTAGCGACCAGTGAGACTAGAATCCATGGCATCTAAGTAGCAATAATCTTAATTAACAAAAAAAAAAAAAAAAACGAGAGATGCAATAAAACACATACGATCAAGATAATCAAGAGCCAGAGTGAAAAGGCCATTGAAGAGGAAGATATATCCAGCCAATGCTCCTACTGCAATCCAGTACCAGTCTGCTTCAGCAAAAAATCCTCGATTCTTGATAACCCTAACCCCTAGTGGTTCCGTAGAATTGCCTACAGCCTACAGAAAAGAAGTAAATTCAAAACTTTGTTTAATCTTCCTTCGTTTTCTTTATATTACTTTTTTCAAATACTTTGCTTTCATATTAAGAACTTACATGATTCCAACTCTCCCCCAGGAACTCATTTACTGCTAAGCCATTCATTCCATACATCAAAGGTGATATCCAGTATCCCCATATCCACCACTTCTTCACTTCATCTGTAGTAAATATAGAAAATTTAGTTACCTGTTGAGAGTGTCCAATAGAGCTCAGAAACATGACAGTAAGATGACTTACTTCTTGATAGAATAAATCCACCCAAAACCATAAGCACGAGCAATGCGAATGACCCAAACGTGTTTGCCACAATCATGTTCCTTCCTAAGGCTGCAATGAATCTGAACAGTCCTGATGCAACCTGGTTTACAACTAGGAGCAGAAGGTATTGTCTAAACAGTCTGCAAGAAAACAATTTTATCAGTTATTGGTTGCACATGCAAAACAGACTTATGATTCTGACTATCCAAACATAATGGACATAGGCCTTACAGTCTATATAAATTTGAGTTTTTACCTTTCGACATTTGGATCGAACCCAATGACGTAGTAAGTAATGAACACCCAAACACCGACTTCGACAAATGTTATGGGAATCTTTAGAATCCATGTAGGGAGTGAATATGCCCATGCAGGATAGAATAAGAGATCCCTTTGCTTGTAAAAAACAGGCAGCTTTATGATGGTCATTGCAAGCTCCGAGAACCCATTAAACATAATCATCAGAAGAGTGAAAAATAGTGCTCCCATATAAATTCCACCATCAGTTGTGCTATCACGGTGCATCTTAGTTCGTAGGAACAGAGTCATCGTGATGAATGCCACGAGTATAAGCTGAAACAGACAGAAATTTTTAGGCACAATTAGTAGAGATGTGGAATTTAAGAGCCATGTTTGAGAGCGATTTGTTACTCACTTGTGTCATCTTGAAAATGTAGACGAACGAGTTCCTTTTCATCAGTAAATATTCTCTTGAGATACAAGCTTTCAAAAGTTCCTTCTTGCCAACACCATACTTCTTAGTTGTCAAAGCTGCTGGGTGGCTCTTGCTCTTGTCAAATGGAGTGCCAAGCTCGTCTCCTAATCTTCGACCAATATGAAATGATTGAAAAGCCTCTGCGAATTCTTTGACAGGGATGAAGTGGTAGGGCTCATCTCTACGTGCCCAGTATTGTCCTTGGTCTTTCCTAGATGTCACCTGCCACAACCAAAAATGTTAACTCAAGCTTTCATCAGAGGCAAACATAAAAAACAAAAAAATGAACAGACCGAAGAACAAATTTTGCTTTTGCTTTTTTTTCTTTCCTTTTCATCTGGGGAGGGAACTTACTTCTTGCAAAAAGTCTGCAGCTCCTTTTCTCTCAGGACATTTGAAGCCCACGGACTCAAAGAATTCGAGCACGTGTTGGCGGGGACCTTGATACACAATCTGCCCATCGGAGATAAGAATAATGTCAGCAAAGAGGTCATAAGTCTCTGGGGCTGGTTGGAGAAGGGAGATGACAGCAGTCCCTTGTAGAATATGGATGGATTGTCTAAGAGAATTCACTATCTGAAAAGTTGTTGAACTGTCCAGACCAGTCGATATCTCATCCATGAACAATGCCTTTGCAGGTCCAACCAACATCTCTCCTGTAATACATTCAGGCGAAAAATATGTCAAATGACTTGTTTGAAATCTTATTGGATCCATAAGTTGAAAGTGTATGTCTTATCCAAAATGAAATTTGTCTTCAATAAACTGGAAAAAATCAACTTCTAGAGAGAACTTTCTTTACCTGTTGTAACTCGCTTTCTTTGTCCACCAGAGATACCCCTCAACATTTCATCGCCCACCATTGTATCGGCACAAACATCCAATCCCAAAATCTACAATTTTCAATCATGACAAGAACAATCAAAAAATCATATTTGATATTTGTAGTTCTCAAGACCTCACAATAACCATACACGTTTTTATGAATATGGCACCTTTAAAATATAATCTGTGACTACACTGTACTCTTGCCCTTCCATTGCTGCTGCCTGCATTATTAGAGGCAATAACATCAGTATCCTCTGAAATAGTGTTTGGGGAAATCGGATACTGATCCTAAACCCCCATCCACATTTAAAGTACATTTGGGACCGGCACATTAAGAAATAACTCTAGCTGATTAGCTCAATTCTTCCTCACCTTCATGAAGACATCAATATTCGGGTCAGGCTTAATATTAGCTGCCTTCTCTCTTCTTGACAACTCTGCCAACATCTCTGCAAGATTGTTCAAAATCCAAACAATTGATTATTCTCCTTAAAACAACAGTTCTCTTTATTCTGTGACTTCAAGTAAATCGTGTTTGACGTACCATAGCCTGTTCCAACCCCTTGACATCTTGCAGAGAAAGCCAAGGTTTCCCTAACAGTCATTTCTCCAATATGGAGATCGTGCTGGCTTATATATGCAGATGTTCTTTGTGGGACAAACTCATCCATGCCATGACCATTGTAAGTCACTCTTCCTGAAACCTGATGTTTCCCCAGAAAACATACCCTTTTAGTTATCCTTATCCACAAAGACGTCATGATTCGTCCAAGGCATAAATTATATACATACGGGAACAGAGGAACTTACAAGGACAGAGACTGAGACATAGAAATGACACCCAAAGTTCTTCTTGAGCTTGGGAGCTTTAGAGCTTTAACTGATGTTTCACTTTCTGTGTCCGTTGGGCTAACAAGGCTGTTGTTGTTGTTGTTGTTTTGTGATGGAAAGTAATGGAGATGTTCGTTTGTTTGATGAAGAAAAGATGATGGAGTCAAAAATCTTGAGCTTACCAGTATTTATCCATGTGTGAAGAGGCACTCTAAGGGACCTTCGTGTCAAATAACAAGCGTCATCCCAAGTGTATGGAGCTTTTCTAACCTGGTATCTCCAGAACCAACAGCTACTCCACAGTAGTAACTGCATAGAGTAAAGAGGATAAATCAGACGCTATTAACAGAACAAAGAAAACATCTTAACAATCAATCGGTAGATTTTATGCTTTTTGTTGCTGATATGGGTATTCTGACCTTACTGAGAGTGTATGGCATGAGAACAAACTGGACACCTAGAAGTCCCCATATGGAGGGTTTTTCAGCTCCTTTAATCTGCAAATCAAGTTCTTTCTCAAGATCTTCTCCTGCCTTCCTGGTAGTGAGCAAATGAAGGTCTTTAAGTACATTTCAAATACATACAAAACGAGCCATGAACAGTGAAGGATACGAGTCTGAATGGAAAAAATAAAGCTAGGCACCACCATGAAAAATTATAATGAAACACATCTTTTCATTTTGATTACAGTTTTGACAGTTTCTGCAACCCAGAACATTTAAACAGTCCAATGAGTGAGAGTTATGATAAAGACATACTTGTCTATCTGCTTGTGTCCCTTTTTCTTGCTAGCCACTCCACCATTGCGTTCAAGTTCCAGCGCCCGTAATCTATTCTTGTAAGCCGGTGTCTTCTTTACCATACTTATGGCCTGAAACAAGTGAAGAGTACTTCAAAATATTGAATTGAAGTGAAATAAACACTTTCCGATGATTAAATATGGAAAACGGAAAGAAAATACATGAAAGAGCAAACAAAGAGCAATTTGTTACAAGCAACTGTCTCCAGAGAAAGTAGGATAAAATATGAATGCATGATTGTATATAACCTTAATCTGGCAGAGAACTACATTATTAACCAACAGATCATCATATGACATGCTCATGCATAATTAGGCAGGTCATGATCTAAAGTTGGTTCATACCTCACCTGAAGCTAGTCCATCAAGAGGAATTTCTGGATTATGAAGATATTTTCACATGATACACTGACTGTAACTGCATTATTACTCAGAAACTTTCACACTTAACAATTACCTTCACTCTATGGTGAATTTGATTATATTATTTCTAATAAATTTTAGCATTTGCAGTTCAAGTGTTTGGAAATTTAGGAATAGAATGTTGTGAGTTGAGAATATAGTTTGCGTATCCGGAATTTATAGAGTAGGTTACGGGGGATGTACCTGAAACGAGGCACTGCAAAGGAAAAATTGTTGCTTTAGACGCAGAAGCTTTCCATCTTCTGTAGCATCACCAGGATACAGAACTGCACATATCTGCAACAGCACAAATTGATGAATATCCGTTAGGGAATCAAATGACATACACACACAGACAAACACAATCAAATGCGGAAAAGATGCTACATTCATTTCCTTGAGAAGCAAATAAATTGTTTAACACTAGAATTAGCCTAAACAACACATTGTTACAATGTAATCATCAAAATCAGAAAGAAGTAACTGAATAGCCTTAAGCATTACTACTAGTTCTTATTAGACCATTTTTAACTTTAATATATGTGACAAAAAAAATGAACACTTCACACTGATTAGGAGGTAGATAACTGGTTTTCCACCAGATAACCAACCTGCTGCTCTTGAATGAAGCTGGGCAGCAGCTTCATATTGTCCATCATTGAACTGAAATAAGTCAAAATCCTGACTGCCAGCTTTTGCTTCCTAAAGACATGAAGACTTATTGTGTTCTTGGTCTTGTATCCTGGAATAGGCACATCATAAGCCAGTGCTTGAAGAACTTCTCCCCCAACCCATTTTCGACTGTGAAAAATAAAAGGATAGTGTTAACTGTTAAGGTTCTGACATTTGATGAGTTTCACTGACATTAAGAAAAAGAGAGCAAAAACATGGATCCAAGATAACATACCAATCTAGGAGTATCCTTCCAGTTCTTTACTAAATAATTAAAAAATATATATATTCAATTACACAACATCATAAAAAATTAACACTCACCATCCTGAGGGATTGACCTCGACTTGACCAAAGAATCTGACTGTGAATATGACATCATGCCTGACAACTTCCCAGGGGCTGAATTTCTGCACCATACAGATTACTGATTACCAATTGAAGTCACAAACAAACGAGGAAGAATACGAATATTCAATGATTTCAGCTAAACCAAACCTCTAGCCAGTCTTCAGCAATTTCTTCTTGTCCCTCCTTGGCGACTTTTTGCTTAAAAAGTCCATATCTGTACCGCAAACCATAACCCCATGCAGGCAAGTTTAATGTTGCCATGGACTCAAGAAAACATGATGCTAACCTTCCCAACCCGCCACCATTTCCGAGCGCAACATCTTTCTCCTATAAGGCATTAACCATTATATTAATATTGACCTTACACTTCAATTAGCAATAGAAACAAGTCATGTTTGTTCATAATTCCAGTATGAGGAAACGGATAAAGAGAAGTACAAGTGTTTGTCAACATTAACATAACACAAAACCTGTGATTCTCCACATCCTATTTAACATAGATTTGGCTCCAATTCAGCATGATTTCAATTGGAGAAAAGTTTCAGTTTGCGTAGTACATGGAATCTACATTATTAATTGCTATTAAACTGTTCATAATTTTCATAAGAAAATACATGGAAAGTAAGGAACTAAGGGTATGTTTGGTTGCATGGAATCCTATGCTATGGGTTTTGAATGTACCTGGTGAGTGATGTTTTCAAGCTGATGTCCCAATTTGTTTAAAGCATCAGCATACGCATCTCGAATGTTGAGATTTCCTATAGCATTGGATATAGCTCGTCCCTGAAGATACTCCCACAATAAGAAAACCAATTCACCATTATCAATAACACTCAATATGAAAAAAAAAAAAAAAAAAAGTTCATAAGAAGCAACTAATAGTAAATGTATTATCAATAACATTCTCAAGTGCACTCCATGAGTTCATCACATCTTCATAATGTCCACCCTCAATTTGTTACTTGATTTGTTCCGCTAAACTGTTTTATAAAATGGGGTATGTTAGATAACTCAAAGTTTGTCAATCAAACAGATATTTTGATTAAATTTGCAGAAAATTTGATTGAACAGCCCTTAGTATGACACTCATTTCATTTTATTTTTGTAATATGTAAGGGCCTTTTTTATGTTATATAGATAAAGATTAATAGATTGAAGGTTTTTAGTTTAAGTCTACCCAAACACCACAATAAATAGGAGGAAAGGAGAGTAGGGGGTCCAAGGATTATGGCTGAAGAATTGAAGCAGATAGGTAATTGGTATCAAATGGCAGTACCTGCCAGGGTGGAGGCCAAACAAAACCATTTGACGATGCATGAACAAGCTAAATCAAATTGTCTACCTATCCATTTGCAAAACAAAGCCAACTTACAGTGCTTGCTCTCCAATTTCTCTTGATTTATAATGAACTTACAAATAACCAAGCTTTGGTATTGTGCTTAGGTCAGGAACTAGACCTTGCAAGCTGCAGTTCCTTAAACTCCTGTAAAAACCAAACAAGACAGAAATAAAACCACATTCTACAGCAGCTAGCAGCAGCAGCTTACCCTTGATAGGATCATAGAACCTTTCTATAAGAGCAAAGACGATGTTGACTAACCGTGGAACACGGTCCAAGCCGTCGTTATATTCTTTTCCCATCTCGTTATACCAAATATTCACCTCAAAGTTCTTTTCATCAGAGTTCAATAAATCATAAGCTGCAAAAACGTTTAGATTTTTCAAATTCACCTACTAGTATTGAACTTATCATGCCAAGTATTCAAGAAAACAATGTGAGACCACAAACCTGCCATGATTTTGTCATCCTTCTTCTTTGGTTTACCTTGTTCGTTTGTGTCAGTTATCGGTCTACCTTGTTGGTATGTCTTTAGTAATTCAGCATTTATCACTACCGAACTCTTGCGCCATGAATATAACCCTGTCATTTCGAATATTGACCAGAATAAGAATTGATATTATTACCGATAGTAGAACAATTCAGTGGTTTTGCATTGTCCTTGTTCATAACATGATTCGTCACACCTTGCAGTACAGCTAAAATCAAGCAGAGGACAGCAGGGAAGGCAACAAGACCCAGATTGGTTTTCAAATTCCTTTTCTGCAATAATCACCAAACAATCAAATAAAATAAAGAATGCCAATCGTCGATATAGATACAGAATGTTCCAACTCGTGTTCTCGATCTAAATCAAAACTAATCAACCCTAATTATGAATAGGAATGTTTGATTAATAATAGTGTATTTATACACTTGCATTCACAAAACTAAGTCTAGAAGCCTTAACCAAAAGTGCAGAGATTGCCACTATATATATATATATATATCATGAAATGGAGGCACAACAAGCATTCATTACATTGGCCTAAACTCACCAACAGCTGTTGATGTTTGAGAGAATTGTATTTGATGAAATGCTCAGTTGCCACGAGATTGTGAATTGTGATTGATTGATTGATTGATGGAACCATCTTGGAAATTTTTTATCTCAAATGTTCTCGACTCCTGCCAACCATCAGGCACATATATTGCACATATATTGGTTAACTACTCTCTTATAAATTTGAACTTAACACTTAACAGTGACCCATAGTAGCACAGAAACATATAACTGAACTTCAGTTAAAATTTTCATAGTTATTTGATTACATTTTAAATAAAAACACATACCTGACATAATGTGCAGCAGGGGCATATTAGGTGGTTTACACAATCATCCAAAAAGTTGTCGCTTCCCTATACAAGTAAACCAACCCAATAGGTATGTCAAATCGAGGAAATCAAAGCAAATAATACTATCAAAGAAACAAAAATGTGGGTTCATTTGAGATTAACATTATGGTAACATGTGAGAGATTCATGGAGGCGATTCATTGATGTTGCCCAATCGAAGCAGTTTTTGCAATGCCATGTATTCCATGCAATCATTAGCAGGTATAACAGACAGTCTCATTATTATTCTGGGCATGACAATTTCATATGCAACTGATTCAAGGATATCAGTCATATACAGACATGCAAAGATTGTATGAATCCATAACCAAGGATCAAACTGAAATATGAAAGCCATCAACGGCCTTCCAATTCAGAACTAATACCCTTCCTGGTTTGAAAAAAAATGAAAGAATCTGATCTAATGACAATGAGGATACCATCATCAATAAGAGGCTAAATTTGAAGCTTAAAAGCACATGGTTTTTGTTTTGCACCCCTGAAAGCTCAAGATGCCAGTTGTTCAAGCATGGAGTACAAGGGATATGATTTTAAAAGACATGGACTATACAAGATCTTCGCAGTTTTGTTTCTGAAGAAGTGAAAGGGTCTTATCCCACCCCCATTCCCCAAAAATTAAGGAAGAAGACATAAGCAAAAGAAGTGTAGGAAGGTAACGGACCTAAAGCATAGATCTAAAGCTCTTGCCAAAACGAAGTAAAAACATAACCAAAAACTGACTATCAGCCCCTTATAGAGTACAAAAGTAGAACTTTGTGCTTCAACCAGGTTACAATTAGACAAAAGGCTAAACTAGGCATAGGAGTAGTGATATAGCTTTTAGACTTCACGCTTACCTATTATCCTAGCAGTTAGTGGTAAATGAAACTGCTTGTATTTAGAAAAAGAAAAAATAAAGTTGAACAAAAATAAAAGAGAACGAGAAAGAACTTGTAAATATATTGGATTGATTCAAAGTGCAATATAAGGTATCTAACTTGAAAATCAATGAACGTGTTATCATGCTTACCCCAATATTAAACTTTTTCCGGATCTTTCCACAGAAGAAACCCAAGTATATTCCAGACAAGAATATGAAAGCTGACTCCAAAATACATGAAACTATGTTGTTTGGTGATGGCATAAGCAATGAAGTTGAAATGAGCAGTGACAACAAGAATGAAATAAACTGTTCCCTGCAAAAGAAATAAAAACGTAAGTTATCGAATTTGACATTTGGTTCATATGATATTAAGTAATAAAAATAAGGGAAGTATATACATTCAATTCAATGCTTGTATGTACATTAAACAATTATTGCCTAAACTGAAAAATAAGAATATTTCTAGTAAAATGACATGTTCAATATTAGAATCTCCATAACACAAATGTGGTTTACCTTCTAGTTCCGGATTCCTCATTCTCAAACATCAACCGGAAGCGCATGCCAAGGGATACTTGATTGTTGTATACAGCCCTGTAATACTTGGCTAAAGGAATAACAAATTCTGATGGACAAGCCTTGCAGAAACAAATTATACTTCAAAAATGCTATAGATGGATGACATCAATCTGAAGTACTTGATAGTTTCGATTAAGAGTAGTTATGGACTTTGGGTTGTAAAATACAGTGAAGGGACTATTGTTTGCAGCTGCATGGGCAGCTGCTACTTAGGATCCCTATATGAATACTATCACTTGACAATATTGATGATGAAATATTTGCGGGTTGTCTGTTAGCTCTTTTCATACCCAATAAAAGTTGTTGCTTCTCATCTCTACTCACAACATAAAGCAAGAGGATTAACAACATGATTTAAATGGTATTCTACGAAACACACTATACAGAACCAACAGAGAAAATTGTTTCTGAAACTCTGTAAAATTGATATTTAATACCATTGATAACTTACTATTATCAACTAATTAGTATTTTTCATGCATTGAATCAAACCATGAGTTATAGTATGCTTTGAAAATTGTCTAAGAGCAGAGATTTATTTTAAAATCTAATGTACACTTAATGACTTCACATCCTGGACACAAAAAAAAAATCAATTTGAAAACTGGCTTACTTCAAGTATCTTCCATCATATCTCCCAACAACATAAAAAGCAGAGTTTTGTATTGCTCCTATAGCCAATAAACACACTTATTCACAAAGCAGGGAAACTGAGACCTACCTAGCCAATTCTTTGAAGTCTGTAGATGAGGGTGTTTCCCAAGTCAAAGACCCCAGTGCACTAGCAAGAGCTGCATGCTTACTTCCACTTGCAGACATTTTAATGTATTTTCTAATAATTTCCTGCATTTCAGGAAACAACGCCTACTTATTAGCATTTACATGTCAATCAGCCAAAATACAGAAGCACTAGGAAACAACAACCTCTGATCAATCTCTGAGCAGCAGCCACAGTAATATCAGCAAGGTTCCTTCACCTTGTCATATGGAGGTAATAATATGAACTATGAAGAGTGCATAATGCATTAAAGAATGAAGTACTCACAAGCTTATGAAGCAAATCAGGTTGCTCTTCAAACAAGTCTGGCAAGCTTATGAAGCAAATCAGGTTGCTCTTCACTATTAGTTCTTTCAAGATTTGTCTACACCAATGCTTCACTGCTCTAATATTTACCCTCTTGTGCTTCTGCCTATATCTAATCAAAAGAGAATCAAAATTACAAAAAACATTACAATCCTAAATTCCAAATCTCAAGTACCATACTCATAAACACTGAAAATAGAAATGAATGAAGTCCCATGAAAACTTACCGTCTCAGAGTCTCAGAGTCCCAGAAGTGAACATCTCAGTTACAAAATAGATGTTCCTATTGGTCGTATCAACCCAAGAGGTGTAAAATTTCATGATGTTTTTGTGCTTCAAGGTCTTGAGAAGATGGATTTCACAGTAAAGCCTCTCAAGATCCTCAGGGCTCTGAAGGAAATCATACAGCTTGACTTGGTTCCAAGCCACTTCAATCCCTTCGAACTTATCAAAAGCTCTGTAACTGCAACACCCAAAACCAAAACGGAAGAAAAGCCACCAACATAGAACTAAATCAACATATACCCATCTCATAAAACTGCAAAAGTTCTCATAAAAAATTGAAATTTCTTCAAAATCTCAAAAAGGGATGAAAAAATAACAAATAGGGTTTTAAGTTTCTTACACTGTCTTTGAAGCTCCTTTCCCAAGGATCTCATTGTACTGAAAAACCAACAAAATTAGAACCAAATATCAGAAATGAAGAACATAAAGAAGAACCCAAACAAGCAACAAAGTAGAGATTTTTAAGTACCCTTCCATATCTTCCAGTTGGATCAACTTCAACAAACTCAGACTCACCCTCATCTGGTTCATATGGTCTCATCCCAACCATTTCTCTCTAAAAAGAGGTGAATCGAAAGAGGGAGGGCGACGGAGAGATGGAGGGAGCAGTGAGGGAGATGAAGATAAAGATATGGAGAGAGCAGTGAGGGAGATTGAGAGATAGAGGGAGCAGTGAGGGAGATGGCGAGATGGAGGGAGCAGTGAGGGAGATGGAGATATGGAGAGAGCAGGGAGGGAGATGGCGAGATGAGGGAGGGTGGAGTTTCATCGAGCTCTATCTAACTCGAGCGCCCAGTAAAACGAGGGAGGACGAGCGCCAAAAATCACGCCATTTTTTTGTAGCATTTTCATTTTTGTTTACGCCAAAAATTTGATCTTTGATAGCGTATTTAGTAAAAACGCTATTAACAAATGCTATTATTGGGCATTTGTGTTGTAGTGAGCCTTGTGCACAACAGACCCATGAATTTTTTCAAAATTTCGACACATGCTAATTCTTCGATCACCATTGTCAAACTTTGTTGAAATGACAATTCAATTTCTATTAGATCATGTCATACATCTTCGTCCAAATATTAAAAATACCCCTTGAAAATTTTCCAACGTCTTCTTCAACTTCGAGTGTGTACCTTCAATGCGATCAGTTATCCGTTGGCTAAAATGCATGAAAGTATCGTTCCATGCACTCATGAAGTACTCCTTCTGCGGATACCAAACTGTCCTCAAATAATCCAAACACTTCGGGTGTGATGCCCATTTTGTCTCGAACTCAACAATGGTCGACTTCTATTTTTCTCGTGAAAGAACCAATAAACTCGTTCCACCCCTCATTATCCTCAAAGTGTTTTTTGCAATTCGCCACATGCACAAAAATCTCATTGCACTAGTAAATACTCGTTCAATGGCTTGATCAACTCAACTCTTTATCAATGATAAACACGGTTGGCAAGTTGCTTGGTTAAAAAATCCCGAATAATTTTTCCAACGCGCAAACATACGACTCATATTTATCTGAAGACATAAAACAACATGCAACATTGAAAGTTTTTTGGTCGATCCAACACCTACAATTTAAATAGTGACATCCAACAACCACTAGTTTTTTTAAGTGTAATCCATAAGCATCACTGATGGGAAACACTTAGCTAATTGAATTGACTCAAGATGCGCCCAGAAAATATTGGTTACATTATTCTCCTCATCCATAGTGTGCCACTAAATGTAATTATTCTTGTTCAATAAGTACATGGTGTCTTACAAAACCATTATCCCTTGTAGTTGAAATGTCTGACACTGTAAATAGTCTTTAGACAAGAAACATTGTTAGGAAACACCTCTTTCATACCAGCCAAGACGTACCAAGGAGCGACACTCGATGTTGACATATTCAGCAAAAATATTATCTCTACAGTACTACTCCATCTAATCTACCTACAAATTAATGACAAAGGAGCGATTTTGCTCGGACTTGCAACTTCCATCGATTATCACCTTGTGGAACCCGTCTCAACTAAAACGGACAACCATACTTCTTGTACTGCATGATTGACTATTGCCATTATCAACCTCATTCTTGCACTTTCAGTTTTTTTTTTTTTACAAAAAATGACTTTTAAGGCCTACGTCTTCACAAATTAGACTATTTAGATATCGTAGTTGATGTAATGGCTAATTTGTGTCAGTATACTTTTATGACCAACAAGGACTCTTTTATTAATGATTTTGATGTAGTTTTTTTTTCGCTCCCTATTTTGACCTAGTCTCGTTGACCTACTGACCTGCACAAGTAACGCACGTGAGCCACATACCACTGTGGGGTGGCCGATGGCACTCCGATGCTAAAGTCAGACAGGGCTCTGAGGAAGGTGTAATGTTGTAATAGGGAATTTGTAGCATACCTTAGCTTACCAACCTCATGTCTTATTTATGGTGCAGGGAGTTCTGGTTCTACCAGGCCATCGTAGGCATAGTTTAGGAAGGAGATCTTTGTGCAGATCCCTCTTTAATTAGGAGTTGTGCTGTAAGAAGAAAATTCCATGTTAGCTCCGTGCTCCTAGATACGCGGGAGATAGTTCACAATCCAAGAGCAATCCGTAGAAGGGAGTTTCCATGTGCGGAAGATACTCTGGTGTTTGCTTCCTAGTTGGAAGCAGAGAGCAGCTGTAGTTGCCCGTCCGAAGCTGATCCTCGAGATACTTGCTTGAAGAGGGTTTACATGTATTGAGGATAGCTGTGAGACGTGTGGGCCTAGCATGCTGTCAGAGTTCGAGCCCGTCTGGAGGACCGCAGTTGGGCGAGCTTAGAATTGCTTGGGGCGGATCAGTGTTGGGCTGACGCTTGAGGCCATAGTTCCTCGAGATTATCATGACACGTGTACGGCTCCGGGGTGTGACCGTTTTTATGTATCATCAGCTACTCCTCCCGAGTTAGTGAGCCGTCACATCGGTTTGCTAAGTCATCTCTTGAATGGATGCGCCGCTCATGATGATTGAGTCTGAATTGTTGCTTGAGCCACGCGCTGCATTAATTGAATGTGCGTTGGTTCAGTAGAAAAGAGGCAGGAAGCCAACCTCTATTTAGGTCATCCGCTGTGTAGAGTTTGATTCTTCTATTTTCCTTGCTTTCAAAGCTACTGCTCTGATTAGAAAATATTATTCATTTTCCTCATGGCTCAAGAAAACCTTTTTGATGACGCTGTCTTGGCAGAAGGCCTGGAGTTTTTTTAAGACAAGTTGTTGTCCGAACCTGGTCTCGCCAAAATTTGTACGAAGTTTGCGGTCCCTGAGGACCTGCCGTTGTATCTCCAGACGGGCGACCAAATGCCAACATCACCTCCGGCTGGTTTCATATCTTTGCACCGCGGGATGCTTCAAACTGAAGTGTGCTTTCCAGTTCTAGATGTGATCTGGGAGTTCTTGGACTTGTTAGGAATTCATCCGGTTCAGTTGGGGCCCAATGGATATAGGATCATCTTCATGATTCTGCTCAGTGCTAAGGAGGTCAGCGTTAGCGTGACTCCCTGGGTGATTCAATTGCTGACCTCTCCTCGGCTAAAGAGTAATGTTGTTTGTAAGATGAAGTCGCTGAATTGCTTTGTTGAGCTACCTGATGATTTCAAGTTCTGGCAGAAGTACTGCTTCTTGGCTCCTGCGGATTCGAAATACTTTCAATGCAAAGGTCGTTTGCTCGAGCGACAATTCAGACCGCTTCGTAAGTTCATCTCTTTTCTTGTGACTTTGATGTGCTTGATAGTGGGCTGATTAACCATCGCTTGCATTTTTCTGCAGGAAGGTTTCCCACGACTCCTCTAACCTTGAATGAGCAAAACACCATGGAGAAGTTCCATGTCCTGCCAAAAAGAAAGGCGGTTGATGTCATAAGGGTTTTCAATTTTATTCGTAGTGGGTTGTGGGACAACTGGCATGTCGCCTCCTCTCTGTATCGAGAGTTACACATTAAGTTGGAAGATGGAGCCCCTTCCAAGAAGAGGAAGGCTATTGGGTCCAAAGCCTTTGTTCTATCTGATGTGGATGAGTCCTCTGAGACTCTTGCCTTCTTCACGAGGAAGAGGTCTCGCGTTAGAATCGGTATGTCTTCTGCACGACCTACTCTGGTGAAGGGGGAGCGCGAGTCTGCTAGACCTGTTGAGGCGGAGACTGATGTTTTTGGCTTGGAGAAGGATTACCTGCGATTGGCAGGAGTTGTAGACAGGTCGAACCTTAGTGACGAGCAGGTCGAGGCTCTGAATGACCATCTTGTGCGGGTTGCAATGGCTGCTTCCGCTGGTGTTGATTCGTGTGAGGTTGCTTCAGTAGAAGGCTCTTGTGAGGATTTGCCTGAGGTCATAGAATCTGATCGCCCCATAGTTGTTTTGCTTGATAGTGGTCGTGGTACCGGTCGTGTCTCTTGCAATCCGCATTGCTCACCGTCTCACTCTAGGCCTCAGTTAGAGGTGTTTGAGTGTCATTTGGATACTTCGTTGCCTTCTCTCCCTCCGGATCCCATTGAGCCGTCTCGCAAAAAAGTGGTTGCTGCTGTTGACAAGGGAAAGGCCATGGAGGAGAGCTTGGGAACGGTGGCAATCAGGAAAAACTTCATCCAGGCTCATGGATAAGCCTGTTTGCACCAGATTTGGTGAAACTGAGTTCACCGGTCTGGCACCAAGAGGTGGACGTGGAGTATGCTTCGAGGAAGCATATAAGCAGGCATCACAGCTGGCTGATGGATCACGCTCCAAAATCCGAAGAGGATTCGTTGGAAGGGTGTATGGATAAGGGCATGAAGTGCCTTATGATGGGTATCTCTCATTTGAGCCACACTGCCGTTGCTGGGATGGAAGTAGAGGCGGCTCGTGAGAGAGTATACACCTTGAAGCGTGTCTTCTCGCATATGCAGATGTTGTTTTGATGCGCTCCATGAAATTGAGCGGCTTAAGAAGCAGGCCGAAGAAAAGCGGGTGGATCAGTCAACCGTGGCCGTTGAGGCTCAGAGGGCTCCTCTGGAAAACCTTGAGCGTGATCTGACAGTGACGGTGTCTGAAAGGGACGAACTTAGGCATGAGTTGAGCCGTATCCGGCGAGAAGTCGAGGTTGCGCAGGAAGCTGAGGCTAAGGCGACTTCTAAACTGTTGTCTTTCGCTGAAGAGAGTGATTCGAAGGATGCCAACTGGGCTGCTGAGAAGCAATAGTTGGAATCTGATGTCGAGTTCTATGCTCTAGAAGCGAGGAAGGCCGAGGACCAGCTCGAACTGAGGCAGCATAAACTTAGTGCCATGAAGAGCAGTCTGGCCACAAAGTAGTCTCAAGTCAATGCGTTGACTGGCTAGTTGGAGCTACTGGAGCGTGAATTTGTTGATGCAAAGGTGTGGGGGGAAGAGCTTCTCCAGGAACAATGAAAATGTGAGTTCTGCTAGGTTGTACATGGACGGCTGGAGCTACTGGTGCTGATGAATGAGGAGCATTTGGAGTGGGATCTCAGCCGTTATAAGAAGATGTCGTATGTGGACCTGTCTGTTACCTCGACGTCATCGAACGAGGAAGACAGTTTGAGCTCGAATGTCTAGGCTATAGTGTGTGTGGACGCAACTTCTACTCCTTCTTCCACTAGGCTTAACTCTTCCTTTTTTGTACCCGCTCCTGATAAAGAGTGAACTTTGTGTGCTTGTACTCTTTTTGTCTTTGATCATTAATGAAAATAGTTTTATCCGTTCCGTACTTGTTGTCTCTATTGTATGTTTTTCGTTTTGCCTTGTCGTCTTACTTTGGCATAGGCTTGTTGAATCAATAGGACGCTAACTGGTCTGTCTGCCGTAAAGAACTTGACCGCTTTGTGCTGTGAATGACTCGAGGTCATCGCGGTGTAGTCATGTCCGACAGTGGGCATGTTATGAACAGTTTAGCTGGGGGTTGAGTCATCCGAGTTGTGCCCTGTCTCCAAGGTAAGCTGCTTGAGTGTTACCTTGCTTGTCTGACCGGTCGGCTGTAGCTGGTGTTATGAGCGAGTTGTGATGATCGAGCGTGCGTGTCAAAGCGTTCATGCCGAGTCAGGCGTCGTAAGCTTTGGTTGGCATCCTAAGTAGCTTTTATCTGGGCACTAGCTGTACGGTCTCTGTATCAGTGCAAGTGGCCTTCACTTAACATTAGAATGCCAGTCTGTTTGAGCGTGAAGACGCTGACTCAGCTAATTTCCCGTTTGGCGACCAGGCTGAAAAGTAGTCGTCCCGTGGCAAGTCGTCGAAATCAGTTCATGACTTACTAGTTTCCCACCTTTCGAACTATCTACACCCTCCCACCTTCTAGACTATATACACCCTCGCAGCGCGGGCTACAAGTCCAGGTTTGGTGATTTGGCGGGCATGTTGAAAAATAGTGGTCCCGTGGCGAGCCATCGGAATCAGTTTGGGAGTAACTAGGCTCCCACCTTCCAGACTATCTACACTCTCGCAGGGGCTACAAGTCCATGTTTTTATCAGAAGCTTTCATTGCTAGTCATCACCAGCTAGGCTTACCTGATTAGGTTCGGCGATAATTGACTGCGAAAGGGGCAATGATCCCTGGCGAGTCATCATCACCAAGCTTGATAACGCTGATTAGACTCCCATTTCCTAAATCGTCGATGCCTGCGCTAAGCGGACTAGGTGTCAGAATGAACCAGAAGCCATCGTCTTCAGTCTTAGCTGACTAAGCTTGTCTGGTTTGAATAGAAGTTCCGCCTGCTAGGGGGCGTGCGAACCTAATCTCTCCGCACGTTGCACGGAGTGGATGAAATTACCTTAAATCAGCTGGTGATATGTAGGTATAATCTGTATGTCAGGGTTGACTAGGATCTCTAGTGCTCGTGCCAAGCACGTGACAGAGTGTTGTTTGAATAATAGGCTGACCCTGTGGGCCCGCAGAGGAAGGGCTAGGGTTTCATGTATAGTGCGTTGCGTGTACGGCGTAGATTGCGTGGTGACATGTGTACGACGTAGGCTGCGTGATGGTTGAATATCGGTTAATCCCCCTCAATTGATGGGGTTGCGTGCAGTGCCATTAATTGATTGACGTCTTGCAGTTTCCTTTGGAACCACCGTCTTCCAGTTAATGCTTGAGTGCCCGCTGGGTGAACCATCACGTCTATATAATGGTGTTTTCCAATCGTTATAGGCACTATCTTTCGCAGAGCTTATTTTTTATAATTACCAGGCTTGAAGAAGATGCTTTGGGTTTTCCAAAGGCTGAAGAAAATGCTTTGGGTTTTCCAAAGGTTGAAGTTGAATCTCCGTAACTGGAGTCTCCGAATGTTCTAACATTTGCGCCGATCAGGCATAGAGATAGTTGTTGTTATGCGTGGTCACCTGATATGGGTAGGCACGTAGTTGATCCGCTGAGGTCTCGTAATTTCTTCTCATATTGCGGATAAGTAGTACGTATTTTCTACCAAACTTTCTCCGTCGTGTGCTTGAATCCCACTGCTAACCAATGGTTGATCAAAGTGTTAGTCGACATGCAATATCTCCGGGAGTGGTAGTTCTCAGTCACACATGCCATCGCATATGGGAAAAGTGGAATCTCTTGATAGCATTGTGACCGTAACAACGTCGCTGCTTGTGGCCATCCTCGTCTGCCTGCTTCTAACCTATTTGAGGAAGTTAGAAGGGGGTTCGGATGTCTCTTGAGGAAATTAGCAGCCCGTTATGAGGTCTGCAATGCTGTAGTACAAGACTTTTCTGGGGTGATTCGACGGAGCCATCTGACTGCTCAGTCTTTCAATCCCTTTTGCCAACTTCGTCTTTATCTTGGGAAGGTATCGAGCTCTCCCATTCTCTTACCTTTGTTTTCACTTGCAGATTGCTCGCATCGGAGGGTTTGCAAGTCTTCGGCGGACGCTGTCCATAGCAGAATGGTCTAAGCGAGTATTTTACTTTTGTTCGCACTGTATTCAAGCGCTTATAATGCTCAGTCTTTGTATCCGCCTCAGGGCGTTCGCAATATGTAGCCTTTTATATTCGCCTCAGGGCGTTTGTAATATGTAGCCTTTTGTATCTACCTCAAGGTGCTTGTTGTTTCATTTTTCTAATAATCAACAGAGTTTGTTTTTGTAATTCTTCTTTTATTTCTTAAATGATTGAAAATCACATAAGTCCTTTAAGAACTAAAACTCAATATTGACTTTGGAAAGGGAAACAAACAACTTAAAGCAAACTAACTGTCGACGGAGAGAATTGATCCTGGCCTTGAAGTTGATTCAGGTTGCTTTCGTGGATCATTCGGCAGACTGTCGAGGCGTTACATAGGTTACTGAAGAGTGAATTTTGCAGAGGGGCGGATCTCCGCACCGATTAAATGTCGGGGGGATGTGTTCCCGCTTGCCATGGACTTTTTGACTCGCTTGGCGGAAGAGCATGTTGTTCCTGTATTGCTTGAAAGTGACGTCTCTACCGCCTTTTGGCATTGCACTGGGTTAGGCTGTTATGCATAATGTAGTTGAATCTAGGAGCACTCTATTTGTTTCAGTGCGGCGTAGTGACAACCTCGTGCCATAGGTTGGTCTCCATGTATGGTTCCTTCGGAGTCGTTAACAATTTACTTAACACATTTGTGAAGGGTTGAAACTGCTTCCATCTGGTGGAGCCAAGGTCTTCGCAATATGAGATTGTAGGATGACGGTGCGTCTACCATCATGAAGTCTAGAAATAAGACTTTCTATGTTGCGGCTCTCTTGCTACCGTAGCCAACCTTATCTTTTCGATGGGGAAGCACTTATCCCTGCTGAATCCGATCAACGAGTGTTTTGAAGACATCGAGTTTTCCTCATTGAGATCCATGTTGCGGAACGCGTTGTAGAACAAAACGTTAAGTGAACTTCCTGTGTCAACCGAAGCTCTCTTCACTTTCTATTTTGCAATATAAACAAAGATGACCAAGGCATCATTGTGCGATACTCGGACTCCATCGAGGTCCCTGTCTGTGAAAGTCAAAGTTGGAATGGGGTTCTGAACCCGCGAGTGACAAATGTGTTTGTCCTCACTCGCGAATTGTGTCCGCATATCCAGTAGTGTTTGCTTGCGGGACCTGTATGACTGATCTTCATTTGGTCCGACTCCATGAAGGACGTAGATTATCCCTGGAGTTGCCTTCTCTATTTCTTTAACTGACTCCCCCTGTCCTTTGTTTGTTACATTGGCTTCTCAGACTTCAGGAACTCTTTCAGTTTGCCTTTGCGGATCCAATACTCAACTTCATACCTCAAACTCTTGCAATCATTGGTGTTGTGGCCGCCCTCCTTGTGGTACACGCAATATTTGTCATTGTCGCGCTTGGAGGGGTCTTCTCATGTCTTTGGAGGCCACTTCAGTTCCTCTCGGCTTTTCATGGAGTTAAGTATGTCTGACAGGCTAGCCCTTAGGGGTGTCACTGCTCTGGATCCAACATAGTTGGATGATTTCTCCGGCCTGTTGTCGCTGCGCTTCCTTTTGCTTCGTTCCTCATCCTCGCGACTCTTTCCCTCCTTCTTGTCCCTATGAGACGAGGGCTTCCCGTCACCTTCGATTTCCCTTTTAGCGGTCCTTGACTGCTCTAGGGTGATGTAATTTTGGACACTCTTGAGGAGCTCCGCCATGTCCAAAGGTGGCTCCAAGGTGAGGTCCTCAAAAAAATTTCTCTTTTTGAGGCCCGCAGTGAAGGCCGTCACGGTTGTATCACTGTTGCACTTGTCGATGAGAATCTGCTCGTTGTTGAAGCGCGTGACATACTCTCGGAGCGTCTCACCGGACCTCTGCCTTAAAGAGAGTATGTAGTGCGGGCCTTTTCTGAAACCCTGGCTTATGATGAAACGTGTCAGGAATTTCTTCGCCAGTGTTTTGAAGAAGTCATTTGACTTCGGTGAAAGGTTGTGGAACCAAGTCAGTGCAAGGCCTTTTAAACTGGTGGGAAAGATTTTGCACATGACGGATTTGAATCCTTCTTTGAGGGTCATTACGTGCTGGTAATGGCGCAGGTGATCGAAATGATCGGTGGTCCCATCGTAGGAGTCGAGCTTCGGGGGAGTGATCTTCCTTGGAAGGGCCTCGTTCATTATCCAGTTCACGAATGGTAGGACGGAGAGACGATATAGTACGTCTGGATCATGCTCCCCTCTGCGGAGGGGGTTCCCATGGCCGAGCCTCTCTGTCCTGACGGTGAGCACAACGGTAGCCGTGTAGTCTCTCCTGCGCTTGCTCCCTATCATCTTCTGGAGGCAGAGGTTCGTGCTGCTCCTGGTCTGGATTCTTTCGCGTAAGAGTCTCCATCGCTTTGGCGATCTGTTGTATCTGAGATGCCAGCACGTCGATTCTGGGGTCTATGGTTACTGCCGTTGGCGTGGGAGCGTGAGTCGGTTGCATGTGCATGACAAGAATTGCTGAATGAAGTGGTATAGGGACAACCTAAGCATTGGACGTGTCCCCTTGTTCTCCATTGTTGCGTGACCTGGTGGTCACCATCTCTCTAGGTTTTGATAGGAGACGACGATTAGTGTAAAGTTATGAACTATGTCGTCCCCACGGACGACGCCAAACTAATGCAGTCTTTTTTCGCTCCCTGTTTTGACCTAGTTCCGCTGACCTGCACAAGTAATGCACGTGAGCCACAGACCACCATGGGGTGGCCGATGACACTCCGATGCTAAAGTCAGACAGGGCTCTGAGAAAGGTGTAACGCCGTAACAGGGAATTTGCAGCTTCCTTAGCTTACCAACCTCATGTCTTATTTATGAAAGAGATATTCGTGAGGATCCCTCTCTAATTAGGAGTCGTGCTGTAGGAGGAAAGTTTCATGTTAGCTCCGTGCTTCTAGATACGCGAGAGATGGTTCCTAATCCAAGAACAATCCGTAGAAGGGACTTTCCCTGTGTGGAAGATACTCTGGTGTTTGCTTCCTAGTTGAAGCAGAGAGCAGCTGTAGTTGCCCGTCCGAAGCTGATCCTCAAGATACTTGTCTGAAAGGGCTTACAGGTATTGATGATAGTTGTGAGACGTGTGGGCATAACATGTTGTGAGAGTTCGAGCCCGCCTGGCGGACCGCAGTTGGGCGGGCTTAGAACCGCTTGGGTCGGATCAGTGTTGGGCTGGCGTTTAAGGTTGTAGTTCCTCGAGATTATCATGCATGTGCACGACTCCGGGGTGTGACCGCTTTTATGTATCATCAGATTCTAATTATTATTTTTTATCCTTTACCCCTCCCACCCCATGCCGCTGGTAGGTATAGATATTAATGATTCTAATTATGAGCAACCAATTATAAGCTTTTATAAGTTTTCATTGACTGACAAGTTAATCAAATTATTATGCTAATGTTTGGTAAAATTTTCATAATGTAATTAATGATGATTAAAATTTTGGTTTTAATTATTTAATAAAATTAATTTGATTAACTTGTCATAAATTTGATTAGAAAAGTTTACAGGTACCTGTGTATTAACTTTCTTAATGATGATTAGAAATTTGGTTTTAATTATCATTGCTTTTTATTCCATAATGTAGTTAATAAAATAAAATTTTCCACTATCGAAATTTGATTTCCTATTCTTCAATTCATGGGTACCTGTAAAGTAATATATTTTATTCCGTCGCTATTTAGTCACAAACTATTTACCATAGAGCATGATCATAGCCTCATAGGTAAAATAGGAACCAATATTGAATAAGATAATTTCATGTAAACTAAATAGTGACAGAAAAAACTAAATAGTGACAGAGAATTGAAGCAAGAAAAAAATTTGCTCTTCAAACTCAGATATACCTTCACAACCAGTCAAATCAAACACATTCAGAGTGACAAAACATTCAAGAATTAAAAAAAATGCTAACATGAAAAATTAATGTAGCCATTTGTAGCTAACAAATGTCATAAAATAATTGCTCAAACTGCAATTAAAGATCAAGATAACATTAAAAAAATTGACAAAAAAATAATGATTAAGGGGGTAGGAGGGGTTAAGGGTTAAAAAAATTTTAAATTACAAAAAAAAAAATTAGAATAATTAATAAAAGAGCCCTTGTTGGTAACAAAAGTATAAAATTAGGTTTTCTATTTATTTAGGAAAGGTAAATATGTCTTATAAGCTTATGAGTTAACATGGGTTAATGAAATAGTTCATGTTGGTCATAAAAGTATAAAAGTAGGCACAAATTAGCCATTACATCAACTATGGTATCTAAATTGTCTATTTTGTGAAAAAATACGCCTTAAAAGTCATTTTACGTTTTTATTATTCTCGCGCCTCTAACATCCAAAATGGACCATTCCTTAGCATCTATTATCAACGAATTCTGAATTTTTGATAACATCAACTGTGTTATTATCCCTACCAATGCCTTGGCACCAAGCTATTCAGGCCAAGCCTGATGGGAACACCTACAAAAAAACATGTTAGGAAGATCAGTAAACTTGTTAGAAAAAATAATAGACTTATGAAAATGGTTATACACGAATTAACCTTACCTCTTCCGTAAGATAATAAAGTCACAATCGTTGACTACCTCATCCAATTCTCTTTCCTCTCCATGGTTGTTGGCCTCTGATTAGCCTCACCATTTGTCTCACCATTTTATTGACTTGAGCATTGCCTTCAACATGATAATCATATTCTACATTAATTTCGGGTTGTCAACATCGTTCGGAAGCATATCGAAATTTATTATGTCCATGAGAGGAGTCTGCACACAAAATAATCATGAAATTTTGAGTAAAATTAAAATACGAAAATGGGGGAAGTTGGGGAACTAGAATCTCAAACAATACGAAAATAAACATGAATTATCAACTAAAATCTCAAACAATAACGAACAAACTCCTTCCAAACGAAGTTGGGGAACTAGATAAGAGAGAGAGAAATCGAGAGAGTCAAGAAATAAGGAGAGATGTCGAAAATGGGGGTTCGTTCCGACGAGATTGGGAGAGAGAGAGAGAGAGAGACAATGCAAGTCTCTACGAGGAAGGGGTTCATTCTAGCCCTAGTCAACCCAAATTTGTTTGGCCAAAATATTTGGGAACCCCTTTTTGGTGGTGTCCCTTAGTAGGTTAAAAAAGGGCGGTGGTGTTAATGAGGAAAATGGTGGTGTCAAATAGTCCCTACCTTTTTACATATAACTTTGGTATTTCATTACTTTGTTTTAGTTGAAAATGAACAAAATTGTCTTTTGATCATCATTGAACATTTTTCAATTTGTTTGATAGTATTAGATGGTTAAACTGGTCAGCATGGTCTTGGTTGTGGAACCTAAATTCTAAGCTTGACAAGTTTATGGTATTTTTTTCATTTGTTTGATGATGTTAGACGACTAAGCAGGTAAACATGTGTAACAACCCGATCCACAGAATACTATATTGTTTGCTTTGGGTAAAAGGCTTGCACGACTTTAAAACACATAGTTACTTTGTAGATCCAAACTCGTACATATATAATACATCACCTTTCCGCACCCAGGCGATGTAGGACTATGATCTTCCTTTTGTAGTTTGTTAACCCTCTTGGGATCCATGAGTTCTTGGGCTTCTCCCGCACCCTCCCCCTCAGGTTCGCCCATACAAGGGTATCACAGTCCACCCCCTTGGGAGCCCAATGTCCTCATTGACACACTTCCGGCTGGGTCAGACTCTGATACCATTATGTAACGACCCGGTCCATAGAGTATTATATTGTTCACTTTGGGCACAAGGCCCGCATGGCTTTAAAATGCATAGTACTTTGTAAATCCAAACTCGTACATATATAGTACATTACCTTTCCGCACCTAGGCGATGTGGGACTATGATCTCCTCTTTGTAGCTTGTCAACCCTCTTGGTATCCATGTGTTCTTTGGCTTCTCCCGCACCTTCTCCCTCAGGTCCGCCCACACAAGGGTATCACAACATGGCCTTGGTTTTAAAATTTAAATTCTAGGTTTGACAAGTTTATGACCCAAAGTTTAAGTCGGTACAAATCTTCAAACCTTATTTGCTAATTAATCCTTGTATTTTCTCCATTCAACTTTGTCCACATTTCACTTCTCTCTCCATTATGTCCTTTTATGTTTATTTTGATTTTAACAAAAATAGGTTCTAACTTTTATTATGTGTAGACGGCTATATTTTGTGTTTTGTCATGTTTTATAAAAACTCCACTAAATTGTCAATTTATTGTGAGTTTGCAGGCATGAATTCGCCGCAAATATGATGATTTGTTTATTTGTCAGTGTTTTCTCATGGACAAGGGAAAATTTCAGGGGGATATTGGAGATGGGGTAATTTTGTTTAAAACATAGAAAAGAAAAAGCTTCGATAAAAAGAATGATTCCAAAGCTGGAGAAAACCCAAAAACAACCCTTTGAACTTTAGTTGGTGGTGGCATTAAAAACTTCATTGTGGTACAAAGTGAAAATGGGAATGGATAAAATGACTTGGAAGGCTTTCAAATGTGGGAAGTAGTGGACGCACATAGTCATCCATCGCCTTATTGAATTTGTAGAGGGCAATGACTTTGTGATACCACCACTTCCACTCTTTGACACTATCACCCCTTATCTTATCTCCTTTTGTGATTTCATATCCAAAGAACAACAATAACAATGTCCTCGCTTGCCACTTCACCTCGTCCTCATGACCTTCTCACTATTTCCAATCTTGCAATTAGGGATGCGAGATCCGAAAAATGAGTTATTTAGACTTTGTCCCCTACGGTAAGTACTAGTTTAGAGAATCTAATGTCCCTAAAAGTCAGCTATTAGATTTATATGCATAACTTTATTTTATAAAATATCTTAATTAATTGAGTTAAACACGATGATGGGAAAGCACAACAAAAAAGAAACACGACAATGTAGATAATGAAATGTTATTTGTGAAATAGAGCAATAACAATATTTATTATGTTTGTAAAACCAATATAGGTCGAGTGGAGCTTTATTGTAAAAATCTATGACTGAATTATAAAAAGTCATGCATAATGGCTCAACCAAAGGCATCAGTGCAAAAAGATGAATTGGAGTCATGCACCAATCAAAGTCAAAGCCAAAACTAACTTAAGAGACTAAATTCAAAGATATGAAAATCGGTCAAGCAATGTCTAAGCTTCAAGAAGACAAATAAATAATTGTTAGAGTCTAAGAAGATGGACTAAGACAAGTGGCATAGGAAGACAGAGCAAAAATAACTTATAGATGATCGAATTTCAAATGAAGAACCAAAAGCTATTTGGAGGGAAAATGTGAGGAAACCAAAATTCAAAGTTTGAATTTGAGTTATCCTCCTACATGAAAATGAATATTGAGGATGAATATTCCCTCAAGAGACATGCCCATGTGCTTAAAGGAGATGTTTATGTCAAGTACAATGGCTTGTGACTAAAGAAAAAATTTTGTTTTAAAAAAGTTGTTGGGCATGGCAAAGTCGACTGACCTCTTAAGTGTTGTTGTCTACATGAGACCATTTTGATAAAGCAAAGAGATGTTCTAAATCTAGCCGTTTTGAAAAGTAGATTTAAGGTCAGCAGAGTCAACTTCACCCTTTAGAATCAGTATATAAATAGTTACATCTTCATTTGCCTTCATCGACTTTTGAAGTTCAAGAAAAATTTGTAAGAGCATTTAAAGGGAAACTAATCTACCAAAAAAAGAACAAGTTTATCGTCATTGTTCAAGAATTTCTCCATCTCTCCATATATTTTTAGTGTGCTTCAAAAGAAACGGAGAGATATCTAGGGCTTGAAAAGTGAACATAACTTAGACCAAAAACCTTATATGTTTGAGATTTTAAGACCCTGCAGAGAAGACTTCTTTGTCACTCCAAATCTTTATACTTGTAAGGGGTGAAACTCTCTTATACTTTATAAAGAAGTGAGAGATCTAAGCTTAAACTTTCTCCCATCCGTTTTTTTGAAAGACATTACTGGAGAAACATTTTTTTAGTGTTAGCTTGACTAAACTCAATTTTCCCCGTGTGGGTTCTTGAATCTGTGGATTTGATTCGTTTTAGTAAATGTCACTCAAAGATCCCAAGTAGGTGGTAAGAATTGGCTGTATCACATTTTGTGATTCTTAGCTATTCGGTAAGTCTCGCGGAGCATCAACATAAGACCAAGTTGTATCTCCAGAATCCCAAGCACATGTCTGTAAGACTTGGTTGTGTTGTATCCACTTTGCAAGGCTGTAGAACGTTATTTGAAAGTGTAGTTATCTTTTAATCAAATAAGAAAAACTTGAAGCTTGCAAACCCTTTCCACCGAGTAAGTAACGAGTCAGGGCCAATCAAACACTAGCTTAGGTGAACCTTGTTATATTTGTTTGGTATTGTCCCTTCCCCAACTTTTTACTTGCGTTATACATGGTTGTTTATCTTACTACCTTTGATATTTCATCTTGCATGTTTTAAGTCGTATAAAATTTCAAAATCATAGTTTAGCTTGCTTGATTTGTGGATCAAGTCTTGGATATATTTTGCAAAAATATTTCCATAGAATTGGGTTTGGATTCCAAGATTTGTGAGACCACACAAACCTAGAGGTGAATTATTTAATTCCCTAACCTATCTTTGAATGTTATTATTGGTGCTAAGGTCTAGGAGATTATTTTGAATATGAAGTTCTACTATGTATTCATATAGTCTACTAACATTTGTATTTTCCACAAAAGTTTTTTTTAAAGAAAAATGATTTAAAAAAAAACTATTCACCTTCCAGTCTTGCTCGACATATCTTAAGGCACCCCTTGAGTGGTACTCAGAGTATATCACTCACTTTTAGATAAGAACGAAGTGGATAAGATTAATTGTAAATAGGATTAAAGAGACACGACGATGTGGATAAGATCAACTACGTATATGATCGAAAGTAGATAAGATCAATTGTGGATAAGATCGAATAAACACAATGATACGGATAAGATCAACAATGGATAAGATCGATTGTGGATAGAAATGAATATGGATAGATTACTTGTGGATAAGATTGAAAAAAACACGACAATGCAGATAAGATCAATTATGATAAGATCGAAAGTGCATAAGATCGATTGTAGATAGCAACGAAAGTGGATAAGATCAATTGTGGATATGATTGAATAAGCACAACGATGTAGATAAAATCAACTGTGAATAAGATCAACATGGATATGGTAATTGTGGATAAGATCAAACAAGCACAACAAAGCAGGCAAAATCAATTGTTGATAGGATCGAAGAAGCATGACAAAACAAGTAAGATGAAATGCAGAGATTAAATAAGTACGACGATGCAAATAAGATCGGATAAACACGATAAGAATGGATAGGGTCGAATGTGGATAGGATCAAAGAAACACGACGATGCAGAAGCCGCTGAATCTCTTGCGTGCTTAGGAAAACTATAAATAAAGCTCAAAATATAAAGTTTTAAAAATTCCAAAACAATTATTCTATGATACAAATAGCTTGCTAATGAGTACTTATTAATAAAGTTATTTCCCATTTGGCGTCCATTATTATGGCTATTTCTATTTGGCCTCCATTAGTTTTTGTATCCTAGTCTAACACCCATGACTGCGTATTCAACTACGACTAACCAACTCCATCCAATTTTTTTTAAAAGACCAATATACCCTGCATGTGATTTGCACATGTTTTACTAAAGTCACATAAATCATGTTGCTTGATGCAAGGATTGTGATTTCGTTTTTCTAATTAATTTTGGTTTCTTGATTTTAAGAAATATTTTGGCGTGTAAAGAAAAAACGTAAAAATTTTGAAGATACATAATACACATATAATAAATTTCGAGAGAATATGAAATATGTGAAAAAACATATTAAGTGAAGCCTAAATATCAACTATCTAAAATTTAAAATTTTGCATTGCAAGTAAAGATAAAAACCCACTATAAATATAAAGAAATACCAAAATAATAAAAAGAAAAAAAAATGTTAAAATAGCTATGGCTAAAGGGTAAAAGCAAAGGAAAATAAAAGAACCTCAACACACCCATGGCTAAAGTCCAAAAGGGTGAGACTTGTTTTTATTGACCATCATTATACACATGTCACATACCTACGTGTTAAACTCAAAACCACTTCCTTTCCTCTCCACATAAAAAAAACCATTCTCACTCAAATATCTTTTTTATTTAATTAAATCATAATCATCTCTCACCTTCTTTCCTCCTCCACTTCTTCTTCTTCGAGGAGAAAGAAAATTGCAGCAACAGTATACCACTTAATTCAATTGCAACACAAAAACTAATCTAAGAAATTAATATGGGTCCAACAATGGCGTATAGCTCGTTGGTCTGGATCTGTTCGCCGAAGCAGTATTCATAAACTCGAGAAGAGATATCGAGAGAGATTGAGCAAATAGATCGAGCACATAGGTTGAGCAGAGAGATTAAGCACGAAGATTGAACAAAGATCGAGTAGAGAGATCGAAAAAATGAAATCTTGTTTGTAGAGTTTTGTGTTTTAACAAAAAACTGAATTTATGAAAAAATCGAAAAAAAAACCCCGAAATTTACGAAAAACCCTTTGAGAAAATGTAAAATTAGATTTCGTCCTTTTTCTTTTCGGAATTCAAAAAAATCGAAATTATCAGCAAAATTTCGCAAAATCTCAATCCTTGGCTTGATGGTCATGTTCGATATAACGACTACGAAAATGACATTTATATCTATTTTTTATTTTAATTTTTTTAACAAAGAAGATGAGTGCCAATTAAAAATTATATACAAACTAATGGGGACCAATGAAAAATTATATACAAACCCTAGTGATTTTAGTAAAAACACATGCAGGGTAAATTGGTCTTTATGAATAAATTGGATGAGGTTTGTTAGTAAATGTAGTTGAACACACTCATGAGTGTTAGACTAGGATACAAAAACTAATGGGGGTCAAATAGGGATAGCCATAAACTAATGGAGGCCAAATGGGAAATAACCCTTATTAATAATAACACTATCTTTTGTATTGATCAGAATATGCTAGACAAAACAAGGTGAGATGTTCTGCTATCTAATTTTAGTTAATAAACATGACTTATATTAATTTTCATTACTTATGCATGTTATGTTTGAGATTGATTATGTCATGATATGACATGCATATATGAGTTATGTTGGATGTACACTATAATGCATGTTGTAAACTCTGTTATTAACATTGTTCAAGAGTACGATTGTTGTTAGATCGATGGGGTAAACGTGCCTTCAGTTAGTGCACATTAATATAATATATTACCAGGGTCTGTTGGGGCATAGTTAAACACATGTGGGTTGACACATGTGCTGGGCTAGTGTTAGTGTATACGGGAAACAACCTGTTATACATGTTGATGACATCCACACTAGGGTTGACTAGTATGTATGTTGTGTAATATACATTAGATAATACCGATGTGTATTAAATAGATTGTATGATTTGCAAGATAAAGTAAAGTTACTTTATGCATATGCTAAAACATTTTATGTGTATTAAAAAAATTTGTGATGACACTAACGTTTTATTTGCATAATTAGAATAAGCATGTAAGTGTACTTGTTATTGATATTTAGTTTTTAGATATTGTTTAATAGTATGCCTATTGAAGAAAGAAAAGTTACCAAGATCCGATTTGAGGAGGTCGGTGGGTTTGAGATGCGATTGCCACCAACAGATGGTGTACTTGGAACATCGACGTCCCATTGCTTGCCTCATCCACCAAACAAGATGGATCGATCAAACAACTTTAAGTTGATTTCCAGATTCAATTACAAGAAAGAAACAACTGTTGATTTCAGGGTTTTCATCTAGAGAAGAGACAAGATTTAACAACCCTTTTTCTTTCCCTTCTTTACTTTTCTCTCTCAACTCAACACAGTATCTCTAATTCTATACACTTTCTTGTTGGTAATTATTGGGCATGACTGAATTTGAGATTGAAGTAGAAGAGTTACTCATTGGGACGTGTTGCTCATAATGTTGCACTTAATATTTTTACATCATCAGAAAGCTGGTGGAGATTCATATTGAAAGGAGCTTTTGGAGGAATAATTATATTTAAGTCATCTTTGTGTTGTTTGTAATTGACGCGTTGTGCGTATTTTGACTAAACTACAATGTAAATTCGATAAAGTACACCCTAGTAGTTGTGTTAAAAATACATATTTATTAAATAAAGTAAAATTTTTTAGCTGCTTCCCCGGTCATCATAGAAAATATCTTCCAAATAAGACCAACACTGGTCTTGTCCCTTAATTCCTCATGTCTTACCATCGAATTAGTTGAAATTTCTATTGTGCCCCTGACATAGTCAATATAAAAAAATATCATGGGGGCAAAGTCTAAGTAACCCAAAAAAGCTTCATCTACTAAAAAACCTCACCCACTCAACCTAACACCACTCTCCTCCCCTCTTCTCGATCTAACACCATCCCCTTTGTGGTCCAATCACCACCATCCCCCTCCCCTCCACCCTCTCTAAACTACCCCCACGCCCCACCCAGTCACCATCAACAAGGCTTACCTCATCCATTCACCATTCTTTCTATTGAAACGCCCCCTTCACCCATCCCTTTATAATGCCCTCTATTGAAATGCCTTCACCTATTTTGCTCCACTGTTATAGGTGAACAAAAGACAAACCAAATTAGTGGTGAACAGAAAAAAACTGAATGACATCTCGCGAGTCTCTAATGTTGGTGTTTCGATTTGAGGTGAACTCCTTCCATTTTCATCGTATTCGCTCTCCATTCCTTTTATCTTCATCATGCTAGCATTGATCAGAGAAGAAGGTGAACTGAATGGCATTTGAAAGGCACAAAGATGATATTTTTGCTGCTTCGATTTGAGTTTTGCAATGGTGTCTTGTAGTTTAGATTGCTCTAGTGTTGTTGCTTGGAATATAGCCATTGTCAGAAGATTTGTTGGATTCGTTGAAGAAAAATAAGATGATTTCTACAACATTTACATAAAGATCTTTATAGGATTATTTAGACTTTGCCCCCAAGATATGGAAGAGCAAAATGGCCATTTAGTAAAAAAAATTAATTATTTCAGTAATCGGACCTGCCAATTTGGGGGACAAAATTAGTGTTGGTCTTATTTGGGAGGTATTTAGAAGCGACTGCTCCACACCACCATATCCTCTTTCTCACACCATTCTATTCTCCCACACCACCTATTTTCTTTCTCACACCACTTATATAAACAAAAACCCAAATTTTTTTCCCTTCACCATTCAAATCGACAAACGGTTCCTCCCTCCCCCATTTGAAATTCTTCCCTCTCACACATTCAAATCTCTCCTCACACTCAAATCTCTTGCAAATCTTCTCTCTCTCCTTCGAAAATTTCTCAAAATCCCCTAAAAATCGAAACCCTTAAACCCTCAAACTCTCCAAAATGCAACAGCTCAACACGCCACCTCTCAAAGTGCAAACGCAGGTACTTTGGAACCCTTATGTGGAGTCCAAGAGAAACATTCCCCTTCATGGCATCACATGATTCACAGGATGTTTGTTTTGTCTCGACATAGAAAGTTTAGGTTCGATGTTTGTTATGCCTCGACATTTAAGAAAAAAAAATCTCATTATATGAACATAATGACATAAGTTTAGGTTCGATGAACAATGACATAAGTTCTCATTATAAGAACATGATGCGACAATACGACATCATGTTAGAAAATAATGTCAGAAAACAAAGCGACAAAGTTTAGGTTCGATGCGACAATACGAATAAGATCAGTAAAAAAAAATTTAGAAACAAAATCTTAGAAAGCTAAACTTCAGAAGAAAAAAAAAATTTGCAGCATTTTGTTCTGTTCACAGAGAACAATGCGGGGTTTGTGCAAAACCCTGCAGGGTCCCATGCGAGCCGCAGAGAGTAGTGCGGGTTTTTTCAGAAAAACCCCATGGTGAAATCTGCGAACATAATATTTTTTACAAAACAATTTATGTTCGCAATGAACAATGCGGAGTATCTAAAAAATCCCACAGTGTCCCGTGCGAAACGCAGAGAACAATGCGGGGTATATCAAAAACCCCGCAGTGAACTCTGCGAACATAAATTTTTCAGACAGATTTGCGTGACTTTGGTAAAATGACCATAACTTGCTCATTTCAAAACATTTTCAAGTGATTAAAGTTTTATTTATTAGATAACTTAGAGTACTACAACTTTTGTGTTTTGAGAAACTTGAAAATCGGTCTCGATCGAGCACATAAGTTAGCTGAAAGTCAGGAACACTATCCTGTTTTTATTGCGAGAAAGATTTGCGCGACTTTAGTAAAATGACCATAACTTGCTCATTTCAAAACATTTTCAAGAGATTCAAGTTGTGTTTATTAGATAACTAATAGTAGTACGATATTTGTGTTCAACTTGATAATTGGTCTCTATCGAGCACATAAGTTGGCCGAAAGTCAAGAACACTATCCTGTTTTCATTTCAGATTGATTTGCGTGAATTTAGTAAAATGACCATACCTTGCTCATTTCAAAACATTTTCAAGTGATTCAGGTTTTTTTTATTAGATAACTCATAGTACTACAACTTTCGTGTTTTTATGAGTTTGAGAATCGGTCTCAATTGAAGGTTTAAATTGGTCGAAAGTTACCCTATTTTGCATTTTTTTCATTTTGAGTTTGGGTTTCTCTGTTATGTTAAGTTATGTATATTTATTGGTGGTGTGAGTAAGTAAAATAAATAAATATAAAAAAAAACTCAATGTTGGTGTGAGAAAGAGGAAATGGTGGTGTTGAGTAGTCGTTGCCTTCTCTAAACTGTGTGTACTTATCATGTGGGACAAAGTCTAAATAACCCGAAATTTTTTTGGGTCTTGTACCCGTAGTTGTCAAGACCCAAAATTTGAGGAAAAATCAGAAAGGAAAGAGAAGATAGGAGGAGAGAGTGAGGGGGTGGCGGTGAGAGCGACCACCAAGGGAGTGACGAAGTGGGGCGGGGCTGGTGGTGGCAGTCGCACTGCTGCTGCTAACATGGAAGAGGGGGAGAAGATAGGAATAAAGAAAAAAAATGGGGGGGGGGGGACCAACGATAGCAGGGTTGTTGTTGTTCTCTGTTGTTGCTAGTGTTGAGAAGAATCGTAGAGGGAGAGAGAAGAAAGTAGGACAGAAAGAAATAAAAAAATGTCGTGGTGTCACATAGTAAGTCAAAAAAATTGCAAAAATTACTGAGTTTGGTGTCAAATAGTGGAAGCGATGGTGTCACTGTGTTTGTAGGGCTGAATGAATCAATAGAGAGAGTTGGTTTGTTTAAAACCGAAATCGAAACCGAATTTTGTATTTGTAAATCGATGAAATCGGTTGAACCAAATTTTCGATCGGTCCGGTTTGGTTGGCAGAAATTTCGAGCTCAAACACTTGAAGGCTTTCATTAAAACATGCCCAATTTATTGACAACCCAATTTTTTTACGGACCCAATTTTTAGCCCAAAATTGAAAACTGAGAGAGAAGATGGGTGATTCAGTGCAACAGAGTGCACTGCAGTGCATTTGCTGCACAAATTAGGTATCAACACCTACCTGTTATTTATTTATTTATATATATCTAATTAATCGATCGATTTCAAACCATTTATAATCGATTCGATTCGGTTCGGTTTAAATTATTTTCTTTTCATATATTTTGGTGAAGTTACCAAACCGAATTTGAAAACGGTTTCGGTGGGTTAACCGAATTTAAGTCCGTTTTTGTCCAGCCCCAGTTACTTGAATCAATTTTGTTCTTCACTGGGGTTTTAGAGAAGAGAAGAGAAGAGAAGCCCCGTCGATCTTCTTAAAAGTACGTTCACAGGTACTGTCGCCTCCTTTTCCTCTCTGTTGATTCGTTGTTGTTTTGTGTTCTGTCTTTCCCTTTCTCTTTCATCTCATCTGTGTTGGAGACGCTGCTGTTTAGTTGGTTTCGTAGTTTATGTATGTGTGTTGTAGCCAACCAGTTAAATTGCTATATTCACGTTTACATTTGGTTCTGATCAGAATGAAACTTGTGCGGGTCTCATTACGATCATTTGATGCAAGTACGAAGCTCCGCCAGCAGCTCTGCAAGGCCAGACCGCTCTCTACTAACGCCCCCCTTTTGGTATACTTTTCTTTTTACTCTTATTTCATCTTTAGAGACCTATCTCTTTAAATTTTCATCTTTCTTATTTGATAATTTTTTTTCGTTTCATCTTATATAAGCTTATGTTCTATTCTCATTTTAAGAGAACCCGAGTTGTCGTTTCTTTGTAATAACTACTCTTCACTTAATTGCCCATTGATCCATTTCGACTGAGGGATTCCAATTCCTCCTCCCCTCCTTAAATCTAAAGTCAAGTTGGTAATTGTTTATAACTGAGATACATCTAAGTTTGACATGGAAAAATGTCGTACAACCCCAAGGCATAGAGAGTCCTGTTAAAGTGTGCTGCTGTCCGTCTCAAACAAAATATTGAGACAGTGATTGAACCGAACTGTTTTTGTTGGTAAATTTTTTTTTAGCAATAGCATCTGATCCTGTTGATATTCAGCCGTCATTCTTGCATGGGTATTGCTTTAATTTAAATTTGTGGAAGATTTTAATTGATTCAGCATGAACCTACAAACTAGATAACCTAACGCTGAGGAAGCAAAGAACAAAACATAGATCACCTCGAGGGGCCCTCGAATCTATAAATAATTGAGAGCAGAACTCAGTTACAACAATCAATAGTTTATCAAATATCTAATTCTCTTATGAAAACAAATTTAAATGCTGAATATTTAAGTGTAAGAAATATCAATGCCCAAGTAATAACTAGTTAGATCAGTTAATCATGATTTTGTGCTAATTTCTCTCTGAACCAACTCATTATGCTTTAGACAAATTGCACTACATAACAACCATGTAGGAGTGGATTGCTCCTAAAGTGACTGGGTCAATCTTACTTTGGTTTTGTCGTTACTTACGATGTAGCTAGAAATTGGATCAATCTTGATACTTTATGTTCGATGAATGTTTCAAGATTGTTTGTGCTCGTTGTCGTCTTTTATGTTACTTTATGCGGTTATGCCTAACATTAAACTCTGGTCTTCTTCCTTTTCCATCCCCTACAAATTGCCTCGTTTTGAATTCATTTATAGATTTTGAAAGCAAATTCATACCAACCACCATACCCAAATGAGAGCTCCCCTCCCGGTGTGTTTGCTGGCCTTGACCAATCAAAAGGCTGAGAAAGTGACACGTTCTACATCAAAATCATGTTAAATGTGTCGAAAACTGTATGGAATTGGGAGTTCAACAAACATACACGACTATTTAGTTGTTAGATGTTGTGTGTCATTTTCCGACGGAATCCAAAATTTTTATTTCTTTCAGGGTTCTTTTAGTTGTATCTTACCGGAACTTCATATTTCTACAAAAGATCCTCCAGGTGTTCTATAACAAAATATCAGTTAATAGTTCAGCTAATCTAGTTTTCCTGGTAGCTTTTTCACCAAATAGATCTAGGTTATTAATAAAAACAGTTCAGGGGATCCACTACCAATTGAATTTGTCTTATGGCTTGGCAAAAGGGATTGTCTTTTTTATGGTTTCTAAAATGAACTAGACTCTTGACGTATGAAAGAACTTGTAGTTTTTGTTACATGGTGTAGCATGATAAAGGTGCTATGCTGGAGTAGAAATGTATGATCACTACCCCCCTCATTTTCCCATGTAGCTAGGAGAATCTTGAGATGAAGCTTACTGTATGAAGAGGTTGCATTTCAAGAAAAGATATTGGAATCGTAAAATATCACAATTTGAAAAAGGGGGTCCAGAAATCTTAAAATCCAACAGTTTGACTTTTGTCAGTCTGGAGTAAGGAAAAAGATACTCTCTTCTTGAATTTAGCTTGGTTTTGTGGCTAACAGTCAGGGTTTCATCCTTGATTTGCTATTAGTGACACTCTGACCTTAAGGGACATACCACTAGGATGTCTTTGGGTGCTCACTTTGAGGAACTGCTTTTAAACATTATTGCACTGATTTGTACTTCTTACTCAACACCTTTCCATAATTCTGCCCAAGCTCCCTTAAAAGTTATTATATATAACCTCAGTACTTCGTGGATCTTGCTTCATGGAAATCTTTCATTGTTATTTACTGTATTTGATCTTCAAGCAGGTGATGCGACCAATGCTAGAAATGGGTCAGCTGATGATTTTGAGCAAAGAATATTTGGAGGATTGCCAAGCAACAATCCAACTAATGACTCATTTTATCAAAAGCTTGATAGACTTGAAAAGGCTCGTGGGAGACCTGGGTTTAATTCTGACATGGATAGAAGCGGCACTGGGGGCAGTAATTCCTCACTTCTTGATGGTCTAGATGATAGTTTTAGTACATTGTCAGATGGGATGGATGGCAAGTTGAAGAATGCTGCAAATTATTTTGAATTTGATCTGGAAGAGATAAACAGTGAAGACTATGCTTTCAGACCCGATGTTACATTTAGAAGAGGGATGACGTACGAACCTAAGGTAGAAATGATATACTTTCTAGTTCGATAGCTTGGCTTTTGGTCTTTAGGTTTTACATGCATCACACTTCATCCTTTGCTACAATATCTTCAATTCGCGAAAGGTGGTTCTCATTAGACTTATTTTGTTTTTTGAAAAATTTCTGTACTTAAATTGCTCATATTGTCATTTCATATGAAAAGCAACTTTAAGTTTTTGGTGTACCATATTTTCATATCGCAACTTCGGTGGTAACTTATGCCTGTCATGTCTAATTATCTTGTGACCAGAAGATATCATGTGGTAAAGACTAAAGATAACTCATGTTGTCATCTAAAATTAGTGAATAATTAATAGTTTTGCCTAATGAGTTAGGAAAAAAGAAGTAAAATCAATTGTGTAATGCATTTAAATATTGGTTTGTCGATATTATGTACATATTGAATATCAACTCATCAAACAACACTTAAAGAGTTATAATTAGTGAGCAATGATTATAATTGTGTATGTCCATCGTTGTCTTTTTTAGTGAAAACTGGGGTTGGCAGGCGTTCGCTTCATAAAGCTTGTGGGGTTATGATACTGAGTTCAAACCCTAGCAGCATCAAGTCACTGAAAATATCAAGAACAGGCTTACCCCCAATATTTTCATACATGCCAAGTAGCTTATAAAGTTTGGGTGATGATATGGATACCATGATACCAAGTTACTATTTAAAAGAGCTTACAGCCTTACACCAAACAATTTGTAAGTGCCAGCAAGGTTAGTCATTAAAGTTTGTAGATAATGGTATCACATACCTCCAATTATTTTTTATTATTTGATGTTACTTTTTTAAAGATCCATTTAAAACAAACTTACATGACTACATCCCCCCAAAAAAGGGTTTCAGACCATCAGGTATTTTCCTCTATAAAACACATCCTATTCTTGAACATTACCCAATATATATAGTGAAATTTTGGGACTGGATTTACTCAAAAGTTTTGTATTGATAATGATTACTACACATAAGCTTTATCATCTCCTTTTTTTTTTTTTTTTCCGCAAGGTGAACTTATGGTTGACCTTTCCTAATAAGGTTGAACAACAAGCAAGTTATTAGTTAGAATTACTAGGGGCAATCAGATAACTTAGTTACTTGAGTTTGTATTCATTTCATGCTTTGTATCAGGCTTCTTTAGCATCTGCAGAGTAATGACATTATCGTATTCATTAGTCATTTCATGCAGTCAATTTTTAAGCTATGACAACCTGCTAGCTAACAAATATATTTAAGATTCGTGTCACTATGGTGATGATAAGAAGATGCACAAGAAATTTGTTGCATGAGCCTTTTTTTGTGCTGTGGGTGGGTGGGTGGGTGTGCATGTATTTCATGTGTATTCCAATCTTTTACTTTAATATCCAGAATGTTCACCATTGTATGATTTTAATTTTATTCCCTGCATTGCTCTAATTTGTTCTCGTTCGAGTTAATTCTAAGAGTAATATTTTCTCGCTTGCAATCAGGATCTGGATCTTACGAAGCCAGGAGTGCGCAAACCTTTTAAAAGATACGAGTTTGAAGTAACAACAGAGAGGTTTTAAGAAAAGCTGATTTTCGGGTAACTTCTTATCCATTTAACAATTTCAGATGGCTTGTAAAATATCGTTGTACTTCCAACAGAGTTTGAAATTTTGTTTTAGGCAAAAATTATTGGTCTTTAGATAAAGGGCACGTGCCGCCGAAATTTCTGATTTGAAGAATTCATTCATGAGACTCGATCCATCATGTTTGTCAACTCATATGGTTCCTCTGTCTTTGCTAATCTGTTGTTCTGGCCACTCAATCAGTCAGATACTCATATCTCCTTTAGGCAAGGGTAGAAACATGTACCAAATATGCTCTCAGTTTAACTCCAAAAGGTCGAACTATATTTAAACGAACTAGCCAATCTATATTAAATATCTTTATATCGCAGTAATTAATTCAATGTCTATGTATTTCTTTCTCAATCATCCTGGCCCAAATGGCTGATTGTTAAATTCATTTACAAGAAGAATATATGTCACTGCATGACGGTGGTTGTTTATATCATACTGTGTTCTATTCACCACCTATATAACGACACTATTTTAAAAAAAAAGCGTGTC